>CM034156.1:600937163-601537163 GCA_019776745.2 Taxus chinensis
CCTCTTCCAGACACTCAAAGAACCCTTGCTCAATTCCCGTTGCAATATATCAACAAATTGGGGGATTTGGGTTCTATCTCCATTTAAGTAAAAGCTCTTCTTGAGGATCAAATGCAGCAGGGGGAGGTGCGGGTTTCGTGATGATTCCTCCTTGGGGTACGCCTATCCCAGTTGCACACAAATTAAACTTTGAGTGCACCAATAATGTGGCTGAGTATGAAGCTCTTGTCTTAGGTCTTCAAAATGCCATTAATCTCGGCGCTCGTAATATTGACATCTTCGGTGATTCTAAACTCATCCGCTAATCAGGTCACGGGTGTCTATCAATGCAAGAATGATATCCTTCAAAAATATCGTGACATCGTTCTTGCCCAACTCCAATCTTTCGATAAATTCACTATCCAAGCCATTCCTCGCACTGCAAATCGATTCGCGGATACCATGGCCTCTTTAGCCTCACTTATCCCACCTTTTACCAAAGACTCGCGTCTTTATGTGGCTGTGCAACGATTAGATCAACCATCTCATCTTGAACAACTAACTTCGATCAATGCTGTCACAACCCATACCCAGGATGAGTGGTATCAACAGATTGTTGATTATCTATCTCATTCAATCCTTCCTCCAGATCTGACTTCCAATGAATAGAAGGTCTTTTTTCCAACGCGCCAATCGCTATAACTATCCTAGGCGGGATTCTTTACAAACGTGGCTTTGATGGTATTTTGCTTCGATGCCTCAAAACCCATGAATCATCTAAAGCTATCCAGGAGGTCCATGACGGTATCTGTGGTGGACATTTTAGTGGTTTAGCTGTAGCTAAGCGCATCTTGCGTCTGGGATATTATTGGCCTCTCTCTTAATCAAGATTGTTGTGAATACACTAAGAAGTGCATCAAGTGTCAGCAACATTCCAATCTCACGCACATCCCTAGTCAAGCTTTGCAACCTACGGCGGATTTGTGGCATTTTTCGCAGTGGGGTCTTGATCTTATTGCTCTCATCAATCCCCGTTCTTCACAGCGTCATCATTCTATCATTACTGCCACTGAGTACTTTACTAAGTGGGTAGAAGCTATCCCTCTTTCTTCAACAAAGGCTAAACCCATAGTTGATTTCGTCTATCAACACATCATTTGTCGCTTTGGCGTTCCACACAAGCTAATCATAGATAATGGTAAGTCTTTCAAGAACGCTGATTTGCAGAACCTCTGCAATGCTTTCAATATCAAGCTCAGTTTCTCTTCTCCATACTATCCTCAAGCTAATGGTCAAGCCGAAGCTTCCAAAAAAACTTTGCGTAATATCCTCGCAAAGATAACTAGTCGAGCTGGTAGGGATTGGCATTTACATATCCCTTTTGCTCTTTGGGCTTATCGGACTAGCATTCGTACCCCTACTGGTGCTACTCCTTTCTCTCTCGTCTATGGGTCTGAGGCCGTCCTTCCTTTGGAGGTCCAAATCCCATCTCTCCATGTTTCTCTCAGAGAATTTGTCTCCGATGAAGATTATCGTCAAAATCGTCTAGCACAACTTGAATTATTAGATGAGAGGCGTCTTAACGCTCTTGAGCATCATCAAGTCTATCTTGAGCGTGTCAAACATGCTTACAACAAGCACTTGCAACACCGTGACTTCAAAATTGGTGATCTTGTTCTTAAGGAAAATCAAAATGTCACTACACTCGAAAGGAGTCAACGTGGTAAGTTTGCTCCCAACTGGATGGGTCCCTACATTATCACTCATAAATATAGGTCTGGGGCTTATCGTTTATCTTCCATGGATGGTATCCCTGCAGCGGAACCTCTTAATGCCTTGCATCTACAGCCCTTCTACTGTTAAAATCTATCTTACACAAATCTAGTCGTAACTCAGATCTTCCATCCGTTAACCAGTCATCTACTTTCGTGGTGATTTGAAATTGTGTGGTTCTCCGCCTATTGCCTCGCTTACCTTAAATATGAGTATTGCGGCTCTACTCATTGCACGTTTCTTTTGGATATGTTCCTCCTCATGGTAGGAATACCTTGATCACCACTTCATCTGTCCCAAGTGCTTATTTTAATCGGATATACTCGGGGCATGAGTACATGTCCTTCTATGCTCTCTTCCCCTTCATCTGATCTATCTAGGTCTAAACTCAGCTTCTTCCAAAAAGTTTCAAAAAAACAAAAAAAAAAAGAGAGAGAGAGAAGAAAGAAAAGAAAAAGATGCTATCCAAAAAGATAGACTGATCCCTTGAAGGACAGCTATCCATACATTATCAAAGTGAATCAAAAAAGAAAATAGACCATACCCTTGAAGGATGGCTATCATTAAAATTCAAAATACAGACCGCTCCCTTGAAGGACGGCTGTTTCTCAAAGAAATACTCAAGGCTTCTTGTAATCAATCAGCCTTCCAATTAGTTTATACACTTTTTAGCATCACTGAAAGACTTCCCACATCGATCAGTCTTTCCATATCAAGCAAACTTCCCGCATTGATCAGTTTGCTTTTCTGTCAAAATCATGAAGCTGAGATTTAGGACCTTTTTGTCGATCATATGGAGAATCCTATTTTCCTATCATGGACATGTATCCTATCCCTTGTAAATTCCGACAAGATACTTACTTTTCTTTCCATTTCTATCCTAGATCTGGTTTGCGACTAGTTAGTGTCAGGTTTATTTTAATCTTATATAGGGCCTTGTAATGCTTGGTCTTTCGGTTTCCTTTCTGGATTTTATCTATGGTCGGTTGGAAGTCTGACTTATCATTTCTTCTTTTCCGAGTATCTTCTCTTCTAAGTCACGGTTGTTTCCATTTCATCTTTGGCTCTTGCAAGGAGTATCCATTTTCTGTCTTGTTAAATTGACATTTCACATGTTAATTCAATCACAATTTATCTTCTATCAAAATTCATCTTATCTATCAAAACATCTATCTGTATTCATTTCTCATTAAATTACATCTATTTATACATCAAACATATCTATCTATTATTCATCAAAATATTTAAAATATGTACATGTAAGGTACATTATATCTAATCTATATATCAATCACATCCATCAATCTATCCACCAAAATGTACATCCAAGGTACATTATGTCTATCCATATCTAATCCAAACATCAAACACATGTACATCAAGTTACTCACACCCATCTATCAAAGTTATATCTATCCATCACATATATTTCTATCCACATCTATTAGTCTATACCTATCCAATCACATCTATTTTATCACTCTATCAGTCTATATCTATATCCATCTATCCATGTATATCCAAAATTAAAAGCATGAGTACAATTATATGACAAATAATGAATCTATATATACATATGTGTTGTACAAAAATGGGTGGCTTTTAATCAAGCCATCTATACAATGCCTTCCAATCGAGGCTACATCACTATACAGATACAAAATCTATCGAATCTCTATATGGTAAAATCTGGAGCGTGGAGGACACTATCTCCTCCACCCTCCTCTGCACCTGGCTGTCTCTCCTGACCGCCGCCTATCGAGCTCGATGCACCTGCTGCTGGAGGTCTCGGCCCACCTCGGTCTCTCCCAGTGCTCCCTCCGCCTGAGGCTCCACTCGTTGTAGCTATCGCTGCTCTCCTTCTCGCCCCGTATCGAGGCACATCTGGGGCATGCTGCGCTAGGGCATCCTCGTAGTATCTCACCTCAGCGAGGAGAGACTGGTACGTGCTTAGGCTCACAGTACCTGGTGCTCGTAATGATGCTGCTGGTGCTGCTGGGGCTGCTGACGCCTGCTGGTGGTGCCCCTCCTAGGGTCGATACCTTGTGTGCCAGACTCTGATGTGGCACCTGTCTCCCCATACTTGGCCCTGAGGGCCTCCCTGTGCCGAAAGTAGCGGTCCCTCTGCTAGATCGCTGTATCTCGCTCCTGGCGAGCGGTGTCTCTCTCCACAATCAGGGCATCCCTCTCCTCCATCAAAGCCCTGATCTCCTCCAGAGCTACCTGATGTGTCTGTGTGAGGGTGGCATGCTCTCCCTCTAATCTGTCCAGCGTAGCAGCTATGTCCTCCTCATCAGCATCTATAGAGGGCGGGAGATGTCGTGGAAGCTCTGTCGTCGTACCATGCTGCGTAGCCCTCATCCACCCCCGTGTCATCATCATTGTCTGTGGAGGGTGGGGCCTCTCTCAATGGGTCTGCCGGGATCAAAATCTGCAAATCCGTCTCTCTGCTATCCCGCCTATATGGTGTGTAGGTGGCCGGGTACTGTCTGTACTAGGCCAAACTGCCTCAGTATCCGCATGAATGGGACCCGCTCCCACATATCCGGCCTACGGCGCCTGCACCACCCAACTCTGTCTCAATGCTACCAAGTGGGCATCCTGACCAACCCATATCGGAAATGCCCGATATGGTCTCTAGATAACCTGATCTGGTGTGAGCGTCCTGAAATGCTTAGAGTACCACTCGGCTGATCTACCTGTATCTCCTGCGGCCATGTCAGCCCGCCATCTCCGAAATCCATAGTCAACACCCCCCACTGCTGCTGGTATCCAAGGAAGCCCGGATGGCCTGATCACTCGCTATATGCTCGTATGCCCAGCAATGAAGCACAAAGCTGACATCGATCCCTGTCCTCCGACCAGTGGTGTACATCCATAACTCATAATATACCTGAGCTATCAGGGCATCGGCAAAGGTAAAAACCTGTCTGTGCTGCAAGATGTCGCAAACGCAGTCTAGCAGTAGCAATGGGAATCTCCCACCTCCTGAGTCTGGCAGGGCAAAATAGGAGATAGCCATCTGAATCAAGGCTATCCGCATACTCCGAAGGCTATCCTGCCTGTACTGTGAGGCTATCCTCACTGCCCCAGATACTATCTCCGAGTCATCTGCTCTATCTCTGTATAATCGCACCAGGGCCCTCTGCTGCTGCTCCCGAGGTGTGATCTCGATCGGGTCCCCAGTAATCGGTAATCTGAGGATCCTGAATACATCCTCATGGGTGATCGTCATCTCACCTGTCCTGAACCAAAATGTGCACGTGTGGCTGTCCCACCGTCGCACTAAGTGCCTGCATGAGCTCCACATCTCGTGGCACTCGTCTATACTATCTGAAACCCCCGAGCCCGGCTAGCTCTAAATGCTGCCAGTCTGCATCTGTCACATCAGGAAGGATCGTCTCCAATAGCTCAGGGATGGCATCCCTCATATGAAGAGCCTCTCGTGCCTGCATCCACGACATCAAAAACATAATTAGTCTCTTATTTTCATAAATCACATCTGCCAAAACCATAAAAATCAATGAACATATATCAGTCGGCGTCGATTTTTTAAAATCGGCATCGTTCATTTTAGTCGGCGCCGATTACTACCAATCGACGCCGATCCAAAAACAAATCGACGCCGATTAAACCAATCGGCGCCGACTGCCTGGCTGGATGTAAACCAGACCCTGGCCTCCCATGCACCAAAAAAATCAAACAAAAAAAATAAATAAGAAAAGTGGGTTCAAGAATGACCACTTACCCCAGGTCGTGTCCTCCTGCGCTTCTATCCGCTCCCAGAAGCTTCCATTGTGTTCAAATCACAAATTTATCTCTCTCTGAATCAATCGTCACGTTGAAAATAAATCGTTTACGTTTTCCGTTCGCATATTTATATGCGTCTGGATTGGTCGGCGCCGATTTTTTGGGTCGACGACGCTTGTTTTGGTCGGCGCCGATTAGTTTGGTCACCGCCGATTTTTCATGTCTTTTTGCCATAGTGTTGATGCTTGGCCTACTTATCTATCTGATCATTGTGATGTGCTGAATTTTGCCTTTTGACGCATCTTTTAGATATCCTTGTCTATTTCGAGTTTGTTCCCTTTGCGTGGAGCACTCGCCTTTTGTTTGGCCGCTTAGAGTTACGCGGGTCTGTAGGCACTAACGTCGTCCGATTTATGGACCGTCTAGTTGTCCCTACCAATGTGTCTCTCTCTAGATGCTGACTATTTTTGCAGTTCTCCTTACACTCATGGGTCTGTAGACACTAACGTCGTCTCATGAGGAGACCGGCTAGTTTTCCCTACCAATGTGAGTTCCTTAGGTTGCTGCCCTTTTGTTTATTTTTATGCGTCATCAATGATCAGATCTACTCCAGATATCCGACTGGGGCATTCTGCATTTTTCATCTACCTCTTTCAAACTTGGGATCGTCTGTTCTATCATCCATCCCATCCCTAGTTTGAGGGGGATCACATCACCACAAATTCTTCTCTTCTTCCATCTCCTTGTTTTTGTCTCATAACCTTGCTTATCGCAAGTTACTTGAGAAAAAGGGGCAAAATGTAGACACCTAAATTTGGTTACTCAATTTAGTGTCCCTCACATTCGTTTACCTGCTTAGGTAACCTGGGGCACGTTTACGTCACCAACTATCCCCTTGGGATATTATCCAATTTGTGGATTTAATCACTTATTCCAAATTTAATTCATCCCATCACATCTTGCCCATGATTGATTAAATATTAAATATTTAATTACGCTTCTTCCCATGCATCTTAATCACTTATCCACCCCAAATTTATTCTACCCATGTATCACATCTATTTTTAATCTTCCCTAAGCGGGATATTTTCCTGTAGTCAGGATAAGTCTTATCTTTCTCGAAATCAATCATTTTTGGCCATCTCGGGATTCTTTTCCGCGATCGGCGCCGACCCATATGGTCGGCGCCGATTTTCTAGGAGCGGCGCCAATTATAAAAGCAAGTCCAGAACTCAGTTCTAAGAATGGAAGAGACCGAAGAGACCGAAGAAGAGATTACGAACGAGCGAAAAAGCGAACAGAGAGCGAAGAGATACAGGTTGAGAGAAAGAGAGATCTTCTTAGCATCAATTGTATCAAATTAGGGCAGATCCTGTCCGAATCAATCCCTGAGAGGAGCACCGTTACTCTGTCCCTGTCACATCAGCATCACACACCACCATCTATCATCTGGTGACTCTGTTCCCGTGTCTCGCCAACTTCGGCACATCCAGCAGACCACATTCACCTTCCAATTCCCGAATCTTGTCGCACAATCCCTGATTTACTGATCTGTCTCCAGTCGACGCCGATCTCTATCCAGTCGACGCCGATCCCTTTCAATCGACGCCGACCAGTATCAATCGACGCCGATTCCACTCAAGTCAACGCCGATTTATCTGCAGATAGGTAAAAGGATACAGGTAACACAAATCCAGCATTTATTTCATAGTTCCCTGTTTTCTGTACTTTCTGTCTGCTGTTTAGATGCTGTCTTATTACTGCGATCAGAAAATCTAGTCTTTATTTACATCTTTTTATCATGTATGCTTCTTTTCTTAATTGAAAACGTGGACTGACATCCGCCAAGGAAGCTTATCGCTTCTCGGACCCGCTTCTCGGGCAGTCCACTTAAATATCTTTTAACGTGGTCTTTTTTTGTCAAGCATCGGTGTTTTACAGGTTATTCGGATCTATTGTGCGAATTGCTCGTATGCGCCCGTCTTATCTACATCGGCTTCCTCATTTGTCTACGTCTACATCTTTCCATCAGGTATCAATTTCATTGAGAGTTTTTCAGGGTTTTTGTGTTTAGTTTGGTGCATTAACTTGGACAAGTAACAAGCGCGAAATTCTTGATCTACACTCTGCTCCATAAATCTAGGAAGTCTAATCTGAGCCTAAGTCAGTATCCCCTATGTTACCTAGGTCTTCTTCCATAGGCAAGACTAAGGAGCAACTCCAAAGAATGAATATTTGACCATCTTCTCATTCTCTTTTGAAGTAGAAGTTCCCATAGACATGAAATTTCTGGATTTCGAAGAAGGGCTGAAGAAGAAAAACAACTTCTGGAGAGTCTGTAGGATGAAAATCTCTGAAAGAAATCTCTGAAATCCTAGGATCTCCAAAAGTCCAAAACGCCAAGTTCCGAAAGTCCGAAAAGAAAAAATGCTGAAAGAAATCCTGAAAAGAGTGTCCAAAATTCCGAAATGAAAACCTCCGAAAGAAAGTTTTCCGAAATGAGATTTCCCAAAAAATTTCTCCGAAATGCTTATTCCCAAAGTGTGTTTCCCCGAAACTCTGAAGTGAATTTCTTCGCAAAGGTTTTCTCTGAAATAGAAATCTCTGCCAAATTAACTTTCTCCAAAATGTTTTTCTCTGATAGAGAAGACTTCCTCAGAAATAGAAGTCTCTGAAATGATTTCTCCAAAATTTCACAGCGATTCCCGAAGTGAGTTTCCTGAAGTTTCAAAGTACAATGTAATCTTCCCTCTTTGAAGTGAGTTTCCCCAAAATGCTCTCTCTGAAAATGACAACTAGTAATTCTGCGCAAACTTGAGATCTTCCTTGAGATGATTTTGTGAATACCCTGAGAAACTAGAGATAACTAAAAAACAAGAGCTCATCATTGAATAGGAAATCCATTATTCTAAAACACCGAAGAAATAAAAAGGAAAGAAAATCAGGAGATGAGAACAAGCCCTAAAAGAAAAACATCAAAACCAAAAAGAATGGCTAACAGAGATGCTTATAACATTACCTTGAAAAAGGACGTTGAATACAATCCAGACAGGCTAGAAAAATGGATGTCAGAGATATCTGTCAGGTCTAATCAATGACCTTCTAGAAAATTGAGTTTAAATAGAAAAACCCGGCATTTATGGCAAAAAATCGATCCATATGGGGTTGGTGAAGGAATAAATGACTCAAGAAAACTTCCGAAGTTCCAAAACCCAAAAAACCCATGATCAAGTCTGAAAATTCAGACAATTTGGGATTTCGGACTTCGGAAAAAATGAAACCAAAACACCAAAAGTCGAATGAAAGCTCCAAATTCTAAAAGACTTGAAAACCTGAAAATTTCAGAATTTCAGACTTTCGGACTTGTAAAAAAACTTTAAAAAATGAAAACTCTAAAAATCATGAAATGTTAACTATTAGACTTTAAGACTTGGAAATTCATTGTACAGGGGATCTCTATTTTTTTAGATATTTTGACCTTATTTAAGACTTATTCTTTCAGTGGTAAGTTAAATTGTCCTAAGAGAAACCAACTAATTTTCTTAGTGATGATGGCCATCTCGTGTTATGCACTACCGAACTACGTGGACAATTTTGTATGGAAAAAGAGGTAAAGTGAGTTATATACTTTGTGCCTTCTTAGCATAGGAAAGTGTTTACATTTATGGGATGCCTTGTTCAGTGTATGTTTATTATGAGATGAGGATGTATCTTATCAGGGTAGAGATCTGGGACAAATATATTGGTTTTTACTGCATTATTGGGCATATGAGCACTGGTTTGTTTATTTAGCAAGTAGTGTGGCCACCAGGATTGCCATGGGCGACTAGAGCATCATATTGAGCTTGTGGTTGAATTTGTGAGAACACGTTAGATCAGATGTATGGGGAGAGAGGTAACTGCGACCTGAGGATTGGTATGTGCAGAGATTGGGGAGTTTGGAGATAGAGGATGTTAGAAGGAGGTTGATTATCCAAATAAATTCCCTTGTTATTTGGACAACTAAATATTCACATTCTATCTCAAATGGTTCTACATCGCAGGTTGCACACATTGTTGGTCTGTTTGGCACGATCTTCCTTAACCAACAATTTATCAAACGCAGCAAGTCTAACACATCTCCAAAGGTAAATCCAAAAGTTCCACCCTTTCATTTTCAAGGCTTTTCCTCTTTGTCTCATTTTCCCCTCGCACACACCTTCTGTGCACGTTGCCTTCTTCCAAGTAATTTATGCATCCTACGCATGTGCTTTACACTTGCTTCCAAAATCAGCTAATTCCATGGACTCCTCTCATGCGCCCCACACATTACTGGTCAATAGAGGTCAGAAAGGAGCCTGGGACTATACACTTCTCCCTATAGGGATTCCTTACATTTCTCACTGCGCTTAACGTGCACCTTTGCGGGTGAACTTCCTCTATTTTCAAATGAGCCCACGCCTTCCATTCATGTCCACGTCCAGGGATTCTTTCAGGGGTTTCTTCTACACCAATAGGCCCGTAGCCATGTCATCATCTGACAAGCTTGAAGTGATTATTAAACGTAGACCAATCAAAGTGTGCAAACTGGGTGCTGAATCCTGACGGAAGCCAACTGATGTGTTAGACATAGTGGTATTTCAAATGAAAAAATAGTTAGCTGACCTTTCAGCCAATCGCATGCGTGCCACGTGACCCTGTATGTACGTAGATGGCTATTGACAATCTAACCTGATTCAATGGCCATATCTTTTGTTACTAGAGCTTCAGATTAGCCCACGAGAAAGTCTCAATGGAATAGTCTGCAGATCCACTAGGCTATAGTGACACATGATATATCAAATTCAAAATTTTGGTGGATCTGGTAGGTGATAAATGGGAAAATTCCTTTTTAGGCATTGATGAATAGATCTAATTGCTCCAACCACTTGATTTGATATAGATTTCACTTTCTTCCTTCTCCTACATGCCAAACAGACTTAGGGAGGCTACATTTGATAGATTTATAGGTGGATTTGTAGGCATTGAAAACTAGTTATTGGTGGTTGTATTTCAAATTTGGGGTTTTCCCCCTTTCTCCTCTTCTTCTTCCATCGATTTATCTATACATGTAAGAAGTTGCCTTAATGTTGGACATTTTGGGTCCTCAAGCTTTTGGCTAAGGACTTCATATCTTTGTATTCTGAGTTACAGACCTCTAGATCTTTCTCTTGCATGTGGATATTGGCCTTTCTCACCATTATAACAGTCTGTGCATTTATTGAAGTAATGGAAACATTGTTTTGTGATATTATTTGTCCTAACGTGTCTCCATTCCTTCTTCTTATTTTCCTTTTGCATTGTATGTTTATTGTGTCATCTTACATCCCTTGTAGCTCCATTTTTTGGTTGCGTTTTGTTGACCTAATTGTGTAAATGCGCATTGGTTTGTGTTATGCATGCCTAGCCTTCTCTCATGCTTTCTCTTTCATTTTCACTCAAAACAGATAATGTCCATCCATCTTTTTTGGTGATATCACCTCTCGTAGCTTAGTTTTCCATCTTGTTATCCTTTTATCACTGGTCCCTTAGCATTTTAGTTTAGTTTTACTTTCCAACATTAGGAGTAGTAGTAGCAGTAGAAATAGGTAGAGGAATCGACCTTCTCTGGAGATCCGTCTCAAGTGTGCAAGGTCCCATAACTTGGAGACAGTTCCATTGTTTTTTCAAACAACTCGGCTCTACCAAATATGAAATGCGGGTGCACATTTGAATGACCAACAGTTTTTGGTATGCCTAGTGGGACCACAGTGAAAGCTTTGATTTCAGCATTTCTAATTTTGGTGTGTGAATTAGTAATTTTTAGCCTTCAAAGGCTCATTTCAAACACATCTAGCGACTCCCAACACTCAAATATACTTTTTTAGCAATTAGAGCACCTTTTATGAGAAGAGTGCATACCAGACAGAAGTGTTGTAGCTAAAGGATTCCTTTGAATATCTCTATCTTTCACCAAGAAGAGTACACACAACAGAACTTCCCATGGGCATGAATCTCCATATCCGGTAGTGCATGACCATGCGTACTCTACTCCTCAAAATAGACAACCTGCGCACCCTACCATGGTGCATGTCAACCGCCTCCTCCTCCATTGAGAAGCTTTTCAAAATTTCATTGGAGGGAATCCTTGATCGATCCTCAATGTACATCATGATATGCCTATAACCATGCTCAAGAGCATTCCATACTTCACTGGTGAGAAAATCAAGTTACCTCTGTTGAACACATTCAAGATGTGGCCAATGTGTGCTATGTCTAGCTAATCATGTATGATGATGTAGCTGTTAGATTAATTGCATCCTCATTTAAGGGAAAAGCACTCCAATAGTACTGTGGCCTGAGGACTTGCATCTATTGCCACATGGGATGAGCTTGGAACAACTCTATGCAACTACTTTGAAGTTAAATCAGATCATCTATCACTAGTGGAGCAGCTGACTACAATGAAGAGGGCACCCAACGAACAGATGACTGACTTCAACATTAGATTCCAGAAGACTTGGGACATAATTCCTCAAGTGGTAAGGCCTACAACCTAACATGCTTTCCTGTTCTATCTAAGGGCTTTGAATAGTGACATCTCAGTCATGATTCAATCCATGGGAGGTAGAACTTTACCTGCTGCATATAACATTGCAATAAGGGCAGAAAATAGTCTAATCCAAACAGATAAGTTAGTGCATACGCCTCATGCACCCTTGTTCCCATAATTGTCTCCAGTGCCCTAGCCTTTTATTTCCCATGTTCCGGTGTAGAGCATGAAACCAGTTGCATCTAAGTCTTATTCTCCAGCGCAACAAGAAGAAGATGAAGAATTGAAGGCCTTGATTATAAACTTGTCCAATAAAATCATATCATTGGAGAAGTAGCAGGCGCAAGCCTACAAAGATAGTTCTAATCAGGCACAAAGCCAAAGTAATAAACCTTGGTAGAATCAATATGTAAATTAGAGATACAGGAAAAACCAACAAAATGACAGATGACATGCTAATGTGCACTTGCCTTTACAAGTTATTATTTCTGCACAACCTCTTCTAGCGCCCAACATAAGTCAAGCACTTGTCCCTATTCAAAACAACATGATGAAGCAGTCTGAATGATTTTTTCCTTGCAATTAACATCATAGTCAGTATCACTATGCCAATGTTATGCGAGCACAGACCTATATGATCTAGAAATTTTCGAATTGTGAGCCTTTGATGAGTGCAAACAAGCTTGAGAACCAAGAAAATCTGAAGACCCCTCCTGAATCAAACTTGATATTCTTTGGCGCTGAGGATTTCTGTGTAATCAACCAAATTACAGATGATGCGAGTAGACCACATGCCTAGGTTGCAGACAACACAAGGTATAAGAAGATAATTCTCAAAGTATGGCGCACAAATTTCAATTATAGCAACACAAACAAACCCTCAAAAGTAAAAAGAAGCAGCTAAGGCATCCGATAGTGAAAGTGCCCAAGTTCCTACACGTGAGGCCCAGCGCAAAGCTTTCCTTGAAGTTGTGTGCGCCCCTCCTTTGATAGGTCAAGCCTCTGTGCCAGCTAAGGTTCCTGCCTCTATACCTAAACAAAAGAAAAAGGATGCTACTGTGCCCCAAATGCACAAAACAATGGGCTTCCATTCAGTATTATGGACCAGATGAATAAGACAAACATAAATTTCATAATGTAGGATGCCCTGACAATTCCATCTCAGCATGAGGCTCTGGCCCAAATTCCCATGCGTTGACCCAACTATTCAAAAGTCATGCGCTTCTGTCAATATTTGCTAAGAAGATGAGAATCAAGTAAGAAGGTTGTCAAAACTCCACCCTTCTATATGTCCTTAATCATAGGCAAACATCTTGTCCATAACTACATGATTAACTCAAACACTAGTACTTCTATCATGCCAAAGAAAATTGTTGATGTCTTAGGTCTTAAGTATAGCCCCTTAACAAAAGGAGTCATGCAACTTGATGTTTCAACTGTCACTAGCCTTATGAATCATTAAGGATCTTGAGTTAACCCTTCATGCATGTCCAAGTCTGACAATAACTCAAGATGTGTCAATCATTGATATGCCCCCTCTGTTTGCCTTATGTCTGTCAAGGGACTTCACTGACTAAAGTGGGTGGTTACTTTTCTTCTGATTAGACCCATATGTTACTCAAGACAAGGTATGGTACCTAGTTTACTATACAAGCTGAGCCAATATTTTCCTATAATGTAGAGTCATATGTCTCATCCCCTCTCCAAGCTAATTGTTTAATTCAAGAAGAACAAGTTTCAGTTTTTGAAGAGAAGCCTCTTGTGCCTCCTATCTTGGACTTAGTGCTGGATGAATCGGTGGAGAGACACCATAAATTTGATCCATATGCTGAGGAGCTGGAAGCTTATGAAACTGGGCTTGGTACCTCCTGTATCCTTGAAGAAGTTTTGTTGCTACATGCGGTCAAGCAAAGTGAAGAGAACCCTAGTTTGTGGAAGTTATACTTTGATGGATCTAGAAGAAGAAACAACATGAGAGTAAGAGTTTGTTCTCATTTCCCTTAAGGATGAGAAATTATTTTTCACGCACATGTTGCAGTTTGCATGTTCCAACAATGTGGCAGAGTATGAGGCACTGGTGCATGGTCTGCTTATAGCTCAAAAGAAGAAAATCAAATCGTTGCAGATCTTTTGGGACACAAATTGGTTGTCCATCAAGTCACCAACAAGTGTGCGGAAAAGAATAAGCTCCTCAAAGCTTATAGACACAAAGTCTGGGATCTCCTTGAGATCTTTGATGCTCTAAATCTACAGGTGGTGTTGTGCAATATGAATATGGAAGTTGATCAAATGGCCACACTCTGTTCACAGTTCTCCCCTAGTGAGGAATTTTTCAAAGAGAACACTTAACACATCAAGATGGTGATTAGGCCATCCATTCTAAATAACAATACCAGCTGAAAAGTGTTTGAAAGTGATGCACAAATCATCTAATTCATTCAAAATGAAGCTGAATTCTCATTAAGCATACAAACTGACTTGCATGACAACTATGGTGAACACGTAATACAACTAAATACAAAAAAGTTTCCTAAAGGGTTTGTCACCTTAGAGAATATGTTTATCCCTGATGATGAATTCAAGGGTGAAAAAAATTATATGCGTGCCACGCAAAAAGACTACTCCCCAATCACTATTGCTCGTGGAAAGGATTTGTTACTCAGTAAAGCTTGCATGCATGATGAAAAGTAGGCCTTCATAGCTATCTATCAGAAATACAGTGATATGTTCTTGTGGGAATATGAAGACCTCAAAGGTTTTGATCCAAGTATTTCTCAACACTCCATTGACCTCGATCCTGGTATCAAACCAGCTACACAAAAGCAATGGTCATTCAATCCAAAGATATATCCCCTCATGAGGAAGGAGTTATCCAAACTCATTGAGGTGAAGATAATATTTTCGATCAAGTATTCTACTTGGATCGCGAATCTTGTTCCGGTACGCAAGAAGAATGGTGAAATCAGACTCTACATCGATTTCAAATATTTGAACAAGGCATCATTGAAGGATCATTATCTTTTGCCTTCTACGGAGTAGATTTTACAGACTGTAGCTGGCGAGCAGAGATTCTTAATGCTAGATTGGTATTCTAGCTTCAATCAAATCCTAGTCAAGGAAGAGGATCAATTAAAAATAACGTTTACAACCAAGTGGGGAACATATACATATTAGAATATTCCCTTTGGTTTGTCAAATGCAAGTGCAATGTTTCAACATGCCATGGCTATTGCATTCAAAAGATATATCAATGAGTTCATCTTGGTCTACCTTGATGACATCACAATCTTCTCAAAGCAAGAGTGTAGATCACATGACACACCTGGAGAAAGGTCTTTAAGAGATGTATAAATTTTGGGGTGTCTCTTAACCCCAAGAAGTACAATTTTACAGTAGCGTCAGGGAAAGCTTCTTAGGCCATGTGGTCTCTAAGGATGGCATCACAATTGATCTTGAATGCGTTTCTGGTATTCTTAGCCCTTTTGTTGGCCAGCGCACAAGAAAGCCTTATAGTCACTTTTCTCAAAAAAATCAACTTTGTTAGGTGTTTTTATTACTAACTTTACAGGACTGGTAAGGCCCATCACCCTCATGCTCAAGAAAGGACACAACTTTAAGATGGATAATAGAAAGAAAAATAAAGCTTCAACAAGATCAAGCAAGAAATTGCTTACGTGACCAATACTCATCAACCCGGATAACTCAAAGGAATTTAGTCCTTTATGCTTACGGATGCTGATGCAAGTGTTGTTGTTGTCCTGACATAAAAAAATGAACAAGGATTAGAACAACTAGTGGCCTTCTTTAGCTAGATTTTAAAGGATTATGAATTGAAATACAGTCACATGGAAAAGCAAGTCTTCGCTATTGTGCGCGTGCTCAAGAAATTCAAGTGAATGCTCGCCACAAATCATATCAAGGTGTTAGTCTCCCACTCTTCTGTCAGGGAATTTATCATGGGAGCAGAAATCAGTGAGAAGAGAGTGTGATGGGTGACAAAAATCATGGAATATGATGTGACTATTAAGGCCACAAAGCTGATAAGAGGCAGTGCACTCTGCAAGCAGATTGTTGAGGATGCACAGAGTGAACTTGAGGCTTCATTATTTATGGATGAAGACCTCCCGCATGTAGAACATGAAAAAAAATATAGGCCCCGGTGTGCGTGAGTGGATGAAGGACATGATCACATTCCTTTTTGAGGGTGCATACCATATCGGTTTAAATAAAGAAAAGAGAAGGCATCTGAGGTTGCAATCTATCCCTTATGTTTTGATTGATGGAATTCTCTTCAAAAGGAATTTAGATGGCATGCTGTTAAGATGTATCAATGGCACGTAAACTAGAAAAGTGTTGGCATAATTTCATGATGGATTCTTTGGTGGAAACTTCTCTACTAAGACTACAACAATGAAGATCATAATGGAAGGTATCTTTTGGCCTACACTGTTTACAGATGCACAGAAGTGGATCAAAAAATTCAAGGAATGCACTTTCTTTACAGGAAATAAAATATTGATAGCACTTCCCCTCTGACCAATCCAAGCAGATCAACCTTTTGCGCAATGGGGTCTTGAATTCATAGGCATGATTAATCCACCTTCAAGCACCAGACACAAATGGGTGCTGACAGCAACAGACTACTTCACTATATGGATAGAATCTGTCGTGCTCAAGGAATCAACCAAGTCAGTCATCCTTGACTTTTTCAAGGGTTATGTCACAAGGTTTGGCATTCCTCAAACCATTATCTCTGATAATACAAAGGCCTTACTTGGTGCTAAGATCACTGATTGGGACCTAAATCTTGACATTTACCTGAAGACTTATTCCAACTATTACCCCCAGGGAAATGGTCTAGCAGAATCAACAAAAAATAACCTGATCAGAATCATGAAGTGCATAATGAACATTAGCCAAAGACAGTTTCATACGAAGGTCTCATGCACGCTCTGGGAAAATAGAATCACAATAAAAAAGGTAATATGAACTTTTCCTTACAAGCTTGTCCATGACAAGGAGGCTTCCCTTCCTTTGACACTATAACTAAATTCATTAGTGCTTGCCCAATAGATGGAATTAGAAGGCATGGACTAGAGAGAAATTAGAATGGCAGAGCTGGTTCATCTTGAAGAGCTCAGAAACTCTACCATAATCAAGCTAGAACAACATTAGCAAGCAACAAAGAAATGGTTTGACAGAAAGGCTAGGCCTCAAGCTTTCAAAGTTGGGGACTTGGTTCTAAAATTGGATGCTGATAGAACTAAACCAGGGCATCATTCAAAGTTTGATGCACTTTGGAGTGGCCCATACATCATCTATTCCTATAAAATAGCTAACTCTTTTGAGTTAACTCATCCGGATGGAAGCACACTAAAAATCCCAGTAAATGAGATCTATCTTAAACCCTTCCATTAGGTTTGTTGCATCATGTTGTATATATTAAAGTAGTTTCAATTCCTCCAAGTGTGCTCCACACAAATTATTTGTTTGTATATAGTTGTTTCCCCTCACCTGCTTCTTGTGCACACTCTTTTGTTACTTCTAGAATGTAGAGCTTCTCTCAGCAGTTGCGAGATTCAGAGTAGAGTGCATATATGATTTTCAAAGTAATTACAGGGGCATTTTCATGATTGAACAAGAAGACTCCATGCCTAATGGATGCTAGAGGATACTGATCACTTTCATCTAAAAGGTAGATGGCCCCGAAAGTCACCAAAACTGTTATCCAACTAGCTCTCCTAGCACTTTGGATAACTTGCATACACATCCTGCTCCCCTTCACATTATTCTATCTCCTTCTATTTTCCCTTGAGCACCTTCCTCCTGCATGCCCACTTTCTCTCCTTCCTCCTATGCACATGACTCCCCTCTATTTCCCCTTTTTTTGCTCCTTGTCTCCCCGCACGCATAGTGCATGCCTCTCTTCACCTCTACCTGCTTTCCTCCCACACCTCTTTCTCCCACTTCTTCGTTGCGCACACATTCCACGTGTTCACCTTCCTTCCAAGTGTTCTTCTGATGCATCTCCAAAGGTAAATCCAAAAGCAGAGACCCAAAGATGTGCAAGACTTCCACGTGTCCGGAGTTCCAAAAGTTGCACCGGCTGTTGAAAAGTCTTCGACTCAGCCGAAGGTGCCAAGTGTCGGCTCGACGCAATTCCAAGATGGGAACCCAAGCAAAGAGACTCAAACTTGTGCCAGCCCTCCACGTGAAAAATGGTCAATAGAGGTCAAAAAAGAGAGCGGGCCCAAAATGACTAAGTATAGAATGTAGGTGGAAGACGTCATGTGGCTTAACGATGCTCCTTCAAGGGTAAAATCTTGAGCGGGTTTTCAAATGAGCGCGGGCCTTCCACGTGGCCCAGAGTCCAAAAAGGGACAGAGTCAGGGGTTGAATAGTCAAACAAGAGGTAGGCCTATGGAGGTCTCCACATGTCTTAATTGCGTAACTTCAAAGATAAAATCTAGGGGCTGTTTTCAAAAGAGCACCAAGTCGCCATGTGTCTAGGGTCAGACTTTTGATTCTGCCAAATAGGAGACTTGGGAAAAATACAAAGTAACATCATGGAGCCCATGGAAGTCACCACATGTCAGTTTGGTGCTATTTCAAAAGTAAAAGGTAGGGGCCAAATCTTCAAGAAGCGTGAGGCTGCCACGTGGAACCTATATAGATAAACTCTTTAAATATTACGTGCCCACAACCCAGATATTCAAACGGCCATATTTTTTGACTGGGAACTCAGATTTGGGTGGGAGAAGGATTTTTGGAAATTTCTCAACCTCCACTATGCCATGGACACATAAAATATCATTCTTAATAGGTTTTGGTGGGTGAAAGTCTGGAAAATGTCTTCCACTCTGTTAGTGCGGGATCCAATGGCTTCCACTACCAGGACATTGGAATTTTGGTCTGCCATTTTCTCTTGCACACAAAACAAATGTGGGGAACCAAACTGGACAGATCATGGGTGGATTTACAGGGAAATTTTTGATCGGTAGTCGAGCTTCAAATCAAGTTTCCCACCTCTTTTCTTCTTCCCTCTTTGTTACATCTATAAAAGAAGGAGATGGGCTCATTGTAAAGGGTTGGACATTCTAGATCCTTATGCATTTTACTGAGGATTCCATATTTTTTGTATTTTGAGTTGCAGACCTCTATGTCTGGCTCTTGATCATGTGGTTATCGGCTTCTTTCATGGATTCCTCTTAGTTATGTTTAGTGGTTTTGAGAAGTCACATAGAAGCATCATGATGTCATTATTCTACGAGTCCTAGCGTAGTTTGCATTAATTAAAATCTTTCTGCTCCTCTTGCATTGTGTATTTTAATGCTATCTCGAAGTTCCTTCCAGTTCCATAATTTAGTCTGTCCCTTTACATGAGAACTATTTGGACATGACCTAGACCTTTATACGTTGTGCTTATTCGTGCCTAGCCTCCTTGGATTGCATTTGACTATCATTCTCACTCAGAACAGATAGTGTTCACGCCTCTTTTTACACTGGTGCTATCACCTTTTATTCATAGACTTACTCCATGAATTGTCCTTCTTTCCTTGGTCCCTATGGACCTCTCTTCCAGATTAGTTTCCCCTTTCATACACTAGGAGTAGCAGTAGTTGTAGACTCAGATCGCAGGAACCGACCTTCTCCAGAGATCCATCCCAAGCTCACAAGGTCCCACAATTTGGGGATGGTTTTGTTGTGGTCTCAAACACCTCGGCCCTTCTGAGATCCGAGAGGTGTGTTCACTTTTGATGAAACCAATAGGGACATAGGTGAGAACTGGTCTATTTCATTTGGCTTAAGTTCATATTTTTATCCCACTTTGAATTATTTACTTCATGTGTTATAGTCATTTTCTTGGGCCACAATTGATTTCATTACGTTGCATGCTCTATCCTCTTCCCATGGGATTCCGTCTCATCATTACACTCTTGTGATCATGTAGATCATCTTCAGTACTCGGACATAATGTATTAGGAAGTCCTTATGCTTCTCACTCTTATCTAATTTCTCTTTGCATGAGTTGTTGGCAGGAATTAATCTTGATTGTGTACCCGGTTAATGCGGTTACCCAAACCATTGCAGTAGTTGGTTCAGCTTAATACCTCAGGTGAGAGAATCATTTTGCGGCCCTACTGTCACCCTATACATGTCTTACTACCTCCTTAAAACCATGCTTGCATCATCATCAGTGTTCTCATCACCTTCAACTCCTACTTAACACACCTTCAAATCACCTAATTTACGCGCAAGATGGGTTATTACATCATGCTTGTTAGCACTAATCCATATGTATATGGGCTCTTGAACAATGAACAACTTAGACACTTAGTGGCATCAAGTCACTTACTATTTTGCTTTCATATTGCTTGGGATTGACTATCATCCCATTGGCTTCTTTGGCTCTTTTGTCATTATACCTCTATGTCGTGTCTACAGATGAATCTCTAGTCTGTCTTGTCCTTGTTGCCTATACTGACCTTGATGATACTGGCTTTAGTACGGGACTGTTCTCTGCCTTGGTCCACACTTGTCCCATGAGATTTCCTTGACAGCCTCGGCCAAAGTCCTTACAACGGTCCTCAAGATTCACAACCTTACTTGCTTTCGGTCATTTCTTCAGGGTTGGGCCTCAATTTAACACCCTCTCTCTTAGGAGGTTTTCCATACTGCTTTGATGTTGTTGGGTGGGCAATTTGTAGTGCCATGGTAAAGGTTCAAATTTCGAAGTAAAACTAGGGTTCTTATCCTTAAATTTTACTACTAAGCAAATTTATTAGCTAGCAATCACCTATCTGACTATCCATGTAATAGCTAGCAAAAAGAATGACTTTTATAGCATCAAATCACAAGGCAGTATTATCAATGTATTGATTAAATCAAGTGTTCTGACATCTCCATACAAGGGTTTCAATTGGGATTAATTAGGTAGCCTATTATCGGACTTTGAGGCACGAAGGAAACGTTAGGGTTAAGGGAACTCAGTTGCACTACATACTAACCAGGCATTCTTTATCTAGGTGAACTACATGGAGTCAATGAAATGTATCTGGCAATGCTCGGTTGATATCAGTCCATGGGGTACATCCTCTTCTAGAGTTAGTCCAACTCAAGCATCTAATTTTTTGTTATCTACATTTGTCTTTGAAGTGGTTTTTAGGAGGCTAAGGTTTTCACAGATACAGGATATTGATGCAAAGGGTTACAAGTGTTAATCCAAATATATCATTGACATTATTTCACAGGTGAAGGTGAAGCAATTAGTTAGTTAAAAACTAGAGGTGCACCAATTCTTGGTTTGCCAACCATACCTTTAACAAGGGATCAAGTTGTACAGTCCAGTATAAAGTTGTAACGTTCAATCTTTTGCACATATGGCAGGTATGGGTGGAGTTATTGAGCCACATTCCATAACCTGACACACCTCCTAGATCCATTACAACACAATCAAAATGATTTCCTGAACCAACTGAAGGGTCTATGTCTTACAAGGATACAATATTCAGAATGACTGCTTTCTTTAGGTTGAATAATCGTGTTTGCAAACTCTAGTTTCCAGATCTTGAAATTTGATGTATATGATCTAGAATTACTTGTTTCAAATTCAGATGATGGACACCATCTCCAGATGGATAATTTAGTAATTCAACAAAGAGGCTTCATAATTGTAGAAGCATTTAGAGTTGAAGTCACTTCCATGCTCTTTCCCCTTAAAAACCTTCATATCAGATAGTTGCAAGCCGACGACGACGATCTCTTGATCTTGATACTTGATCTGCAATATGGCTTTCTAATGAGAGCGTGTGACCTTCTAGGTTATGAATTTCCCAGCTCTTAAATAGGCATCATTGTTCTCAGGGTTCTTATATTATTAGAAATATCATCCTTACCTCTCTATCCTTCGCCAAGCTTCCTGAAAAATATTACTAGATAGGTGTTAAGGTTTAGTGGTAGCTTATGCTTGGAAGTCTAAACTTGGGAAAGTTGGTTACTAAGGATTTTCACCTTAGAATAGGAGTAAATTCACTATGCAAGGTTTATCAAATGTCTTTGGATCCCCAATACTTTGATTCATACTTAGGTCTTACCAGATCTATCCCTCTTGCGACCCCATAACAACTGTCTCATTAAGTGTTGCTAGCAAATCTTAGGGGTGGTTAATACACCAACAGTGAGCTTCAAAAGATATTGTATCTCTAACCTTTCATTTTCAACTTTGAATAATTTGGTATAGATTTGAACAAATGTTGACGTTTGATCATATACTAGACTAGGACTAGATTAGCAAATTCTGTCTATTGCATTACCATGGTATTAGTACGCGTACAGCCTTTGTTCATTTGACTTTACAGATTCCCGAGTTTAGATAGTCGCCACAAGTGTTGGTATCCAAATTTGTTCTCCCTTTCAAACCGAGCAGCAACACAGATTGGACAGTGGAGCTTAGAGGCCGATAGATCATAGTGTGTGTCATTTTGTAGTCTAGGGATGAGATCTAATTGGCCCTTTGTTACTCAGATTTGTGGAGAGATGGATAGCACCTTTAAAATAATGTGATCTTATCCTAACTATCTTTAGGCCGTGCCTCTTTAACCAAGGTGAGAGAACCCTTATTTTGTAACCTTTGTTATGATGAAGAATGCTGGTAGATATCCTTCTTTTGCACAAATTTTATAGAAAAGAACCTTGGGAAAATATGATCAACACACCATGATCTGACTCTCACCAGTTGTCACTTCCAGATTATGGAGATATTTTCAATACAAGGCAAAGGTTACTAAAGACATTAAGAAATCCTAATTGTTCTGCATATTTTTGCAAGTAAATTTTGTTCCTTTGTTGATACACAAGGCAAACAGGGGTAGTTCAGGGTGGATCAATGGTTTTTAAATGATTTTGGTGGGAGATGAAGCAGGATAAAGTTGATTATAGCCGGATCTTTGGAGGGACTTCACAATAATGAACAACTTCACAACGGAAAGCTTCAGAACAGTCAAGACGTTCCTTCAACCAGAAGGTGTGCTTCAATGGAGGCTCAGATCAGCACGTTTTCACATAATCTTTGAGACTCCAACACCAAGACTCGAATTGGAAGACTCAATTTAGCACTAAAGTTTTTGATTAATCACGCCTAAGGTACACCCGAAGACTTACAGACAATCTTTATCAATAAATGACAGTGAATTGATTTTAAATTTGTTTATCGTCATCCAAGATGAAGGCTCTTCTTGAAATGAAATTGAAAATACCATTAGATTGTCACATGGATGAGATCCTATGTGATTTCACAAAAAAATTAGTGTAAGATTGCAATAGGAATGAAAGAAAATATTTGTAGACATTTTGAAACAAAGAAGACACAAAATTCCTAGAGATTAGAGGGTAAGTGCAGCAAGTTGGTGGACAATTAAGTGGACATAAAAACCTAAAATTTAGGTACCACGCTCGTGTAATTTTTATAGGTTCGGTGATTTCCAAACCTAAAACCACAATCGTAGTTTTAAACCATGATCGTGGTCCTTCGAGACAAAAAAATAGACCCGCGACTCCTCATTTCCCCCCATTTTCCTTTCCAACTGTGATTTCTCCTAGACCTTTGGCACTCGTGCTTTGAATACCCCCTAAAAATTACTCTTCAAACTTTTGGATCATGATAGTTTCAAACATGCCATCAAGACAAAGAGGCAACCCCTCGATTTTGATCAATTTGTTTGCATTTTAGGTTTTTTTTTGTGACTTTCATGGGTTCTTCAATTTTTTGTTTATGTATACAAGTTTTTTATTTTGTCATTTGCTCGACAAGCTCGTAATCCTGCAAACGATCAAAATATTTCTCAAAACCCTCCAAACAATCCTCAAAACCCTCCAAACATTCCTCAAAACCCTCCTCCAAACATATATTTACCTCCTATGGCTCCTTCTGTCTCCACAAAATCAACAGGAACACAAGCTGATATCATTGGAAGAATCTGACAAAATAAAATTGTCATTGAGAACCTTATTCAGACTATTAGAAAAAATCATGCCACAAATCCGTCCCGAATGACTTTAGCCAACACATTGCAAATATTGATTGGTGAAGTTGACTCCATAACTAACCAAATATACATATGGAATACCTTTAGAGGTGATTGTAGGTAGTGGTATGCAGATAAATTATCCCATGCGGCCGTGAAAGAAAAAAAATGGAAAAGACCACATTTGTGCATTATTTACTGACCCAAGAAACAATGGCCCCCACAGCTACTTACAAACGGTTCCCAAGCCATTGGTGCCATGATCACCGAATCAAGAACAATTAATGGGACTAATGGTGGATGGTTTTTGATTATCCACCATGCAATAACAATGAGGTTCCTCTATATTTTTTGATGAAATTATATTGCGAGTTCATGCTTAATGAGGTCCCAAATTATTTTGAATTTTTTAATTTTTATGGGCAAGGTTGTGGCTCTACACAGAGTAGACCTAGTGCACGCGTAGGTCAACCAAGGATCCCCGATGCCTCAAAACCCCCACTGCCTTCAGTTATCCCTCCTCCAGTGAAGGAGGTTTTGGAGATTGACACACTACATGCATTGAGGGAGCTCACCGACACTCAGACCCAACATAGTGAGTAGATTGCATCTGGTGATGTTGGTGGAGGTGCCAGTTCTAGCACAACACACCATTCTGGATCATGTGGTGCCATATGCACTGCGGGTAAGACATCATTTGCTGGATCACATGATTTCTTTTCTCTATATGAGATGATGGCATATGTTTTTGGAACTGGTGGAAAGGATCTTGGTCTTTCATAGGTAAATGTCAAATAAATATTTAATATATATATATATATATATACAATAGTTTAAATCATGTTTGAGATTTTAATATATATGTATTTGATTGTACGTTATGTACATACATGTAAAAACTAATTTTTTATTTTATTTTAAACAGTAAGAGCCGGTGAAGGAAACATCTGGTGTTGACATGCTAGCTACTACAGCTGGGCATGTTACAAATGTAAGTTTCAAGTTGTACTTAAATTTATAATTTCATTTGATTGTGCACTTTTATTATTATAATGTTTCATATGTACATGTACATAATAATATATGTTTGTCTTTTATAGGCAGGAGCCTGTCGGGTCATCATCTACTTTAGGAACTAAGGCTACTGGCATGCCTCACGTGAATTTTATGCAGGTTAGTTTCTATTCACAATTTGTTTCTAATTGTGGAAGTTCACGTGGATTATGATTTGACTCTATTATGTGGTAGTCATGTAGATTAATATTGATTTGTACATGTTTTTATATAGCTTATGACTGCCAGAGAGACTCCTCCATATATGAAGACTGTGGAGGCTACTGTAGATACTGGCATAACATATGCAGATCCACTAACTGAGGTACAATTTTTCAAATTTGTTAAATTTATTTAGGAATTATTTCTTATTACTTAAATCTACAATATCAAATTTTGTACATGAAATATTTAATTTGAAATTTAATTATTTATATGTAGCTTACCCCTCGTGAGTCTACTATTGTCCCTGCCACACGTCAATGAAAAATTGATAGGGATCATGACATTGCAGATGCATTTTAACTAAATTATAAGTTTCTAAATTTTGAATGTATTTTAAAAATCTGGGTGTTAAAAACTTATTATTTATGAATGTGCAGGTTAGGTTGCAGGCCTGCTTAGAGACGCCTAGGACCACACAGATGAAATCCGTAGTGGCATCTCCATCCACTACATTCCCAGGTCATGGACATGCTACTTCTAGCAGGGTGAAGAGAGGGAATATGCTTCATGATTAGATTCATAAGACCTATATATATATATATATATGGGCCAGCCGGTCCTAGTTCACGATTCTTCATAGGACATTGTATATATAGCCTTATGAAACCGCATGTGGTCCTATATGTATGACACACTTAGTTTGAGATGTACACATGTTATGAACTTATATTTTTAGAGACGTGTGTCTAGCACACTTAGTTCGAGATATACACATGTTATGAACTTATATTTTCAGAGACGTGCATCCAACACACTTAGTTTGATACATTATACATCCATGTGTTGGTTTTCATAATGATATTTTTTTGGAATATTGGGTAAAAGGAGGGTTTTAGAAGGTCCCACAACCTTATACAAAAAATCCCATTAGGAAAGATTTAGCAAAGTAAAACATAGAACAAAAGTACCCAAGAAGATTCCAAAAAAAGAAAATGAAAAAGACAGCAGGAGAAAAGAGAAGAGCATCATATGAGCTTTTTCAGTTCAACGATAGCATTTCTAGCTCTAGGAGATCCCAAATCCTCAGCAAGCTGATCCGCAAGGGTGATGAGCTCTGAAAAGTCTCTGGAAATGGCATTCTTGGTAGTGTTAGTGAAAACCTCCCAGGCCTTTAGGGCATTGAAGGCACGTTGGAGCTTGTTTAAAATAGAGGACACCATTTTAACTCTGCATTCATCCCTCTAGGAGTCAGCAATCACAGGCTCAACATGATTAGCATCCATATTCAAAGACGACTTTGGGGTGTCAGTATGAGGCTCACTGTCAACGAAAATTGGAATGTCCCCAAATTTTTGAGTGTTAGGGTCTTCAAAAAGTAGGTTCGTCTCTATCTGCTCTGATGCAAGGGAGTCAGGGTAAAGCTTGGAAAGGCCCAGGATGTCATCGACAAGAGAGGATATGGAGCTGGAGACAGGGGAGATTTCCTTATTACAAGTGTTAGCACCCTCCAGAAGTAGACACGAGTGAACAAGAGGAAGTGGGGGGTATCAGCGGGAGTAGAGGGGGTAGAACCATCATGAGATGGGCCCATGATGGTGACATTTGAGTCAGAATTAGATAAATGTGCAAGATATGATGACGTTTGGAAGAGTGGAGGGAGATGGAGGAGGGAGGGGGGGAACGCAAGGGGGAATGGCGACGGAAACCCATTTTGGGGGGAAAGCGGATTAAATCAACATGCAAGGTAGCAACAGAAAATAACAAGTACAGTAAGCCTTGATGAAGGATTGCTCCTTCCCCATCGTGAGCCAACTTAATAGAATGCTTCAAGGATTGATAGAGGAAGGCAGCCAGGTTGATCTTTTTTCCCCAATGCATATGCGAGAGGATAAAAAAGTGAGGGCCGTAGACCAGACGATAGCGGCCGTTAGTGGTGAAATATCACATGATGACTTCAACAACTCTGTCCCATGGGGGAGGCAGAGATTTGTGATTATACCCTAAGAGATATTTGATAATATTTTCACCTAGAGTGATGAAATCCTACATTTTTACATGCAGCGAGTGCTTGAAATAATGTCACCGGTGGCCGGAGAGTCCCGTAGCATCAGCAATTGCATTGGTGGAGATAGTAAAAATACGTATTACCAGTCTGGACACGCCCCCTCGACTAGGAATCCATTACAACATATGAGACCATGTTCGAGTAGCCTGCCATTCTCTTAAGAAAAGTGGTGATACCACTTTCCAATAAGATGTTCCAGACCTCCTTTTCATCCTTAACCATGTTGTAAAAGACAGGCTCAATTCATTTCAGTTGGCCACCCATATTGTTGAGAAGTTTGGAATGAGTGTGAAGGAGGGGGGCGCTGAAGGGCCTTAAAAATCCTGCCCAGAGCATGGGAGCCATCCACTTCAAGATCATTACCCTCCCACCAGTACATAATATGATTATGGGGAGGAATTGCACCATGTATGAGGAAATCCACAAAATCATGACACATCTCCCCCCTTCAAATGTTTCAGTGCCAAAGGTCTTTTCATAATAAATGAGGAATTATTACCGCCGCCTTTTGGGGAGTCCATAAAAGCATTGTTGACACCTAAGTCAGCTCACCCTTCAACCAGCCAACGTTAGGAAGAGAGGTCATTCTTGATCATTTGGAGGAGATTAGCCAAGAAGGCCTTCCATCTTTGTTGACTTTCAAGGAGAACTCTGATGTTAGCCAAGTGGTCCACCACTTTGTTTCCTTTCCAAAGGATGTTCTGAAACTGAATATGCTGGAAACTCCTTTGCAAGATTATGATATCGGCAATAATATTTTGGATTGACCATTGACTAGTGTCTGCCGACTGCAGGAGATTGATGATATTGAGGGAGTCACTTTCAACTTAGAGAGGATCGTTTCCAAATTTGATAGCGAACTCAAGGCCTTTAAGAATGGCCATGGCTTCCGTGCGATGGTTGGTGCTAAAACTAAGATTGTGGGCAGAGGCAGCTATAATGGAACTAGAGGAGCTACGAAGGATGGCTCCTCCATCTGATTTACCAGGATTGCCTTTCGAGTCTCCATCTGTATTAAGTTTTCTCTAGCCAGGTGGGGGGGGGGAGTGGAAGCCATCGAATTAAAACACGATCAGAAGTAGGGGATTTCCTAATAGGGAGATTTTCCAACAGCCACTACCACTCCTGAGAGTTACAAATTTGAATTTTTTGCTGATATTTTGTCCAGAAGTGAGAGTTGAGATTATCCTAGAAAGTTAGAGTGATCTGGATGGCCACACGATTAGGTTCAAGACCTTGGCCTTTGAAGATTCTTCTATTCCTTTCTTTCCAGATGCCCCAAATGCCATGTGGGAGGAGAAGTTTCCAAGCCATAACCAGGGCCAGATTGGAGAAGGGGGAACACCATTGAGAGAGGGTGTCCTGTATGGACTTTGGAAAGGTCCAAAGCACTCCCATCCACGATAACAACCAATGCATCTTGTGAAAAGGGATAGTGGATCAAAAGATGGGAAGAGGATTCCACTGCCTTAGTACAGATCACACATCTAGTGGGGAGAGAGAAACCCCTTATTTTCAAAATTTCTCTTGAGAGGAAAGTGTTCTTAGAAGAGAGCCAGGAGAAAAAGCTAATTTTTTGGGATTTTTTCCTTCAGCCAGATTTTGGTGAGGGGAGGGCCAGAGCCAGTACAATGCATGGAGAGGTAAGTAACTTTAACCAAGAAAGATCTAGAAGGGGATAGGGGCCAAATGAGCTCATCCTTAGGCTGGGAAAAGGGGATATAGATGGAGGAGAGCTTGCTTCTAAGCAAAGTCAGGAGCAGCCTTTGCTGATCTCTTATTATAGCCCAATCCAGAATAGTCCAGGAAGGAATGGAGTTCACCATCTTCCAGTAGCCAGAAACTAACCTTCCATGCCTATTAATGAGGCTTCTTTTAATAGGATCCCATGAGGGGTTGCGATCCAATGGCTCTTCCCCAATCCAGTGATCCTGCCAGAAGTCAATAAGCCTACCATTTCCAGACCTCCATTTAGTGCTAGCCCGGATAATGGGGAGGGAACTAATAACATAATTCCAAATGGCCGAACCTTGCATCAAAATTGAGTTAAGAAAATACTCATTTTGAGTGAGGTACTTAGCTCTGAGGAGCTGAGCCCAATGAGAGTTCCCTTTTACAACTTCCCAACCAATTTTAGCTCGGGTTAAGAGGAATGCCTAGATAGGAGGTAGGGAGGTCCACAATTTTGTAGCCAAAAATATCAGCAATCTTCCTCTGAGTCCTAGGAGTAGTATTTATGAAAGAGATGCTGCTCTTGTTGAAATTAATGATTTGCTGAGAAGTAGCTTGATAGAGATCTAGGATATCCATGAGAGCGTGGGCTTCAATCATAGAGGCAGTGCTCAACAACAAAGTGTCATCCAAAAAATTGGCTATGTGTGGCTGAAGGCAAGTTGGAGATGATTTTAAGACCTGAAATGACATACTGACTTTTAGCAGCCTTAAGGGCTCTGCTAAGGGAGTCATCCATAAGAAAAAAAAGGAAGGGGGACAGGGGGGTCACCTTGCCTGATACCTCTGCTACTTTTGAAGAATCTTGCCAGAATTCCATTTATAAGAATAAAGAAGCAAGGAGTCGCAATACAAGAGAAGACCCAACTGCACCATCTTTTATCGAAACCACAGTTTTCCAAGATCCTGATCAAGAAAGGCCAACTGACTCTATCAAAAGATTTTTTGCATATCAAGATTAAGAATAATTCTAGGGGATTTTGAGTGATAGGCCGAGTGGATAGCTTCATGTACCATAATGATACCTCCTTGGATGAGCTACCCATTAATAAAGTTGTTTTGGTTTTGAGAGATGAGAACATTCATTAGGGGTTTAAGTCTAGAAGCCATCATCTTAGTGATGATATTGTAAGCGGTGTTGCATAAAATAATTGGCCTGAAGGTGGATACATCTTTCGAGCCCTGCTCTTTTGGGGAAAGGGATAAGAAGGTGTTCCATTCTTTTAGAAGGTTGTTACTATTCTGGAACTCATTAACTGCTTTTGAAGAGATCCTGCTTGATGGTCTCCCAGAAAACTTGGAAGAAAGTAGCTAGAAAACCATCCGGGCCCAGAGCCTTGTCCCCTTTCATGGTGAAGACCACTTTTTGGATTTCCTCCATAGAAAAAGGTTTGATCAGACTATTGTTCATCTCAGCAGACACAAGCTGGGGAATATGTTGGAGCATAGAGAACATTGATTGCTCTAAAGGAGGTTGGTCAACCTGAAGGAGGTTCGAATAGAAGGAGAAAATCTCATTGGAAATGTCAGAATAATAGGTTAACAAGATACCTGAGGATGATACCAACTCTCTGATCTTGTCTCTGCTCTTGTGCTTGGAGGCAGTGGATGTGAAAGAATTTGGTGTTGCGATCCCCCTATTCAAGCCAAAGGGCTCTAGAACTCTGCCTCTAATAGGTCTCCTCCTCTTGAAGTGTATTGTGATATTCACATAGTAGGGAGTTTTATTTTTGGTGGAGGTGATCTAATCTCCCATCGATTTCCATTTGAGTTTTAGACTCTGGAAATGTCCTGTGATTGCTGCTCGCTTTCGGAGCTTGATGCTACCGAAAACTGTGGTCTTCCAAATTTTGAGCTGTTTTTAATTTCTTTGAGCTTGCTGGAAAACCTAAACATGTCAGTGCCCTCGACATTGATATCCCACCATTTGGTGACTAGAGGATTCAGGTGGTTATTATCAAGCCAGGAAAGCTTAAACTTGAAGGGAGGGTTCTTGATATTCAGATTGTGATTCACGCTGAGCAAGAGAGGGCTGTGGTCAGAGCTAGCCCGAAGGAGGGAATTGAGGTAAAAATCAGGAAAGAGAGAGATCCAGTCCAGAGAGCCCAACGATCTATCTAGTCTTCTTTGAATATGATTCCTACCCCAATCTGCGGTTAGACCACATAGAATAGGAGCCATGAAGGTCCATGTCAAGAAGGCGAATTTTTCCTAATGAAATCAGCTAGAGCTTCCATGCTAACAGGCGTGGGCAGGAGCACCTCCCTATTTTTCCGAAGGAAAAAGGGGGCAATTGAGATCTCCCATTATTAATATGGGAATCTTTCCACAAGTGCTGATAAAAATTTGAGATGTCTTTCCACAATTTTCCATGTTGGGGAATCCAAATTGGGGGCGTAGACATTCATGGCAATCCATGTGGAGTCTGAACCAACTTCTTGGAAGAGCATGCACAGGATGTTGGGGTGTTTGAGTAGACAATCATCTTTGAAGATTCTGGGATCCCATAAGGTGCATAAGCCTCCAGAATTCCCTGTAGATGGTTGAGATTCAAAAGATGCAGCAGGCCAAATTTTCAGGAGATGATCGTCTTTTTTAAGTTTAGTTTCCTGTAGCATTATGATATCAGGAGAGTTCTGGAACTTTATATCTTTGATGACTCTTTGATTTTGAAGAGAGTTGAGACCTCTTATATTCCAAGAGATGATCTTCATTTCTTAGATTTTGATTTTCTCCCCACCACCATGGGGATTGTGCTTTTTGTTCCTTGAGTGACATTAAGAGCAGCATCTTGCTGGAGTTTGATATTGCTCGGAGTTCATCCCCTACCTTTTTCAGTGCAAATATTAGGATTCTTGCTGCTACTTCTAGTACAACGGGGATTAAAACTATCATCAGAAGAAAGGGCCATAGGGGAGATGGTGGAGTCCAAGGGAGGGGGGAAAAGGGGGGGCTAGGGGGGAGGCTCAAGGAGGGGGGATCTAAGGAAAATGAGCCAAGTGGGGAAGGGGAGGAATGAGTAGGGAGAGAGGAGAGGACAAAAGAGGAGGTGGGGAGGAGGGGTATAGCCAAGGGAGGGGGTAACCTCCTCAGAAGAGGGGGGGGAAGAGCCAAGGGGGTTCACCCGAGAGGGTGGGGGGATATGAGGGGGAGAGGGGGGGAAACAATAGTGGAAGGAAAACTATGGTAGTTTTTATTTCCCCCTCTTCTAAGAGAGTAAAGGAATTAGAGGTGGGAATGATGGGTATCTCTGCAGAAGACAATTTTGGAATATAATTTTTCTTAGATTTTAGGGAGGGAATTTGGGCTTTGGGTTAGGCTGAGGTTTGGAAGGGCAACTAGAGGCCCTAGTGGCCAATGCTTTTACATAAGGAGTAGGCTTGAGGAATATATTCGTAGTCGATATTCTGTTTCCAGTTCCCTAGGTCAGATAGTAGCTCTATCTTTTTTTGGGAGAGGATAACTGACATTGGCATTAACATAGAAACTGGCATGTATGAATCTAGTTTTATCCTTAGTAACTTGATCAATAGATATTAAAGAACCTATAGTGAGACTAATACCTTCAATAACCGCTGGATGCTAGAACTCTAGGGGGAGCCCCGGGAGGCGAACCCATATTGGAGCTTAGGTAATGGATTCAGTATGTGGGTTGAAGCCCGAAGACCATTTCTTGAGGTAGAAGCCATGTCTTCCAAAAAAACAAGGGCCACTAAGGAGAGCTCTCGCGAAATCCTCTTTCATGCTGAAGGAGAATAAAATGAATCTATTGGGCATTGCTGCTATTTCAAGAACCCCACATGGGTGCCATTTTAACCATGCCCATTTTTTAATATCCTCCAAAGGGGATCTAGGGCCCATCAGTTTCCCCACCAGAGAAAGATCACGTGAGGTAGCAACAACATCAGTGATGTGAGAGGGAATGTGCAGTGAGAAGGACCCATCTGTCAGTGTAGGAGAAAGCTTTTCTGTATGAGGAACGGAGGTGGAACCCTCCACAATCTTGTTCCAGGAGTTAGGTGGCTTGGGAGAAAGGGCCCTTGACATGAGGGACCCCTGATCTAGACCAGAAGGGTTTGACATACGAGCTAACACTAGAGAAACAACAGGCGATAGTAGGAGCTAGGCTCAGGGTTCAAAGCGATTAACCAAGCCAGTCTTGTTTTCCCTAAGTTATTTGCTTCATATCTCATAACGATATAACTTCTATGTTTGATTCGATTTCATTGCACATGATTTCCTTCTATGTATGTATATTCTATGTATATTAGTTCTATATGTATGTTTGATTTAAAATTAAAAAACTATGGTGCAACATATATGAATATAACGTTACTATGGTGCAACATTGCATGGTACAATTGTTAAGAAATTAAGGGAAGCATGTGTATTCCTCCATCAACATGGGAAACTTATCATTTTCATCTTAAGTCATGAAAAATATTTCATACCTTGAATCTTGAAATAAGGTGTCTTCCCTTGGGTCATTTGGTTTTTGAACTGTGTATTTTCTTGTAAATTAATGAAAGCTTCTCTTTTCTTTGAGAATTTATAATTCTCTACTAACAGTGCCAACCATGTGAAGGTGGAAGCTTTTCTAGCACCACTAACCTACACATAAAAGTGTTAGTCAAATAAATTTAAGTTTCAAATCAAAATCATACTAGATATATACAAAATACACAAATTTAATAAAATATATGAACTTAAATTTATCTAACTAACAAATTTATATATACCAAAGAAATTATATATACCAGACATGAGCATTGTAAATTCATTCCAATGAACCATCCGGATTGGATCTACTTTGAATAGCAAAAAATATTGCTTCATGATATGACTCTTGAACCTTCCAAAGAATCTTGTTATTAGGCCTTCCTCGATATCTATACGGCTGAATATTTGTCGCTAGAACTAGATGTAAATATAAGAGTATTTTCCTATGTGTCTCAAAGTCTTCAAACAACCAAACAAAGGAATTTTTTTAATGGATATCATCAAAGCCAAGTTACAATAACTACCACTAACCCTATAGGGTACTCAATATCTTCGCCATCTATAACAGGAGAAGTCAACTTCTTTCTTTCCTCGATGCAATGACATAAGAAATAGTCTATTCCTTCTTCATTGTCTTCTGTCGCAATAACTGTAAACACATGTCCTACAAAAAAACAAAGGTTTCAACTCAAATTTAAATTGTACATATTAAAATTTCAATGGAAATAACTCAATATAAAATTTTTAAATAACCATAAATACTTTGTCGCACCAAAATCAAAATTTCTTCAAAGTCCTTGGATGTTACAACTTCATCTGCAGAAACAAGTCGTAATGATTGTGGAGGTAGAAAACAAGTTATAGGCCTACAAATCCATCCATCCACCCATTCTTGTGAATCACACTTAGTAGTGACAAATTTGATACAAGATGCACAAAAGCATGTCAAATTTCTTGTCTATGTGACCCATGAAGTAGCATCTGAGCTACAAAATGAGTGCATATCACTGGACCCAATGAGTGTCATACAATCCTTATAGTTAGTAATTTTTTTTTCCTCTATCAACCAAAAATATCTACAAACTGTGGAATTTTCTTGAGACCCTCGGGCCATGTTGTCAATACACCATTCCACTATGCTCTTTACATATTTCAATTTAGCATCATCTTTATACTTCAACTCTTCTCTTGCAAGAGCTCTTTTCACACATGCCCCTGCACCATCATGCTCTCCTTTCCATGTCCATCCTCAGTGAAACTCCAAATATGTTGCACACCCATCTTGACATGCATCCTTCTCGTCTAATAAAATATTCATGCATTCTTAAACTGAGACGTGTAATTATCTAACCATATATAATGTTGTTTGAAGTGGACGTCCCTATAAGACAAGTTTCCATATAATAACTAGAAACACCCTTACACAAATTCAGTAGAATGAGTACCATCATCACTGATGTAAAATTGGTGCTCTCTTAAATGTTTTTGATCATTCTCTGTACTGTCAGGAGAATGTATAAATGCTATATGCATAAAAATGGCAACTTGTACTGAGTTGTAATATTGTGATTGAACCTCCATTTATGGTTGCAATGTGTAATTCTATGTAAAATTGACCACTGAAACAATAGTACCAATAGGAAATGTGGGTTTTCATATCTTGAACTATTCATCCAACCATTGAGATCTGTGTGCATGCCTAGCATACTCATTAAAAATTTCATCCTTAAATTTTCTGATAAATTGAAAAATAGGCATATATTCTGTAACTAGCTCACACCATTTAGACTCTTTTCCATATTTCAACTGGTATTCAACTGATTTATATTTATCAAACTCAACTAAATTATGTCCTATTACACCTTCAATTTTCTCATGGATGAAAATTTCTAATTTAGGTAATCCGCCACATGTACTACAACTTCCATATAAACAATCCCGACTATAAAAAAATTGTCCAACTTATTTTTCACAAAATATTGTAGGAATGAAATCCTTGGAAGATATTGGTGGAAATTGAACACCGCATTCCGATAACATAGTTTTAGAATGAAAAATAGAATGAATACATAAAACTTTAGCATAATGCATCACAAATTCAACATGTTGCCTACAACAAGTGGTGTGAGCATGGTTGATTTTCACATAGAATGGTTTCAACATTTCAAAAAAATGTTGACTAATTTTAATTTCTAGATGCTCTTGTTCAAACTTATGAAAAAAATTAGTTTGAGTCATATCTAAAAAATGCTTTGGATGTGGTTTGCGATTAGTAAAACCAACTCTTCATTTTACAACATATCTTGTATTAGGTGAAAATCTAGTGTTATCATGCCAAAATTGAATAACAACTTCTCTTATAACATCAAAATTATATTTTTCCTTATGCGGTGCTCTAGCAAAAAATGCCCAAAAACCAGTGTTATTGAGTGATTGAAGGATATTACGTCTTTCAATTGATTTCATTAGAGTTTTTTGAATAACTTGTAACATTCGACTTGTTTGCATAATCAAACGCTATTTTTTATTGATTCACTTACAACACTAGTAGTAAGTACAAGACACACAATATTACTATCCCTAGCGTGTCTCTTGACACCAACAGTGTGATATGTATCATTAAGGTTTTCAACAATTGTAGAGGTTTGACCATGTATATTAGATGTTGTCAATCCTAAGGTGTTTAATGTAGGTCTCATTTTAATCAATTTCATCAAACTAACCAACAACTGACATCTTTGGGAATCATTTAAAATTTCAAAATGATTATCCAAATTTCAGTGGCTTTTCTTCTAATTTTCCGTTCAGAAAGTTTTTCACACATTGGTTTCAAAATATTTTCATCAATTTCAATAAAATAATTAGGTTTCTTACGGAAAATCCTAGGAGGTGTTTTTGTCAAATTTTTCTTATCTACAGTTTCAACCTAAATTTTCTTATTCACATTTTCATTGTCTCCTTGAATTTCAACATTTGCTACATCATGACTATTTAATTCTTCTTCAACATTGATAGTAAAAACATCTTCATCATGAGTATTTAATTCAACTTCAACATTGACAGTAGAAACATTACTTGGTTCCTCATTACTTACAATAGTAGGGGTTGAAGATGAACCTCTTCTTGATTCACGAAGATTCCGCATTCGCTCAAAATTTTGAAATTTGTTTTCCTCTAATTTTTTTGGTGTTTTTTACTTAATGACTTCCTTTTTTGACTTCGTTTCTTGTCTCCCATGATGTTTTTCTTCCGATGATAAGAAAAACGTGCAGAAAATGAAAAAATTTCATAGTAATTTGTATGGTAAAGTCAAACAGTAAAAAATCACATGGTAATTAGAACATTGGGATGTGTGTAAATATGATTTATAAACCATGATTGCACTTTATAAACCGCGCTCGCGGTTATTGTTTTAAAACCCACGATCGCGGTTTGTAAACCACGATTGCAGTTCTATCTGTATCATCAAATCCAACCCTAAGGCTTAGGAAATATTTTTTTTGCCCCAACCAAAGCTATGGAAGGTCATTATGAAGTGTAAAAGGTTAAAAAACTTCAAATTTGCTCTTCCAAAAACTCGAACCATGCTAAAAAACTGAAAACATTTCAAAAAAATTGTGCCATCGTGTAGGGGAGACTATTAGCTTCATAGAAATATTGATTTTAAAGGGAATAGAATAAGATAAATATCATTTTATAATTTTTTACTAACAATAGGTCTTTAAGACATTTTTCCCGCGAATGTTCATGTCTACGTTTAAGACTACAACTTTTTTTTCGCTTATCAAAATGTGATAAAACTTATACCATCCCAAGCGTGGAGAAATTATATACACGTTAAAAAATATATATATTTGATTTCAATATTTTTTGATATAGTTATGGTGGGAAAATAGAAAGCACTCTGTTTTCTAAATCTTTTCAGACCACTTTTATGGAAAAAATCCTACAAAAAATATTGCTCGAAAAAATACAAAATAAAATCCATCCCAAGATAGATAACTACATATAACTTTTTACCAAATGAAAAAAAAAACAAGATTTTGTCATCCAAATCGCGGGCAAACAGACTACAATCTTATAGGTTTTTTCAAAAATAAAAACCAAGTCATATAATTTTAAGTATTTAATATAGCTAAACTTGTTCGTTTTAAAAAAAAAATAGTATTTTAGAAATTAAATTTCGGATGCTACGATTCATATTTATTTAAATTTTTCTAATCTTGAGTGTGCGTATTGATAATAATCCCTACAAGTTGAGATTTTGCTATTTTTTGCAATATGACGTCCACTTATGACCCCTTTTTTGTCCACCAACTTGCTGCACTTACCCTAAACACAAATTAATTCCAAAATTTCTTAGATTCATCAGCAGGGAAAGCTTCCAGAGAAATCTTAGTGCTTTTCAATGGCTATACATCTGTAACCAACTTGACACGACAGAAAATCTAACACAGAAGAAAATAATAGGTTATCTCGGCTTTGGTCTCTTGGGAAGACGAGTTTCTCAATTTTTTTTTCTCAAGAATTCAAACTCTGATCCGCGTCCATCTCCTTTGAAATATTCTCATTACATTTATACATTTTTTCCCACTCAATTTCCCCCCAAAAGAGAAGAATATTCAAGGGACCTTTTCTTGTTACCAATTTGTTTCAGACAATGACGTTTAACAAATTAAGATCTGAAATCTACCCGGTGGACCAATTGTGAACTGATCATGTTTCTTAAGCCCTCAACTAATGACTAAGATGCCATGCCACAAATTTTCGGGAGTCCCTTTAATCATTCTGATTCTGTCATGTGAGAAATCCCCTTTTTAATCATTTTTCGGAGCCTCTGCATAGCTGGACTTGACAGGTCATCCATTTTTACTCTCGAGGCAAAATTTTTTTCACCTTTTGTGCCTGCACTTTAATCATTTCATCCTTTTCCCCTCCTTTTCCTTTGAAATTCTGCCCCGCGTCCATCTCCTTTGGTAATTCCCATTTTTTTGAGTGCCTGAGTAATTCCCTTTTCAAAATATCGACCTCAATAATCCTTGGACTCACAATTTAAGTTTTCAATCCATTCAATAACACCTTACCGAAAAAGACGACAAACAATTTCATCAAAGAGTGATGAAAAATAGTGCATATTTGTGTCTCCAAGAGCCTTGGAGCAAAAATGGCAGAAAATAGGTGAAATGCACATCAACCATTGATCAAGTCCCTTTTCCACTTTATATCATAGTAGTCCACGTGTTTCCTTGGTGCAACTACAAAGGAGAAGCATAGAGGAAAGTCTCAAACAAGCGCAAGCCTTCCATGTACCCTGGGCCCAAGAAAAATGACTTTTGGCCTTTGAAAAGTCTCTGTGAAAAAAGGAGCCAGCGGGAGCCTCCACGTGTCTCAATGGCACATTTTGAGATGGTCCCCAAAAGTAGAAACCCCAAACAAGTGTGGGCTCAACACGTGTCTCAGTTTGACAGAGTTTGTTAAAATTTTTAAGGTTCAGCAGAAGGCGTCATGTGTCTATGGTCTGAGGCAGTATCCTTTGGCCGTTGAAAAGTCCAAGAAAAAAGGTAGAGTGAGCGGAAGCCTCTAAGTGTCCTCATGGCGCTTCTTCAAAATAAAACTCAAGGGCCGGTCCCCAAACATGCGTGGTCCCTCCACATGTCCCATGACCTTTAGGAAGTTTCTTGAAATTATAAGGGAAGGGAAGGCCCGACAGAAACCTCCATGTGTCTTTATGGCACAACTTCAATATAGTGCCCAAGAGCAGAGACCCTGAATGAGCACGGGCTCACCACGTGTCCTAGGATTCAGAAAATTACTTTGAAAAGTTTAAGTACAAAGCGGAGCAGGAAAAATCCTCCACCCTTCCCCCTATCGAAATTGTTAAGGTGGGACCCTGAGGCGGATCCTCAAATGAGCGCCAGCCCACCATATTTCCATGGCCCACCAAAACATGTACCGAATTCATGAAAAAATTGTCTAAGTCTGGGAAAAGTAGCAGAATCCTCCATGTGTCCCCCCGACACAACTCCAAGGCCAAACCAAAAGGTTAATTTTGAAATGAGCGTCGTTCCTCCACGTGGACAAGATTTGGGTTGATGTGAGGCATAGAGTTTTTAGAGTGCCCCACTAGGCCGCATCCAACCAAAAAGGGTCAAATTTCCAATGATGCAGATATGTAAATTTGACGGGAAAAAAACACCCATCAAACTATAAAAATTCAGGAAACCCACCATTTGAGCCCAGAGATGAATTTTTCTTCAAGGATAGAGAATTTGGAAATGTTATAAGGTTCAAACATGATCCTCCAAGCTATATCCAATCACGTTTCCTTAGGTATTTGGGACAAAATTGACAGGGACAACAATACGTGACTGTGGAAAATGGAAAGAAAGGAGCAACCCAAGTTTTATGCCCAATTTACAGACTCCCTCAGATGGACAGAGAAACGAAAAAAAAAATATAGACCTTTAAGTAATCCTTGACTAATGGAAGGGACTTATCATGGAAACCAAATGGAGGAAAGAGTCTTCAAACACCAACATGGGGAGATAGAAAACATGACATAGGCTGGAAACTGAGGAAATTCAATGACAAACGGGGTGAGACTAATTTGAGCACCAACACATCAATTATTTAGCAAGCTAGTTTGGGTAGTAGAATAATAAGAGTGAATCAAATATCAAGTACATCTATGGCCGAGGAAACATCTTCTTTATTATTTGGAGGTAACTTTTTTAGGCACATCATCGGTGTAGAACTCAGGCGCATAGAATTTTAGACACACCTCTGGGAGTAGTACCACCTCGCATAATGTAGGCATTCATTTTAGTACCATTGTTTAGACATAGGGAAGTACATCCTCTGGTTCACTTCCTACTATAGGTGGAGGATCAGGGGGGATAGGTGGATCTGGTTGTTGTGGGTCTAGAGGCAAAGGTAATACGGGAGGTTCTGGATCCGGTGGGCATGGTCCTTACCAACCCCAAAATATTTACATGGAGATGTCACTTCATCTTTTAGAGTATAGGGGAATAGAAAATGCTACTGAGCATGTGCACATGTGTAAGATACTGTGGTGTGCAAAAGGGATCCTGGATTTTGAGAAGAAGGAAAGTTAGCTCACAAATATGTTACAGGGACGTGTACACATTTGGTACATGAAATTTGACCCTGATCAGACTTGCGTAAATTATACAACATTACGAGATACTTTCCTTGAGCAATTTTATATCCTTGAGTTTGAGTAGAAGAGTATAAGTGCGCTCAAGGATATTAAGAAAGGAATTACTGAGAGTGTTTGGGAATATGATGTGCATTTTAAAATGATTTTGTCTAAAATTTCATATGATATCCATGCAAGCTAGCATGCACAGTGGTTAATTGGAGGCTTGATCACACCTTTTAGGAGGGTGTTGTCACAAAAGACATATACGGATCCATGTGAAGAAATTGAAGAAGCGTTACGTGTTGAGGAAGTCGTAAGTATAGACACTGGAGTGAGCCCATTCCTTAAAGCTCAGATTACATGTATGGAAAAGTAGTTGGATAAACTATCAGCCAATTCAGCACATGAGATGTGCATTGGGATTTGGTGTACATATTGTGAAGTTGAGGGGCACACTAAGGATAGTTTTCCCTGTAGGTCAGTGCAATCCAGGGTTCATTTTAAGAGACCTCTTAGAAATTGGAGGTGGAAAATACCTGGTGAATATCCTCGTAACCGGTTTCACGGGAAGGTGAATTTTTTAGGGGTCTGACAGAAAAATTTTCACCTAATTTTTAAGTGGTGGGATAGAAGGCTGCAGACGCACGATAGAGATTTGCTGACGCGTGTCAACAAGGTGGTTGACGCATGTCAAAAAACCTCATTGAAATGCATCAACAACCTTGTTGATGCGCATCAATGGGGTTTGTTGACGCACGTCAACCAACTTGTTGATGCGCGTTAGTGAGGGTGCTCATGTCAACCACCTTGTTGACGCGCATCAGCAAATCTCTATCACGTGTCTACAACCTCCACCATCTGGTTGCATAACAAAAAAAATCTGTGTCATGTATCAAAAAACTCTATATTGCGCATTTACTTCCTCCACACTCCTGTCGTGCATCAACAAACTCTCCCTGTCGTGCGTTAACAAACTCTCCCTATCACGCGTCAACAAACTCTTTTTCGTGCATCTGCAGCCTCCACCCTTCTGTCGCACGTTTACTGTACTTGATAATACATATGCCCCCAAGTGGTATGAGTGAGCTAATAGTGTTCTACCTAGTGAATAATATAGGATTATATAGGGTATAGTTTCAAGGGTAGGTGAAGCCGACCCCTAAAAAAATTAAACTGTAATTTTTAGGTGAACAGGTCACTGACCCACGCTAGAAAATTCACCTTTTCAATTTTTTTTAAAATGGAATATTCGCCATTAAAATTATCCCTGGTGCATTCATTATTGCTAGACTATGAGATCTATCATTTAGATCATGATGCAAGCCACAACCCATTATTACAATGCATGATAAGGAAAGATGTATCTTCTACTCTAATATTTGTCAATCCACAACTCACAATAACAAAGATTATAGGTTGATTGATCAGATCCATGATGCCATTGATATTGGTGTACAACAAACATGAGTATCAAATAAATCTAAAGGCAAAACTGAGCACCATGATCGTGATCACACTCAAGGGTGATACAATCAAAATGAAGAAAACTTTGAAGGAGGTCATGGTAGAGGTCAAGGATACCGTGGTGGATTCAGAGGCTAAGGCCGTGGTAGTGGACAAGGTGAGTTTCCTCATGGAACGTGTTATACATGTGGTTCTCTTGACCACTACAGGTGAAAATTGCCTCAGAATATTACTTTTTATTTTTGTGGGAATAATCATAACTATGAGGAATGCCTAGACCTATATGATCATCTTATCAAGAAGCACAGACAAAAACAAGGATGGTTAGAATACAACATTTAATGGAAAATCAAAAGATGCCAAAGTTGGCATCGGAGCCTGAGGTCATACCTATGAAAATTACTACATGCGCTAAAGTTGCGCGTGCTAGAGAAACATTGCAACAAAATCCTTCCATTACCAGGGAAGAGGTATTGTATGCAAGATAGCTAGATCCTACACACCAGAAGGAGGTTTATCAGGAAACCATAAAGGTGCTCAGAAATATTTAGGGTGAGATACAATATTTAAAGGAACAGTCACAGGATTTGGAACAAAAGAAGGTAGCAGAGTTGGTCCAGTTAGATGTTGATGATTTGAAAGAGGTATGCAATATGCTGCGCTAGGAGAATATTATTCCATTACTAGAGAATTGGTTAAAGAGGAACACTTCATGCGTAGGTGTTGAGAATGGATGACACATATTGCATGCTAATCTCCCCCCTCATAGTTTAGATTATGAAAAGGAGATCACTCTGAATGCTATTATGGATGAGTGGTTTTTTGAAAAATATATTGATTGATATAGGTGCAAAAGTTAATGTGCTTACTTTAGATGCATGGGTGCATATGGGCAGACCTCCATTACAGTCATCCTCTAATGTATTATTTATGGAAAATTGAACTAAGGACACTCAAATAGGAGCTTTAAAGGATGCATCCATTACTATACAAGGGTCCAAGTTCACTATGGAATTTGATGTTTTAGCACTTGTAGAAGTGAATAGTTTCCCAGATCTAATTGGGCACCCTTGGTGTTATGCAAATAATGATGATCTACAGTTCAACAAGGGGTATATAAGTTTTGAGAACAAATAATAATGAGTTATTATCCCTTTGACAAATGGGAAATATGCACCTTATGTTGAACCTTTGAGTGAGGAAAACCTGAACAAAATTTATGTGCACACCACTCGAGATCTAGAAGTACTTGAGCCATCTAAGGAAGGAATCCTCCAATGAAAATATGCACAATCTATTAGTGATACTACAAGTGTTTCTTGTGATAATTAGGTGCATGAAACCTATGAGATGGTTGGGTGCAAAGTAAGAAGCACATTTGTGTAAGGAGGCAAACCTCATTGTATTAGGAGGATACGTAACAACTCTGTACCCCAGTACACTAGAGAAGGATACCTTGCCATATTCCTGCATGCCATGGAAGAAAAATGGGAGGATCAAGTGGAAAGAAGAAATATGTTAGTGTATACCCTGCGTGGGACATTAGCATGTTGGTGGATGTTTCATAGGGATAATATCATAGGATGGAATGAAGTGAGAATTTCTCTAACAACCCAGTTTCTCATGAGAAATGTGCCTAATAAAATATGCACATATCATGGTAATCATCCCATTCAAAACCACGTTTAACAATGTAAGAGACTTTGTATAGAGGGGTAGGAAGTTTTACCACCTTAAAAATAGGTGAAAAAACTTTATTTCACTTTACACGGATGTGAACGCACTTGGTATGTTTATGCGGAACTGCATAGGGAGAATGGAAATTGGCAAGACTTGACTGTAAGAATGATCCAGACTATTGACTACTTCTCCACTAAACCTCCAGTGAAAGAGGCATTATGTGTTATGGAGTGCTTAACTATGGGAGACAAAGCAAAGGTTGAATAACTCATTCAGGAGTTATTTGGTGAGGTAGACCCGGGAACATGTTTTGATGAAGTAGATGAGACCGATGCCAAACTACTTGAGCACGCTTTCCTTGAAAAGGAGAAAGGGAATATGGTCTATATAATGGGTGATGAAGAAGTAAAAAATTTGGACACAAATCATAAAGAGGGTACGCAAGAAGTCTTAGACAGTGTGGATAAGAAGGCATGTTCCTATCATGAACCTATAAAGACTAAGAAAGTGAACATTGGTATGAATGATGAACCTAAGGAGGCCATAATTGAAGACTATTGGTATGATTCTGAAGTGGATAAGATAATTGAGTTACTATGCGATTTCCATGACTTATTTCCTATGGGCTGCCATGAGTTAAAGGGATTACATGATTCCTTGGGTGAGATGAGGATTAAGCTAAAAGAAGGTGCGCACCCGATCAGGAAGATACCTTATAGGATGAACCCTAACCTGCGTGAAAAACTTAAAGAATAAATTGAAAAGATGTTGAAATCTGGCATCATTAAGCCCCTAGAAGAATCATAGTGGGTTATCCTCATGGTAATTAGTATAAAGAAAGATGGTTGGATTAGGATTTGTGTGGAATATAGGGAGCTGAATCCTGCATGTGTGATTGATCCTTTTCCTACACCTTTCACCCAAGAAATATTATAAGGCGTTGTAGGGTGTGAAATTTACTCTTTTACAAATGGATTTTATGGGTATCATCAAGTACAAATTTCTAAGGAAGATCAAGAGAAAACAACATTCACGACTGAATGGGGAATATTTACATATACAGTGATGCCCTTTGGTCTGAAGAACGTGCCTACAGTATTTTCATGCATAGTTGTTCAAGAATTCTAGGATTTTATTCACAAATTCTTGTAGGTTTACTTCGATGACTAGACGGTATATGGGCTTGTCAAGGATCATTGTGAAAACTTGCGCTTAATGTTTGAAAGATGCAGACACTTAAGAATCTCCTTAAACATCAAGAAGTGCATATTTGCTACACCTTTTAGAACTCTGCTAGGGCATATCATATACAAGGAAGGATTGTTAGTAGATCCAGCTAAGGTTGTAGTTATCGTAGGCCTAGAGGAGCCTACCAGTCAGAGTGAGGTGCATGGATTCTTGGGCCAAAAAGGGTATTACAGAAAATTTATCAAAGGATATGCTAATATTTTTGCACCCTTGGAGGAGTTACTAAAGAGAAAAGGGACATTCTATTGGGGATAACTGTAACAACGCGCATTTGAAGCATTAAAGGAGAGGCTTACTACGACGCCTATTTTTGGATTTCCCTCTTGGAACCAACCTTTTCACATACATGTGCAAATCTATGGCATGGCCATTGGTGTAGTATTGGATCATCCTATCTATTTTGCTAGTAGAAATTTGATTCATGTAGAACACCACTATACAACTACAAAGTGCAAGGCCTTGTTGATGATCTATGCACTACATAAGTTTAGAAAATACTTTCTAGTAACACCTTTTGTGTTTTATACAGATCACATGGCTTTGAAATTCTTGGTAAATAAGCCCGTTTTATAGGGGCACATATGTCGAAGGGTTCTATTATTTTAAGAATTTGACTTTACAATCTTGGTAAAACTAGGTAAAAGTAATTCTGGCCCAAACCACTTATCAAGAATTCAATCAAGAGAGGATGCATAGACAATTGAAGATACAATGCCAGATTCATAGTTGTATAGGTTAAACCACGTGCCTTTGGAATTGGAGGATATTGCTATATTTTTTACGCATAGGTATGGAGCTAGAAGGAATGAAAGCCTTGGAGAAGAAACAACATGCAATTCGTGTCACACATTTCATGTTGATCAGTGGTGACTTATAAAAACTAGGCCGAGATGAAGTATTGCGCTGGTGTGTACTAGAACATGAGCACATGAATATCATGGAGGAGGCTCATGATGGTATTACAAGTGGGAACTATGTAGGTGATGCCACTGCGCACAAGATTATACTTGTTGGTTTATGGTGGGAGACACTATACAAAGATTGTAAAGAGTTTTTTAAGGTGTGTGATCACTTTTTGCACCTTGGAAAGCTTGGTCAACGCAATGAAATGACTTTGAGGCCTATTTCAAGTGTAGAACCATTTGAAAACTGGGGTAATAGAATTTGTGGGTCCTATTTCCCTAGTTGTGCGTAGAACTAGATCATGATACATCATCACTTGTACATATTATCTTACAAGGTGGGAAAAAGAAACACCTATAAAGGATTGTACAAAAACTATAGCCACAAGATTCTTATGGGAAAATATTATTACTAGGTATGGATGTCCATTGATTATGACAAGTGATAGGGTAACACACTTATTTAATGATACAATCAAGATATTATTGGATGAATTTATGGTCACGCACCACAAGACTACACCTTATCACCCTCAAGCAAATGGGACTGTTGAGTCCTTCAACAAGATATTGATCCAAAACTTGACAAAAATTTGTGATGTTGGAAGGAAAGATTGGGATGATAAACTTTTTGTTGTACTTTGGGCATATAGAACAACCTACAAAAGGTTAAATAAGGCCACACCCTTTCAGTTGGTGTTTGGTGCATAAGTAGTTCTTCCCATGGAATTCATGTTACCTTCTTTGCGTATTACATACGTGTGAGGTATAGCTGATGATAAAGCATTGGAAGAAATAATTGACAAGTTAATATAGCTGGATGAGAGGCGCACCATAACACATTAGAGTCAAAAGCAGGAAAATTCCAGAAAGAAGGCATGGCATGACAAAAATATCAAGGATGATAAGCTTGAGGTCAGGCAAATGGTACTTATTTATGATTCAAAGTTTCTGCGTCACCCAGGCAAGCTTAAGATGGTTTGGTTAGGACTGCATGTTATCATTCACATATTAGAATAAGATGCTTTCTTGTTAGAGGTGCTTGATGGAACTCGGTTACCTGGTTACTTCAATGGGAGTAGGTTGAAGCCCTACTATAAATAAGCCTTCTTGGTGCTTATAATAAGGCAATATTGACATTTAGATTAGATTCCCTTTACTATATTTTATTTAATGTATTTCCTTCTTCGTCATTATGATTTGTCAATTTAGTTCAGTTTTTTGTGTAATAAGCATGTTTGCATGCCAGAAGATGATCACAATCTAAAGTGTTTATATGCATAGAGGAATGCACATACCCTTAGTTTGGGGTGGATAAAGGAGGTATGGGAAAGAAATAAACTCATGGGTAACCACAAGAGGAACAAAAGGAGAAAGGTTTCAAAATTCATGAGAACTTTCAAAGAATTGCTAAAAAATTAAGACCACACGTAAAGCATTAAGCACTCAGTATAATTCAAGGGAGGATACAAAATTGGAGACTATGTATGTTGAGTCACATTGGATAAACTACTTCGGCTTAAGGAAGTGCGGGTAGAGGAGAAATGTGATAGATAAGTAGTGGCACGCCAGGAAATTATGATTGAGGAACAAAAGTATGAGGGACGAGACATTGAAGTGCAGGATAATGAGGCACACAATGCACTCAAGAGAAATTAATGATGTGTATGGTAGTAGGTGAAAAAATTAATGAAGGGAATATTTAAAACTTGGTTTAGATTTGATGCTTTCAACGTCATTTTCTACCTTGCAAACTTGAGAAAAATTTTGAAGTGCGAGAAGAGATGGACACAAAGAGCATTATGTGGATTTAGTAATCTTGTAAAGTTTTGAGGCACGATATTGAGTGTCCAGGCACGGAAGTAGGAATTAAGAAGTGGTGTGTGTGCATGATGAAAGACTGAATAGGGTTTTCATTTCGCAGCTAGGGTTTTCATTACACATTTTCAAAATTAGAAGGAGCAATGACACCACAAAAAGCTCCAGTAGTGGAGAATGAGGTTGATGATTCAACAAAGGAGTGGTTGGTGGAGATCCTATATCTAGAAGGAATCATTGAAGGGATATCATGGAGAAAAAATATTACTTAGTGTAGGGTTTCAAAGATTAATCATTGCATGGTAAAATGTATGAATGAGGTATTGATAGAAGTATACAGAAGGACTAACTGGTGACTAGTGGACAACACTAGGGTTTTGGATGCCTCAGTGAAGAAACTACTTGAAAACATGGGCATAATGTAGATCTTGGAGTTTCCCTACTTTGGAAAGCCTGAGAAATTGTACCAATGGCTAATTTCACGAGTCCATGAGGATTTTTTCTATTTCATGGACAAGAAAATGAGGATAACTACCAAATTAATTGGGAAAGTTACCAGGCTATGGAACATGGGTCTAGAAATTGGTGGAGACTTAATAGATGTTGAGGGAATTGATGCCACCAAAAATCTATACAATTATACAAAGGGAAGCTGAGATTTCAAGGTTACTAAAATTGAAGACATGGCCACCAGAGTTGCAACACGATTAGCAGGGAGTAAGCTAGAGGCCACTGAGTGATGGAACGAGGTAAACATGTGTTGGTTGCATATAGTACACAAAATGGCCAAAAAAATATACTACAATATCACTGGTTACATTGCATAGAGCTTGATGAATGAGGCGTGCATCCAAGTAGAAAAAGGTGAGAAGATAACTTGAGGTGTAATTTTGATATTAATTGTGTTCAGTGAAGTTGGGGTGCCAGATGGTCCTAGGGAAAACATATGGGAGTTTTCGTTAGAGAAAAATTCCCTAGCCAAAAGATATGCCAAGTGCACAATGCATGGGTATATTTCCAACACATATAAAGAGTGCTTGGACAAGTGGTTCCAGAGACTACATTAGACATTTGAGGGAGAATGACACATTCCATGTGAGATGCCAAAGGTTTTTGATGGAGAATCTAAATTTGTAGTTTACCAACATTTCAGCTTGGGGAACTTCTACATGAAGTCTGGTGAGTAGATCCCATGGTGTAAGTTGTCCTTTTTATTTACTGCAAGATATTTTAAGGACTCAATAAATATATTTCATGATGCGTGTCATCTCTAGTTCGATGCAAAAAAGTGGACGCAAACATTCACATTCTGTGTAAAACATATGTATGGTTAGGTTAGGAGGCCTATGTTGAAACTATGGAGTCTGATATTGTGGAAATCATGCTAGAGAGTTTAGCTATAGGGTAGATTGAACCAGTGTGCATCTGTATATACCTCAGACCAAGGTTCAAGGAAGGAAAAGTGGTGAAGGGCATGGATATGGATTTTCCAGGACCTCCTAAGAAGAAGAAAACCATGGGGACTTCAAGGAATGTTGCATCTGGGCCCCCTGATCCAGAAGACCCAATACATACAGGACTAGAAAACATCATATAATAAGAGGAACCTGAAGAAAATGCCAAACTTGTGCATACGGGAAGGATTATGAGGAAGAGGCACACTTTAGGAGACATTGGTGCTAGAAATTCATAGCTAGTAAGTATATCACCACTGGTGACTCCTGTAAAAGATGAAGAGAAGGAGAGGAGAAAGTGCAGGACATATGTTCCTATACAAGATAGTGAGGAGGAATATCCAATGAAAAACATGTAATGAGAAGAGGAAACTCCAAGAATGAGTGGAGATAGAGCCGAGGCCACCCACAATGTGGAAATACAGGATGATGAAGATATTGGCGAGCACGTAGTTTATGAGACTATAGACCCCAATGTGAGTATTCATGAAGATATCTTTGGCAAAGGGGAGAGAAACACTAGTGGGGATACATAGGTCCTCATGTGCGCTATGCAGAAAGAAGGAAAATATGAGGAGGAAGTCAATCAAGTGGTTGAAATCACTATCCCACAGGATACAGGCGTATCTAAACAGAAAGAAGAGGATGCATCAACACACAAGGATGTTGGCGAACATGTAGGCACGTATAAGGAAGAAGAAGTAGTAGGTACTCAAGACTTGGGTTATATGAATGACCCTTCAAAAAAAATTCAAACCCATTTCTAGAGTACACTATTAAACAAACAGTTGTATGGATGGGATTGGATGGACCCTGAAATGGCCAATACATGCACTCACAAGAAACTATCTTGGGGCATGCAGATTCACATGGATGAGCTTGATTTTGATTTCTGTGAGGAGGCGTGCACTTTGAAGAAGATGGGGAAGGTACCTCATATGTGCCATATGACCATTAAGCCAACCTAGTTTTTAGATGAGCAGGTAAGCAACATTTTGATTAAGGTGTCCACAGAAGTAGTGCATCAAAATATGGATAAGGAAGCAATGATCCAGATAATAGTGGAGGATAAAAATGAAAAGGACACATAAATCAAGCTCCCTACTCAAGATCACAATAATGCAGTCGCAAAGGCTAAGAATGTAAAGAAGATAACAAAGCAGATTGAAGATGATATTTTACTGGAGAGGTCTAGGTTTCAGGAGAAGTTACCTCAAGACTTCAAGTCTAAGTTGCATTATTTGCACATGAAATTTTTCCTACTTCTAGAGGAAGGACCAATGTACCTCCCTAAGAAAAAGGATGCATGGGAAGAATAAGCAAGAGAAAGGGCCACTATTGATAGAAAATTTAGTATATGAGGAGTTTCTCCAAAAATTGAAGGATGAAACACTTGGGCACACAAAAAGATTGGCACTGGTAAAAAAAAAGCATGAGGCCCTCGCAGCAGCCCAGGATCCACTCAAGGAAAGGATTGAAAAGATTGGAAAGCTCATAACATAGAAGATGGACCTCATGGAAGGATAAAATCAGGTATGGCCAATGTTGTCCAAATTCTACAAAATGAGAAAAATTAACTCACTAAGGATGAATTGGATGCCATATCCACTGATATTCCAGAGAAAATAAGGAACATGTTAAGTAACTAGAAGACCTTGGAGGGTGAGATCAAAAATGAATATCCATAATTAATCCTTCTAGTTGAAGAAGAGGGTGTTGTAGAATAAACTTCATTCTTTTGTACATAGTTTGGTTCATTATTTTCATTCTTTCATTACCTAAACTTTATTATTGAAGACATATTAAGGAATTCACATCGTCAGGATGACAATGTACTCTAGTGTGGGGTAATGTTAAACAACCATAAATATTCTAAGTATTCGGCATGAATATAGGGCCCTGGAAGCACATGATGCTATAATAGTATTGAAGCGCTTAAAATGTAGACTTAGTTTTTTTGTGGATAAGGGATATTTTTGGAGATAGTGTACGGAGCACACATAGAGAAGAAGACTTACACTCCATGCAATGTTCTTTTGAGAACAAGGGGAAGATAAGTGTCATGCATAGTTTAAGCTAATAATATGATTTCTACTTGGAGTTAACTATAGGACATCTATTGTTAGAGCACTTGCATGTCATGCATACTATTGTAAAATAAAATGGCTATTATAGACATGTGATCTATTTTTGAGAAGTGCATGGGTGGTGAAGGGAAAGTACCCACCCATATAAATATATATTGAACTGTGTAGTTTATGAGTACTAAATTATTGTAGAGTTTTGTTACAGGTTTTTAGACATGCACATGATTCATGGAGATACTTTATAGTGTATGTAGCTTCTTTATTTTACACTATCTATGAAATGGAGTATATTGGTTGGATAATGGTATTAGACATAACTGAATCTGGTTCTTGTATGGTTAGTCTTATCATAGTTATTGTTTAATTCATTTATCATGATTCTCTAAGATATACATCTGGATTATGCACTGTGGAATGTTTATGTTTAATTATGAATCTAAACATGTTTAAACATCATCACACTAACATCCTATACAAGCAACTCTAAAGAGGGACCTATTACCTTTGCGCGCTTTAGGTGAGTGCTCAGATCAAGCTGAGTGATTTGCTAGCGCGCCTGGGTTATTCCCAGTAAATTCTAGGTTGCATCAAGAAATATTTTAACAAGTAGTAAATATTTGAGCAGGTTACATTTTACACGTATTTTTAAAAATAAGGCATGATTTTTTTTAATTAGGGAAATAGACTTTCCAAGCTCCCATATCTTACAAGGATGTAATTTAGATGTTGCATATATAAAGAGTGCACAATTTCGTACTAATTTAGTTGAGGAATTGGGGAAGAGATTAACCATCACGTAACTTTAAATTTTAATCTTTAGATATTTGATTATTTTTAAGACATGATATTTTATTTTCAAAAGTGTAAACCTTACTAAAAATTTGTAATTATTGTAATATAACAAGGTTAAATATTTGTCATTTTGAATACGTTAATGACATTCAAATTGCTAGTTTTAAAGTTAATTTTTTGTAATATGGTTGAAAAATTGTGTGATAGGTTGAGAACTTTTATAATAGTAAAAAATATAGATTGGTTACCAAATATTTTCTCTCAAAACATTTATTTAGATATTTTGAATGTTTTTTAATATTTCACCTTTAGATTTTGGATTAAGATATCTTCTAACTTATGAAAGGGTATAGTTTAACTTAAGAAAGACCTTTTGTGGTGAATTATTTATTAGACTTGTTTTGTTGAGATTGTATAATCCACTTAGGAATCTCACATTTTTTTTATTTTCTTCTTGTCTTCTTGTAATGTATAAGTTTATTGTTTAGTTGTCTTAAGATTTTTAAAGTTTTGGAAAGAAATAAACAATGTAATATTTATTAATATTTAATATAACATTTTTTCATAAGTAAGAAAATATAAGGCACTTATAATATTATGCTTCAAATATAAGTGCACATTAAAAATTAACACAAAATGAGATCTAATTATTCTAAAGCACGCGATGTTATTAAAAAAATGCATAAGAATTATTTTCTTGTTTCTTAAATTTATTTATTTTTTGCATGAATTTAGTTTTAAACCAAGTGTTAAATGTGATTGTTAAGTCTAATTTGAATATGAGTCTCAATACCACAATTTAGATTAGTACTCCAAAAATAACGGATTAGATATTGGAAGGTTGAGACAAAAAAATACTCATCCCAGAACCAATAAGCCATTGTGTTAGTAAGAAGACCAATTCTAGTATGGCCTCACCCATATTTGCATTAGGATCATAAAATATTGGGATTGATAGGTTATTGTGGATTAATATTTAAAAAAAATGTGAAACTAATTTTAGGAGTGTAATGGGGATTTTAGATTCACAAAATTATTTATATGATACAATAATGGGGCATATATGATTTGAGGTTGTAAAAAATTATTTAGTGGAAATTTAATGGGATTTTTTTTATATTATTACGAATACAAAAAGGAGAAGAGGGGAAGGTCAAAGAAGTAAACACATTTTTCTTGCAACCAATCAAACATGATGTTAGTACGAGTACCAATTCTATTATTGTCTCACCCTCATTATCATTAATATCACGGTTTATTAGGAGGGCCACTTCCATTAAAGCGATCACCCCCTTTAGCATAAGTTTTATATGTTCCCATGGACCAAACCTACCAATCAATATGAGCTTATTATTTGAGTGAATGAGGATTTTAGATTAAAATAAAAGAATTCCAAGATGTATTGAAGAGATAAATCCAAATTGGAGTAGTAAGAGATTTATTTATATGCAATTTAATAAGTTTTTTTTGGATTATAAAGTCTCATAGGAGGAAAGGAAAGGTCAAGCAATAAAACATAATTATCCTTAAACAATCAACCATTATGTTATTAGGAGGGTTATTTCAATTGTGGTTGTACCCCATTTGGCATAATGATTGAATGTGTTACCATTACCAAACCTACTAAAAATGTGGAATTACTTGTTTGAGTAAATGAGGCTTTTAGAGTCATAAAACAAATTCAAAGCTACATTGAAGAGGAATATTTTACGTGGGATATTAATGCATGTATTTGGAGAAAATTTAATAAGATTCTATTTTTGGTATTATGAATCCACAATGTAGGTGAGGGGAATGTTGAAAAAGAAAACATTCTTGTATCACATCTAATCAACCATTATATTTAAGGAAATTTTATGGTTAGGATTCATAAAATAACATAAACCAAGCCACATTAAAACCTTTTGTTTTCAAAAAAATGAGTTGAAAATGAATTTATATGTAGAGAACAAGAGGAAAGATGTATCTTTGAGAAGAAACAATTTAGAAGAGAAGAGATATCTCAATATATCTTTATTTGAATATTGTATTTGACTCACTCTATTATTATTAGGTTTTTTAAAAGTATCATTGCAATAGGTAGTAAATTTATATTCATCTAAATATTTTTCAAAATATTGACTAATGGAATTATGCATGCCATTTATGATTCGTCAGAATCTTATAAGAAAATTTATGTGACCATTATTAAAATTATCCTTGATATTGAGTCACCCTACAGAGCGTGTTAGGTATATCCAATCAAATCGATCTCAAATCATGCTACAAATAAAAATGGGCTTATGCTGCTATTATATGGATGAGGGACTATCATGAGGTTATTTCTATGAATAAATTAGGCTAACTCTTGAATTTGAATTTGTAATCACAAAAAACTAGGCTAAATGTTATTATGTTTTTTGTGGTTAGGATACCTACCTCAATCGGTTCCCCAACCCCTTTTAATGTTGATAAAAGAATGAAAATGCATTTAGTGATAAATGAAATGAAATGGTATATTTGCTTAGGGCTACAAAGGGACTAGACCATGGTGTAGGGTTTACTTGTGGATGATCTTTGATTGCATGTTGGTTGGTTTGAAGTTTTCATAGTCAAAACTTAACCATGGGTGAGATACATCTTCTCCTCTCCAATAACCTACAACACCAATTTTTTTCAAGAAAGTAATAAAAATAATATATTACGAGATTAAATATTTTGAATGGAAATCAAGGGAACCATGGGCATAATAAATATATCCTCATGAAATTCTATATGTTAACCTGGGGGGTAAGGTTGTACTTATAAAATTTCCCAGGATGGGAACAAGGATGAATAGTGATGAACAATGTAGACACTTTGAAAAGGATTATTTTATTAAGTAATGGGGGACATGGAAGATAAAGGAGGATTTGATCATATTATTGTATTTTATGGTGGGGGACATGGAGGATAAATCATAAAAGTGTATTTAGTGGTGGGAGATATGGAGGATAAATCATAACATTTTATTTTGTGGTGAGAGATATGGAGTATAATGAAGGATTTGATCATAATATTTTATTTTATGGTGGGAGTCATACAGGATAATGGAGGATTATCCATATTATTTTATTTAGTGGTGAGGGTAATGGAGGATAATAACAGATGATCCATATTATTTTATTTGGTGTAAGGATACATGTAGGGTTGTGGAGAATCGATGTGGCAGGTGATGTGGATGGGGTGATGAGTAGGATTTGGTGAGGTGAAAACATTAATTAATTATTTTATTTACATCAATTAACTACATATTAATTAGTGATGGAGTTTATGGGATTCAAATGGGGTGAATAATTTAATTGATTAATGTGGTTATATATTGTTTTGGTATTTTTGAATTTATGATACATTATATGCAATGTGTATTTTCTAGTGTTTACATTTTCCCCCTTTTTGGGTTGTTTATTACAATAGGTAGGATGTAACATAAAAATTAAATATGAGATGGGGATATCCTATAACAATGATTTCTATGCACATAGAATTATAAGGTTGACTGAATAGATAGGAACCTAGAAATTCTATTAATGGGACACTCAATCTAGAGTCTATGAAGGTATTGATATATTTATTTCATGAGGTAGAGACTATTTAGTGAATTGACTAAGATAGGTGAGGATTAACTGTGAGAATATTTATGAGAATGGATTTATATAGTATCTCCTTTCAAGTGACGGATTTTGGAGCCACAAGCTTTCCTAATGTAATGTGGGATAAAAGTGATAGTTGATAAATGATATAAATAGAAAAAGGAATGATGGTTGGAAGTGAGGAAACTATTTCCACAACTTATATGTGCATGCGGAAAATTTATGAGTGACATGCATAAAGTGAATTCAAATTAGAGAACAAGAGAGAAGTGTTGCCCCATCCCAAGAGTGGTGAGAGATGATGGTTGCAAGTTAAATGACATGGGAAGTGGTGGTTATGTAAACATTATGCAGAAGGTAGTGAAATCCTATGAATGTTCAATCAAAAAGTAATGGAATACAAGTAGGAAAGGGACATAGATGCAATAAATATTGTAATGGCTGTATAAGTGTATGATCATGTTTTGAAACAAGATTGTTAGTGAACATGTGATGAGAAAAAAAGCACGAGTCATGAGGTAATGAATGACCTAGAACACGATATTAAAAGAAATATAAACACCAATTGGAAACATAATAGCCTTGTGTCTTGTTGATATATTACGTGTTCACATGAATGCTAATTTATACTTGAATTTAAGACCCATGAGATAGTGAGTGGAAAAATACCAATGTGGACGTGTGAGTGAAACAAATGATTAGTGATTGATGGTATGTCAGTGATTTGATATAAATTGAATTAAATATAATTTCAGAGTAATGATTGTACCTAATGATATACAAGTGATATAATATAGTAAATGGACAAGAACCAAGAAAACAATAATATGAAACCCGAAACAATAGAAGTATATAGATGAATTAGCTGATTTCCAAGTGATTTGGAAGTTTTCTAGGCATGTCGATAGCTAAAAAAAATTGGAAGTAGTGTCGTTAAGGTTCAATAGAGGTTCTAGAACTCATAAGTGTGCAAGAAAGAAAATCCCATGATAGGAAAGGAGCACATGGGTACTAGTGAGTGAATCTGGGTGCTAGTGTCCACCTAGATGATCAGGTTTTGATATTTTCTATACAAGAGGAGATTCATTTTTGATCTTTGTTTGTCACTTTCGATTTTTTTCAATGTTGTTGTTTGTACCTGTAACATGAAAAATAGATACCTAGCTACACATACCAATAAACCACATCAAAATTAATAAATAAGATGTAGAATGAGGAGTTAGAATGACCCCAACGGTCACCTGAAGAGTGAAATTAGTATCAAGTGTTGTACTACATTTTAGACTCCATGTAGTTCTGTGTGAATGCATGTGTAATGATTCCATTAGATGCCCTTGTGCAAGTTTCACAATGATAGCAATATAGAAAATGTATAGAATGTGTGAGGTGAAATAGAATTAACTTCCCCTTCCTATGTTGTGTATGCAGATTGATGCATCCCTTATCCCTTGAATGGATGTTATATGGATACCTTTTGAATTCTTTTGTTCCTTTTGAGTGCAAGCTTAAGTGATAATAGTAATTTTTAATGCTTGGTACTTTATTTTGAACACATAACTATTATTTATATGATTCCCTTATTTGAATTTTGTAATTGACAACTATAAGGATGACCCATAAGTGAAAAATATGCCCAAAATATAAAAGACACCCAAAAAGAGAAAGTAAAGGTAAGAAAGGGTCAGGGGCGTCTAGAAGGGACTACATTGCCTGGGTACTATTTTCCTAGCTGGGTGCTGGTATTTGAAGCCATAAGATATAAATAAGTAAAGTTCTGACTAGGTTGTAGGGTGTGTAATACCAAAGAGAAAGTAAGAGACATATAAAAGAGGCCAAATATAGTTGTTAACCAATAGTTTTATTTATTAGGAATCATGTAAATTATAGCATTCTTTTAGGACCTAGAAATGTACCCAAGTGCGTGATTTGGTGTCTACATTTTCACCCACTTTATGTTTTTGACTGAATACTTGTTATCTCATTTTTAGTGATTTCATCTAAAATTGAGATAAACAGAGAATTTTTTTGACAAAATCCCCTAAAAATTCCCTTTGAAGGAGATTTTTTAGGTTTTCGGGTTTCCATTGCATGGAAACATGTATTTTACATGCTTCATGTCTATTGTCTTCTGAATCCTGAAACCCGATTACATCCTAGTGTGTCAGGTTTTCAGAACTCAGGAGCATTGGAACATACCTTACAAAAAGCATGCTTCATGTTACTTGTTTCCTGAAATCTGAAACCCGAACCTTTCCTTTGTATCGGGTTTTCGGAACTCTGGAACATCCAAACATGTCTTTTGCATGCTTCATGTCAGTTGGTTCCCAAAACCTGATTTGATATGAAAGCCTTTGTTTTGGGTTTTCGGACGTGCTAAGCATGATGACATGGCTTTAATGTCGAGTTGTCAGTTAGTTGGCCCACGTGTCAGAGGAGGTGTAATAAATGCTAGGGTTTTATAAATAGTCCAATTTACACATCATTTTTACCTAACATATTTTCATTGTGTGGATTTCTCGTACATGCTCCTTTGACCTCCAAACCCGAATGAACCTCTTGATCAATTTCATGATCCATATTTGACCATTTTTTGAATTTATTGAAGGTATTTTTCTCTTCTTATCATTTTGTGTCCTTTGGGGTTGTTTGTGAAGTATTCATTCGACATGTTTCCTCTTTCCTTTTCTTTCCTCCGGGTTTAGGGTTTAGGATTGTTTTCTTCATTTTTTGTTGTATTCCCATAAAACCCCTCGTTAAAAAATTCATCCTGGGTGTTTTCTTATTTTCTTCCATGGATATAATCTTGTGGTTTTTGAGAATAATCTATAAAACCTAACTTACAAGTTTGGCAGAGATTTTACCTATTCTGACATCCCAGAAACCCGACGCCTTTGATTCAGGTTTTACAGGGTGTCCGACATCTTTCAACTCCCACTTGTGTCAGATTTTACAGAGTGCATAACACCTTCCTTTCTCCTCTTGTATCGGGTTTCTCCAAGATCTCCACACCCCCGAAATTCCCCTTATGTTAGGTTTTGCAGATTGTCTGACATTCTACAACTTCTCCTTGTGTCGGGTTCCATAGAGTGTTCAGCACCACCTGATTTCCACCTTTGTGATGGGTTTCACGAAGTGTCTGACACGACCTAGTTTCCAATATACTCTTCAGTGTGTCGGGTTTCACGAAGTCCTTGACAAGTCTCAAAGTCTGGTTATTGTGACGGGTCTGTGGGGTTGCTCAGCAAGCTTCCAAGCCCGATTTTTCAATCAGAAGTTATCTAGGAATTCTTTCTTCAGGACTTCTCATGTCGGATCCTGGATCATCTAAGGATAAGTCAGACAGGTCAAGAAAGATGAAGTAAAAGTACCAGAAGATGGATTCCCCTTCCTACATATATTGTAATTACGACATCTGAGACACTGAGCTTGGTAACATAGACATGGAGGACTTTTGGAACAGAACCAAGGATTCTTCTTAGAGTCCCTGGATGAAGTCAATAACCAACAGTGGTCTCCCTCTTGCAGTAGGATTCCCAATGTCTACTCAATGCCTCGAGTTCATCCTGGCCTGTACTTCCCATTATGACTTAGATTCTCACTTACTGAAAAATCAAGCAGGAGAAGTCATAGTGAAGTTGGACGGGGTTACTTTGATGACCTCTTAAGATTTCCCAACTTTGAGAAATTTGTTAATGTAGATCTTAAGTCAGCAAAGAAATCCTGGAACAAAGATGAAGAAGATTGCATCAGGCATGTGAATAAAAATTTCTTGATCAAGGCCAAGCCAGCCATCTCTAGGTTTCCCAAGTTTGTCCCAAGGAGTGATTTCATCCTTGAAATTAGTGATATTATCACCCTGCTGATTCAAGTATTCGGACTCACCGAGTCAAGAGACTTCCAAGGGTGGATGTATTAAGTCATGGTCATTATAAATAAGAACAAACAAGGCATAGATTGGAGAAGTGTTATAACTGATGAGATTGATTCCCAGATGAAGACAATCTTAACTATTGACAAGTTTTATATGTCGTCATATGTCACCTATGTAGCACCCGGCATGAGAAATTATCTACGGTTGGATACAAAAGGAGATAGGGTAACATAAAACATATAGCAGTACTTCCCTTAGGTGACAATGAAGGGTTTCGAGGATCAATTCAGAAGAGTGAACGATGCCTTCTTTTATGAAAATATATGTAAGATGAACCCTAATCTAAGGAAAAGAAGAGTCTCTGACAAAGCATGGGCCAAAGTATCAAAATGGGGTTGTATCTTCTTGCAGTTCAAGAAGTTCACATACCTTTGGGTGGTCATGTACCCGAGTGATCCTTTTTGATTGCCTAGGTTCCCAGGTGATAAGCTGATCCTGATGGAGTTGGTTAGATAATTGTTAGATTTTCAACAATTTGAACAGAGTAAGCACAAGGCTGCTGTCTCCTTCCCTATTTCCATTGGAAGGTACATGTGCTCAATAGTGGTTAAAGCCAAGAATGTGGTGCACGAGCTGCAGGACAAGTTGAAAAAGCACATGAAGCACAAAGATGGATTTGATTTCTGAGGAGTCCTTAAGTCGCACGGAACCTTATATCTATATGTGCCCAACGTAGAAGACATTTGGGTTGATCTTCAGGATGAAGTTACCATCTGAAGAAAAGACAATAACAGGTTGAAAATTGAAGAAATCCAGATGCGAGATTTATATGACATCCCAAAAAGCACTAAGGACAACAAGAGTGTCCTTGACACCTCATATGATGGGTTGAACGATGAAAAATATGTATTCCTAGCCATTGATTGGTGCATTGATGAGAAAGCTTCTATCACAGGAAGAGATGCTCAAATTCTTGCCCATACTAAGGCGTGGCTCATTTCTTGGTGAATGAGTTATAAACAAGAGAGTTTTTCAAAGATAGCTAATTTGGAAGAGGTACCCTCCAAGGAAAAAAAGGAAAAGGATAAAAACCCTTCCAAGAAGCCAATAAAGGTTAAGTTTGTCAAAAAGGGAGAAGAGCATGGGAGCACACCAGTGGCCACTCTCCCACAAATGGTTGAGGTTCTTGATACACGTCCACCACAAAAAATAGGAAATATTCCTTCAGGAAAAGAGGTTGTTCAACCTTTCATTCCCCTTTTGGTTGACAGTTCATCAGAGGTATGTCTTCCTCTTACCTCTCAAGCTCTAATTTCAGAATCATTACCTCCGCCCATTCAACCTCCTTTGCTTCACGTTTCTTCACAAAGTTCCTCAGCCATGGCCAGCATATTTTTTGGCCTCTCACCTCACCCCACTGAACCCAAGATAACCATGAATTTGCTACCTCCTTCTACGCCTTCATTCCCTTTGTCCATTTCCATGGACACTACTCTTGCAGTGACCACCACTCAACAAGCAAACCTTCCTCCACCTGAAGATGTGACCGTAACACCTACAATGGGAGAAAATTATTCCAATATGCCTCAATGGTTAATATATCAGACCCCAAGGAAGAGGAAGGTGGTTGTTCCCCTACCAGCCTTTGATTTCAGTTCCCTCAAGGTCACTCCTACCAAGTTTTCCAAGAAACCCAAAACAGTTTCAAGGATTTTAGTGGATGCCTCAGGGCTTAAGTTTGCGGAAATTTCCACTCCCACAGTTGACAAAACCAAGGATGATATAATGGTCACCGATAATCAGATCATGAGGGTGTATCTAGGAAAAGTAACAATGGAGGGAGCACAACAAGATGAAAAAGATGCCATGAATGTGTTGTGCTAGAAGCTGAAGGAGATAAAAGAAAACAAAGATGAGCTAAAATAGAATGTAGAGTAGCTGGAAGAAGTACTACTCAAGCTCTCAAAGCCTCCTGATTCAACACCATCATCCTCTACTCCTATTAGGTTCTATTTCTCATCGGTACCCATGATTGAGAAGATTGATGAGAAGGGGAGAACAGTCGATGAATGGATCTAGAGGCTGCTCCTACAAGGAAAAGAGGTCATTAATGACTCTGTGGAAGTCTACAAATCCTTGGAGGATATAAAGAAGGATGGCGAGAAAATGGATGATGAATTTTCAGCATAAGTCAGGAACCTAGAGTTAAATTTTGAAGCTCTCAATACGCTGAAATAGGTTCCGTGCCGCATCTTGGTAGAAGAAGGCATCATTCCACATGGGGACAAGCATTTTCAATTGACCAAAGCCATTAAATTCAGAATAAAGATTCTCAATGAATCTTGTAGTAAATTGAGAGAATCAAGAGATCAATTGGTTGATGGCACAAACGACGTAGAAGAAGAGAAAATCAAGATCTGCACTAAAGTGTTGAATGAAAGATCGAGTATTCTACCCATTGATGATCTTTACAAGAAGATCCAAGAATAAATTCATCATGAACTAGCTGATGGATTTAGCCTAGAAATCATTGATAGGTTCATGAAGATTGAACATTCTTTGGAAACACTAAGGAAAATCAATAAGAGACTGAAGAAACTTCCTGGTAATGCGAGCGATACTCAAGAGACGTGTGAAGTCCTGAGTGAACATTCCACTGTGCCTGATGAAGATGAGATGCAAGGAATAATCCGAAAGTTCCAAGAGTTTCAGGACAAGCAGGCTTTGCTGGAGGAAGACAAAGATGATGAAACAGAATAGGCATAAATGTTTCATGTCATTTCAATCATGAATTTGACATGTCTTTTTCATTTTCATTTTGTCATGTAGGAAGCAAATTTTGACTTGGTCTCCTGTGTGAGAGTCAAGCAAAATAGGACTCTCATTGAAATCTCTACTCTTTTTATTATAAATAAGGGATGCTTATGCATTCCAAAGGGTTGATATTTTTGGAATATTGAGAACTATTGTGAAGAAGAAAAACTTTGTGTTTTCTTTTAATCATTTGAGGAATAGAAATTGATGCTATTTTTACAAACTTTGTGTTGTGAGATGTATCTTTCTTAAGATGTTGTTCTTATGTTCATAATCTTAAGTTATTATTTTTTTAGCATCTTGATGGTTCTAATCATTTCAAGCATTACATTCATTATCTAAAACTCATATGATTATTTCGTGATCTGCGTTTGCTCGAAAGAAAATACGTTCCTCTCATTTCCTTTCCGTTGTGTTTCTTCCATAATAATAATTTCCTTTCTAACCCTTTCCATTTCAAAAAACATCAATATCTTCACCTAGTGTGGATATGGATTTCAGGATTCTATCCCAACCCCAATGGATTAGACTAGTGTGTATACTGTATATATTATTTCTACTATGTTTTAGATTAGTAATAAATAGGTAGCCTCAACTATCTTTGAGGAGGGATTTAATCCCATGTACTGTGGTTGAACCTCATATTTTGGATTGAAAAATATCCAACCAATATTTTTTGGTGACTCCACTGGGGAATACGGATTGATAAGACTAAGCTTATCCTATTGGTGTATGGTGACTCCGTATTTGCCTTATTTCCCACAAGATCTATTTTCCAGTTCAAGCTAGCCAGAAAGATCTTCACTCAGTCAAGTTGAGCCTGGGGTGAAACTGATTCGTTCTTTGATTTGCTTCAACAACATAATTTTAGGATTTCACCCAATAGTGTTACATCTAGCCAAGCAAGAAGTTTTTTTCCCATTCGAAGAACTCAAATTCCTCAAGAACCAGAATTTTCTGCAACTTATCATGTATTATTCTTGTCGGATATTCAGATTCTTGTATGCACTTCATTTAGAATAATGGTAGCACAACATGTGCCTTGGGGTACAACTATTGGTCCTCTTTCCCTTACTCCACCATTACATGACCTACCTCATGGATCATAGAAGAATATTCCTAAGTTCAACGGTGATGGAAAACAACATCCTGATGAACACATCACTTCATTCTTTGTTACCTCTGGCATTCTTGGGGTTACTCATGAAGAAATCTTTGTTTGACTCTTCATTGAAACATTGCATGGCGTAGCAGTAGAATGGTTTTACCATCTCCCAAATGCATGCATTACCAACTAGGCTACCATGAGATCTATATTTGAAGCAAGTTTCAAACCAACTGAAGATTCTCACACTTTGTTAGCACAACTTACACACATGAAGAAGGAATCTTATGAACCCATGTGGGAATTCATAGCCAAATTCAACAAGTTGATCCATAAGATTCCAGACCTAGATGTTCCCACTCTTGAAAATCAAAAGTGTTTCTTCATCAACACTCAGCCCCCTAATGTAAGCTTCTTGTTGAGAAGATTTGTTATCCCCGATTTGGCCACTGCTCAAGCTACAACCACTGAAATAGAAGATGATCTTATTCTGGCTGGGAAGATCAGAAGAGAATCATCTAAGCCTAAAAATCAGAGTTCTTCTCAGAGTACTACTGATCCTATGATTCAGAAGATGGCCAATGACTTGATTACTTTAAAGAAGCAAATGTCTCAACAAAAAACCAACATTCCTTATCGGGATATTCCTAGATGAAATTTCAACAATGCTAATAGCACTCCCGTAAGAGATAGGAATCAGTTGATTGCTGCTCCCACTAGGATGGATATTGAAGATCCTCCTATCAACGTAGCAGTTGAAGTAGTTGAGGAAGATGAAGAACCAGAAAATCAAGATTCCCACGAAGCTTTTGAAGCTTCAGGATATGTTGATGAGTCTTTTGATGATTCAGCTGACAACTCTAGCATTGGGTATTTGGAATATGAAGAAGATGAAGGTGAGCATGATGGACAATCATTTGTAGTCTTCACTCAATCCCAATCTTAGAACCCTAGAAATTTGGTTGAAATCTCCAAGGATAAAAGTAAGGAAGCTCCCATGGTTATGGCTAAATGAGGCTCTCCTATCTCAACACAAACTAAAAAGGAGATAACTAAAAAGGTAACTTCACCTTCCAACTCTTTTTCTCCTGCTTTCAAGGCCAGTACCTTGTCTCAGACCAATGTAACTAGAACCGAGTCCTCCATCATTCCTTCATATACCACTTTTGACATCATTGATCATGCAAAGAAAACCAATATCAAAATGTCGGAAGCCGAATACCTTCAGTCCAACCCTGCACAAATTTAGAAACTTGCCAAATTCATTAGAAGCAAGGCTGCTATTCCTCCATCTTCAAAAGGCATTTTTCCTAGCCCCACTGAGCCTTTACCTTAGAGTAATATGACCTCTGCTACTTCTTCAAGAAATATTGAACCATTTTATTTGTCTTTACTTATAAATAGTTTTAAACTCAGTAATTGCATAATTGACTCAGGAGCCTCTGATAATGTAATGCCAACAAAAGTAGATCATGCCCTTGGACTCACACTGACTAAATATTATGGGTGGTGTTACTCCATGGAAACTAAACAAGTCCCCTTGATTGGCCAAATCAAGGATGCACTAGTTTGCATTTGTTGCCTTTCCAGAAAAGAGAGTAAAAATGACTATCCTAGTTGTTGATATCCTGGTTGCTTATGGGATTCTCTTGGGAAGAGGTTTTTGTAAAGATGTTGGAGGAGAAATCAACATGGATTGGACCAAATCTAAAATTCCAGTAAATGGAGTTCCTTGTGTCCTTCACCCTGAAGCACAAGTGAAGTACCTGGTTACTAAATCAGATGATCCTAAGGCTCAAATTCTCTTTGAAGATGCAGGCTTGGGTAATTATTTCCTGACATATGAGGTGCCCTCTATAGAAGTCAAAGAAGAATATCCTAACACTGTTTGGACCCTTGAGTTCAATGGGAGTTGTTCAACTACTGGTTCAGGTGCTGGCGTGGTTCTTATATCTCTAGATTTTGAGATCTTTCACATTACTTTCAAGTTGCAGTTTGATAATACTAACAACAAAGCTGAATATGAAGCTTTGTTATTAGGATTAGATATGGCAAGACAAAAAGGAATCCAAAATCTCAAAATATAGGGAGATACTGAGTTGATTGTGAATCAAGTAAGAGGGATTTATTAGGTAAAAAATGATCGCCTAAGACATTACAAAAAAAGGGTTTGGGATAGTATTGAATGCTTTGATTCTTTTTCCATTAAGGAAGTCTTAAGAGATTACAATGATAAAGCTGATTCCGTAGTTGTTCCTACATCTCTTCTTCTCCCGCACCCACAGTTCAAATAGGACACGTATACCATTGAGATTGTGTATTGTCCAAGTGTTCCAGATATTTCAACACATTGGCAAGTGTTTAATGATGATCAACAGGTGTTTTCTTATCTTGAGAAAGCCGATAACTTTAGTGAGCTTTATTTTGAAGGATCAGAATCAAATTTCCATGAGTTCGTTTCTAATTCATATCAAGAAATTGATGGTGAATTCATCCAACTCAAAGGCAATAAGATTCCAAAAGGATTAGTTTCTCTTGAAGGTTTGTTTGACAAGCTTGACCGGTTCATTTAGAGTAGAAGGAAAGCTGGAGGTTCTTCCTTGTCAGAGGTAGATCAAGTTAACCTGGGCTCCGCCGATCAACCGTGGATGGTAAACATCGGTAAATGTTGTTCTCAGGAGGAAAAAGAAATATTCTCTTCACTTTTGAAGAGATATATGGACGTCCTAGCATGGTCATATGCAGATCTAAAGTCTTTCAAGCCCAAGGATGTACAACATAGCATTCCTTTAAAGTCTGAGGTTAAACCCTACAGGTAGAAGAAGAGGAATTACAACCCAAAGATCTCAGGGACTATTCTTGCAGAAATTCAGAAAATGTTAGATGCAAGGATTAGCTTTCCAATCCATCATTCCACTTGGGTTGCAAAAATTGTCCTTGTCAGAAAGAAGAACGGTGAAATCCATATTTGTGTTGACTTCCGGAACCTCAACATGTCTTCATTGAAAGACAATTATCCATTGTCCATCATGTACTACGTATTACAGACTGTCACTAGGTCAGAAATGTTATCCATGCTTGACAGATTTTTGGGGTATAATCAGGTTGAGGTAGCTGTTGAAGATCAACATAAAACAACATTCACTACCCCATGGGGAACCTTTGGTTACAAGAGAATGCCTTTTTGTTTGATTAACGCTGGAGCCACGTTTCAAAGGGCTATGGGCTTAGCTTTCAGATATTTAATGGAAAAGGTCATAGTTGTGTATTTTGATGACTTGACGGTCTTCTCTAAAAGGTGAAGTGATCATTATTATCACCTAGAACAGGTACTCTTAAGGTGTAGGCACCATGGGAATTCATTAAATCCTAAAAATTCCATGTTTGGAGTGACATAAGGAAAGTTCCTGGGTCATATTGTGACTAAAGAAGGAACAAAGATTGATCTAGAGAGGGTGAAGGCCATCCAAAGCCTTACCCTACCCACAAGCAAAACTAGGGTGCACTCCTTTTCCGGGAAAGTCAATTTCCTAAGAAGAATTGTACCTGAATTTGTTGATAAAGCCAAGGATATCCTTAGGATGATGAAAGGTAAAACTCCATTTCGATGGAGCACTAAAGGGAAGCTTGCTTTTGAAGAAGTCAAATGGGAAATTACTCACGCTCCCATCTTGGTGTGCCTGGATTTCAGAAAATATTTCATCATGTACAACTATGCATCTGCACATACAGTATCGGCCATCCTGATGTAGGAAAACGAAGAAGGAATTGAAGCTCCCATTGCTTTCATGAGCTTCCCACTAAACAAACATGAATTGAAGATGTCGTAGATTGAAAAGCATGCTTATGCAGTGATGAGAGTGGTGAAAAATTTCAGGTATTATGTCTTGAGTTCCCACACTCTCGTTCTAGTTCCTGATACCATAGTTAAATCCATTCTAACCCAACAAGAGTTGGGTAGTCAACGGGGTAACTGGATAGCCAAAGTATAGGAGTATGACTTGGACAACAGACCTACCAAGTTGGTGCAAGGAAGAGGCCTATGCCAGTTGATAGCAGAAAATAATGTTGAGACAGGATGCGAAGAAACTGAAGGTACTTCTTCAGAATTTCCCAAAGTGATTTTTTTAAGCACGACTGATGAATGGTACACAAATATTGATTTCTTTTTAACCTATGGTGAGTGTCCCCTATATTTAAGACAAAATAGGAAAGAGGATAGTTAAACTCAGGTCTACAAGATACATTCTGTGGGACAATGGTATATACAAGGAAGGTATCGATGGTGTATTCCTGCGTTGTGTTGATAAGTCTTATTAGGTAAGGTTGTTAGAGTCATTCCACAATCTAGCATGCGGAGGACATTTCTCTTCTTCCATAATGGCTTACAAGATCTTACGGGCCAGGTACTATTTGCCTACTCTCTTTTGAGATTCAGCTGAATTGGTAGCCAAGTGTGAAGCTTGTCAACATTTCGTTGGTCGTCCTAAGCTGGTAGCTCTGCCCTTGAAGCATGTGGTGATTGAAGAACCTTTTCACCAATGGGGATTTGATTTCATTAGAGTACTAAACCCTACCTCCAACACCAGTCATAATTATGTGCTCACCACCACTGATTATTTCACAAAGTGGGTGGAAGTTGCACCAATCAAGCAAGTAACCTCTGAAGCTGTGTGTAACTTTCTCAAGGAGAACATAATTGTTAGATTCAGTGTGCCTCACAAGATTGTTGCTGACAACACTTCTAATTTCTCATCACATGAGTTAAATAAATTTTTTTATGGATTTGGGATTACATTGGCTCACTCATCTGACTATTACCCCCAAGGCAATGGTCAGGATGAATACAACAATAACAACCTGGTGACCATAATCAGAAAGATGGTTGATGAGAATCAGAGGACATGGCACAAAGCATTGTATGATGCATTATGGGCAGACCGAATTAATCCTAAGTGAGCTATTGGAATGTCCCCATTTCAGGTGCTGTATGGAATTGATGCTGAGATTCCTATCTCTGTAGAATTGTCAGCCTTACGGCTGGCTAAAGCAATTGAAGATGAAACCTTTCAAAGTTCTATTGAGAAAAGGATAATGTACCTAGCTAGGTTAGAAGAAGAATGGAGAAAGGTGGTGGATCATATCATAGACCATCAGATCAAAGTCAAAAGGATATTTGACAAGAAATCAAAGCAACATGATTTCTAGGTCGGAGATCTAGTACTTCTTTGGGACAAGAGAAGAGAGTAGAAAGGGATGCATGGAAAGTTTGACTCCTTATGGAAAGGTCCTTTCAAAATACATCAGCTGAATGGTGAAAATAGATTTTTTCTATCATATCTAGATGGAGAGTTTTTCCCTCTACCTTTCAGTGGCCAACATTTGAAGAGGTTCCACCAGTAATACAAGATGCTCTCTTGTATTGATCATAATTTATTTTCTGTTGTGTGTCTACTTTATTTTCTTTCTTTTTTTCGTTGTTCATTTTTAGTTTTTATTCTTCAGAATCCATATCCCAATGGATAAAGCTTTTTGATATGTGAGTTCTCTTCCTTTGATGTTTCAAAGAAAGTCCCCAACTGGAGCCAGCTATTAATTCGTTTTTAGTGATTTCAGCTAAAATTGAGATAACTAGAGAATTTTTTTGACAAAATCCCCTAAAAATGCCCTTTGAAGGATATTTTTGGGTTTTTGGGTTTCCATCGCATGGAAACATGTCTTTTACATGCTTCATTTCTATTGTCTTCCGAAACCCAAAACCCGATTACATCCCAGTGTGTCAGGTTTTCTGAACTCAGGAGCATCGTAACATACCTTACAAAAAACATGCTTCATGTTACTTGTTTCCTGAAACCTGAAACCTAAACCTTTCCTTTGTATCAGGTTTTCAGAAATCTGGAACATCCAAACATGTCTTTTTCATGCTTCATGTCAGTTGGTTCCCGAAACTCGATTTGATAAGAAAACATTTTTTTCAGGTTTTTAGACGTGCTAAGCATGATGACATGGCATTAATGTCTAGTTGTCGGTTAGTTGGCACACGTGTTAGAGGAGGTGTAATAAATGCTAGGGTTTTATAAATAGTCTGATTTCACACGTCATTTTTACCTGACATATTTTCACTACGTTGATTTTTTGTACATGCTCCTTCGACCTCCAAACCTGACTAAACCTCTTAATCGATTTCATGATCCGTCTTTGACCATTTTTTGAATTTATTGAAGGTATTTTTCTCTTCTTATCATTTTGTGTCCTTTGGGGTTGTTTTTGAAGCATTCATTCGGTGTGTTTCCTCTTTCCTTTTTCTTTCCTCTGAGTTTAGGGTTTAGGATTGTTTTCTTCATTTTTTGTTGTATTCCCATAAAACCCCTTGTTAAAAAATTCATCTTGGGTGTTTTCTTATTTTCTTCCATGGATATACTCTTGTGGTTTTTGAGAATAATCTATAAATCTTAACTTACAAGTTTGGCGGAGATTTTACCTGTTTTGACATCCCAGAAACCTGACACCTTTGATTCGGGTTTTATAGGGTGTTCGACATTTTTCAACCCCCACTTGTGTCGGGTTTTACAAAGTGCATAACACCATCCTTTCTCCACTTGTATCGGGTTTCTCCAAGTGCTCAGCACCCCCCAACTTCCGCTTGTGTTGGGTTTTGCAGATTGTTTGACATCCTCCAACTTCCGCTTGTGTTGGGTTCCACAGAGTGTTCAACACCACCTAATTTCCTCCTTTGTGATGGGTTTCATGAAGTGTTCGACACAACCTAGTTTCCAATATACTCTATAGTGTGTTAGGTTTCACGAAGTGTTAGAAAAGTCTCAAAGTCCAGTTAGTGTGACGGGTCTGTGGGGTTACTCAGCAAGCTTCCAAGCCCGATTGTTCAATTAGAAGTTATCTAGGCATTCTTTCTTTAGGACTTCTCATGTCAGATCCTGGATCATCTAAGGATAAGTCACATAGGTCAGGAAAGATGAAGTAAAAGTACTAGAAGATGGAGTCCCCATCCTACATAGACTAGAATTATGACATCTGAGACACAGAGCTTAGTAACATAGACATGGAGGACTTTTGATACAAAACCAAGGATTATTCTCAGAGTCCCTAGATGAAGTCAATAACCAGCAGTGGCCTCCCTCTTACAGTAGGATTCCTAATGTCTACTCAATGCTTGAAGTTCATTCTAGCCTATACTTCCCATTATGACTTAGATTCTCTCTTAGTGAAAAATCAAGTAGGAGAAGTCATAGTGAAGTTGGACAGGGGTTACTTTGATGACCTCTTAAGATTGTCCAACTTTGAGGAATATGTTAATGTAGTTCTTAAGTCATCACAGAAAGCCTGGGACAAAGATCAAGAAGACTGCATCAGGCATGTGAATAAAAATTTCATGATTAAGGCCAAGCCAGCCTTCTCTAGGTTTCCCAAGTTTGTCCCAAGGAGTGATTTCATCCTTGAGATTAGTGATATTATCACCCTGCTGAGTCAAGTATTTGGACTCCTAGAGTCAAGAGACTTCCAAGGGTGGATGTATCAATTGATGGTCATTATAAAGAAGAACGAACAAGGGGTTGATTGGAGCAGTCTTATAAGTGATGAGATTGATTCCCAGATAAAGATAGTCTTGACTACTGGCAAGTTCTATATGTTGTCATATGTCACCTATGCAGTAGCCGGCATGAGAAATTATCCAGGGCTGGATGAAAAAGGAGATAGGGTAATAGAACACATATATCGGTACTTCCCTCAGGTGACAATGAAGGGTTCCGAGGATCAATTCAAAAGAGTGAATGATGCCTTCTTTTATGAAAATATCTGTAGGATGAACCCCGATCTAAGGAAAATAAGAGTCTCTGATGAAGCATGGGCCGAAGTATCAAAATGGGGTTGTATCTTCTTGCAGTTCAAGAAGTTCACATACCTTCGGGTGGTAATGAACCTGGGTGATCCTTTCCAATATCCCAGGTTCCCAGGTGATAAGCTGATCCTGATGGAGTTGGTTAGACAACTGTTGGATTTTCAAAAATTCCAACCGAGTAAGCACAAGGCTGCCATCTCCTTCCCTATTTCCATCGGAAGGTACACGTGCTCAACAGTGGTTAAAGCCAAAAACGTGGTGCATGAGCTGCAGGAAAATTTGAAAAAGCACATGAAGCACAGAGATGGATTTGATTTCCGAGGAGTCCTTAAGTCGTATAGGACCTTATATCTACATGTGCCCAACATAGAAGACATTTGGGTTGATCTTCGGGATGAAGTTGTCATCCGAAGAAAAGACATTAGCAGGTTGACAATTGAAGAAATCCATATGCTAGATTTATCTAACATCCCAAAAGGCACTAAGTACAAAAAGAGTGTCCTTGATGCCTCATATGATGGATTGAACAAAGACCAATATGTATTCCCAGCTATTGATTGGTCCATTGATGAGAAATATTCTATCACAGGAAGAGCTGCTCAAATTCTTTCCCGTACTAAGGCCGAACTCATTTCTTGGGGAATGAGTTATAAAGAAGGGAGTTTTTCAAAGCTAGCTACTTTGGAAGCGAGACCCTCCAAGGAAAAAAAGGAAAAGGATAAAAACCCTTCCAAGAAGCCAATAAAGGTTAAGTTTGTCAGAAATGGAGAAGAGTAAGGGAGCACACCAATGGCCACTCTCCCACAAACGGTTGAGGTTCTTCACCTCCACTGCCAGAAATATGAAATCTTCCTTTAGGAGAAGAGGTTGGTCAACCTTTCATTCCCCTTTTGGTTGATAGTTCATTAGAGGTAAGTATTCCTCTTATCTCTAAAGCTCTAATTTCAGAATCATTACCTCCCCCCATTCAACCTCCTTTGCTTCAGGTTTCTTCACAAAGTTCCTTAGCCATGGCCAGCATCTTTTCTGGCCTCTCACCTCTCCCCCCTAGACCCAAGATAACCTTGGATTTTCCTCCTCCTTCTGTGCCTTCATTCCCTTCGTCCATTTCCATGAACACTAATCTTACAGTGACCACCACTCCACAAGCAAACGTTCCTCCACTTGAAGATGTGATCGTAACACTTACAATGGAAGAAACTTCTTCCAATACACCTCAATGGTTAATAGATCAGACCCCAAGGAAGAGGAAGGTGGTAGTTCCCATACCAACCTATGATTTCAGTTCCTTAAGGTCACTCCTACCAAGTTTGCCAAGAAACCCAAAATAGTTTCAAGGACTTCAGTGGATGCCTCAGGGCATAAGTTTGCGGAAATTTCCACTCCTGCGGCTGAAAAAACCAAGGATGATATAATGGTCACCAATTATCAAATCACAAGGGTATATCTAGGAAAAGTAACAATAGAGGGAGCACAAAAATATGCACAAGATGCCATGAATGTTTTGTGCCAGAAGCTGAAGAAAACAAAGGAAAATAGAGATGAGCTAAAAGAGAATGTAGAGTAGCTAGTAGAAGTACTGCTCAAGCTCTCAAAGCCTCCTGTTTCAACATCATCATCCTCTACTCCTATCAGGTTCTATTTCTCATCGGTACCCATGATTGAGAAGATTAATGAGAATGGGAGAACAGTCGATGAATGAATCTAGAGGCTGCTCCTACAAGGAAAAGAGGTCATTAATGACTCTGTGGAAGTCTACAAATCCTTAGAGGATATAAAGAAGGATGGCGAGAAAATGGATGATGAATTTTCAGCAAAAGTCAGGAACCTAGAGTGAACTTTTTAAGCTCTCAATACGCTAAAACAGGTTATGTGCCACATCTTGGTCGAAGAAGGCATCATTCCACATGGGGACAAGCATTTTCAATTGACCAAAGCCATTAGATTTAGAATAAATATTCTCAATAAATCTTGTAGTAAATTGAGATAATCAAGAGATCAATTGGTTGATGGCACAAACGACATAGAAGAAGAGCTAATCAAGATATGTGCTAAAGTGTTGAATGAAAGCTCGAGTATTCTACCCATTGATGATCTTTACAAGAAGATCCAAGAATCAATTCAACACAAACTAGCTTATGGATTTAGCCTGGAAATCATTGATAGGTTCATGAAGATTGAACATTCTTTGGAAACACTAAGGAAACTCAACAAGAGACTGAAGAAACTTCCTGGTAACGCGAGTGATACTCAGTAAACGTGTGAAGTCCTGAGTGATCTTTCCACCACGCTGGATGAAGATGAGATGCAAGGCATATTCTGAAAGTTCCATGAGTTCTGGGACAAGAAGGATTTGTTGGAGGAAGAAAAAGATGATGAAATAGAATAGGCATAATGTTTCATGTCATTTCAATCTTGAAATTGACATGTCTTTTTCATTTTCGTTTCATTATGTAGGAAGCAAATTTTGACTTGGTCTCCTACGTGAGAGTTAAGAAAAATAGGACTCTCATTAAAAAGACCATTTTCTAGGATTTATCCTATTTTCTCTCTAATCTTTTTATTATAAATAAGGGATGCTTATGCATTCCAAAGTGTTGATATTTTTGGAATATTGAGAACTATTGTGAAGAAGAAAAACTTTGTGTTTTCTTTTAATCATTTGAGGAATAGAAACAGATGCTATTTTTGCAAACTTTGCGTTATGAGATGAATCTTTCTTAAGATGGTGTTCTTATGTTCATAATCTTAAGCTATTATTTGTTTAGCATCTTGATGGTTCTAATCATTTCAAACATTACATTTTTTATCTAAAACTCATATGATTATTTCATGATTTACGTTTTCTCGAAAGAAAATACGTTCCTCTCATTTCCTTTTTGTTGTAAATAGCGCGCCGAGTGGATAAGTGAAGCATGGAGTGTTTACAAAGTGAAGCGAGGAGACTAGGAAAGGAAAGTAACCCTAGGGGTGAAGTGTATGCATAGATTGTACCTATTTTTGTGCTTGTATATACTGAAGCATGTTGCTTCTTGTTGTGTTTTAAGGAAGGACTTGCAAAAGAAGAGAAAAAGAGTAATCAAAGTCTTGTATATGAAAAATATGAGTAAAGTATGCATAAGTATGTAAAAGTGTGTAAAAGTAGTGATAAAAGGAAAGTATGCACCTTATGTAAAAGAGTATAAAGGATAGAAATATGTCCTAAAATGCTATGGAGAGAAAGGTTTTTGGGTGATCTCATGCCAAGAGTGAGTTTTTTGGGTGATGTTACACCAAAAACATGTTTTTTGGGTGATCTCATGCCAATAGCAAGTTTTTTGGGTGATATCACGCTAAGTGCGAGTTTTTTGGGTGATATCATGCCAAGAGTGAGTGTTGGGGATATAGGTATAGTTTTAATCTCCTTCCATGATTCTACCCTTATAAGCAACACTGCAAGTGGTATGTCCTAATTTAGTTCTGATTGTCTTAAATTAGTTTTGAATTAGTTCCAAATTGTTTTGATTATATTGATATTTCTGATTGAAGGAGATAAAATGCATTCTATGTCTAAATTCCATTTTGTGTTACTATAGAACTTATCTGTAAAATTCTATAGACTATTCCATACTGATAAATTTCCTATTTCCACCCCAAGGAAACTAGTTCCCAGGGGAGGACACAAGTGCCCAGGCACTGCTGTCTGATTCTAGGCACCGATGTCTGCTCTATGATTCTGACCCAAGTTTGATTCTGGGCCATTATATGACCATGTACATGTACCATTTTTGTACTATGTAGATTTATACTAGTGTATGGGTGATTTTCTCACCCAATGTATGCCCCCCTCATTTGGGGTGCATGCGATGACCGTAAGAGCATGCGGTCTAAAGGAGAGGACCTAAAACTAATCTAATGTGGATAATTATAGGGGTTAGGGGATGTGCATGGTAGATACTAAGGCACATGAAAAAAATTTGGGCTATTAACACGTGTTAGTAGAAAACATAGCTAGCATGCAATAGAAGATAATGTAATCAAGCAAGTGTCTAAACAAGATAGATAACGAAAAGAGGGTTTCAGACATGTGACATCACTCACAATGTCACAAGACAATCAGGGCCAACGTGGCCAAAATCATATAACCATCACACAAGAAATAGAGAATAGCTTGTAAATAATAGCATACAATAGAAAAAAAGATCAAACAAAATGTATTAGATAACCATGGTGGCATATAATCCTATAAGGAAAATGATACACATAAAGCACTCGTTAGCATGTTAGAAAGATAAATAGTATTTCAAAGAATGTATAAATCAACTAAAAGTAAGGTAACTTGTAATGATAAGTAGTGAATAATGTAGCAATAGAACTTGTAGCGTGTAGAATGTGAGAGTAGTGAAAGTATATTCCCCCAGGAGCCTCAGTGGGACTAGTAAAATGTATAATTCCAATCATCATTCTAGAGTGTAAAAACATGTAATATGTTTTCATTCACCACAAAATACCAAGTGAACGCGCATGTGTATATATGGAAAGATATTGACATATTAAGAATCTGTCTAACATGGAAAACAAAGTGTAACATGTAAATTGAATAAGCTTAGCAAGATTAGATACAACCGAGATAGGAAAATACAATGTATGAGTGTGATGAAATTATATGCAAAGTGTGAATATGAAGGGAGTAGCATGCCACCAAACAGATGTGTATGAGATGAGGTTCATTTATACAATCCCCCTCAAGAGTAAGAATGAACCATAGAACAAGAATGCGTCATTGGGAAAAGGGTATAATAATGTATGCTAGAAAGATAGAGCATGAATCATAGAGCATGAAGAGTGACAAATGTGAGGTTCATTTCATATTTAGACCCTCAACATTTGAGTATGAATCTTGGAAATAGAGTTCATCATACGGAAATGATGATACAATGTGTGTATCAAAGTGTTTAGGAATGCGTCGAGAGATTATATGTGATGCATGGAGTGTCGTAGTAGAGATGATAGACAATTGATTATATTAGGGGGGGAAGAAAGCGTGATGTCTGCCAAGTGTGTGAGGGATAGAAGGATGTAAAAAAATAGTAAAGGGGAAGGGACCTCTACCCAATATTCATGGAGACAAAGGCATGTGACGATGCTCTAACATTCGTGGTGTAGGAAAATAACTATGTGTATCTAAAAGATACTTATGTGGTAAAGGTGATGGTGAACACTTATGATAAGGGGATTCCTGACTAGGGGACTTAGGCCGATGAGGTGGAATAGTGGAATGATGAGGAAGAAAACGTCATGAAATAGCTTGTGTGTGAATAGGAGAAATTTGTACATGTTAGAGTAGGTATTTAACTTAGCTCATGTTTACCTAGGTACATTATTTACCTTTATTATATTTATCCTCACCCACTTATGTGTGTGGATATTTCTTTTTTTTTATTTAGATATTAGGAAATATTATCTAGTTATTAGGTATAGTTCTTTTCTTGATCTATGGTATTGACTAGATCCTTGATGTCTAGTTCTCTCATAAATCTATGGACTTGACTAGTTATTTCCATGGTTTATAGCTTGATCTATGGCCTTGACTGGTTCTTAGATTGTTATTCCTTGCCTATATAAGCAAGGTCCATTATCATTGTATTTCATTGAGTTCCATAATAATATATGATATTATTGCTCATTTGTTTGCAAAGGTTTATGTAAAGTTATTCTGGTGAATTGATTTAATATTATTGATCATGATGTTTGATTAGTATTTGTGTTCTTGGCTTGGTACGATCTGGTTATCGTTCCTTTTATGGTATTAGAGCAGGAGATTGCTATTGACATTCGTCTGTAAGTTTTATTTTGCAAATAAATTCTTTATATATTCATATATTCGGGATTTGCTTGTATTTTTTTTCTGTGTATGTTTTTATGAAAAACAAAGGCTTCCATTGGATCCGAAAGGTAGAAAAACCCTAAGATTGGCTGTAAACTTGACCATTTCGGGAGGCAGTCATTTTTTAGTTTTTTTGTTGTGCAGAGAAACATACTGGATTCACGCCGTACAAAATAGGAAATCTAGAATTGTTTTATGGGTTTTACTGGGTTTCTTGAGATCCAATCTGGGTATTTTTTTGTTGTGGCATAGCATTTTCAGTTTACGTGTAGGAGGTCTTTTTCAAAAAAATTCTTCTTTCCTTTTTTGGCAGGGGTCCACGGATGCTGTGCACGACTATTTCAGGAAAATCCACAGACTACTATTTTGGGTGCTAAAGGTCACTTTCAGCACAGTCCAGAAATAACAACACCCATTGAAATCCTTAGCCACCTTTCATTTTATTTGTATGGTGAAGGCAAGAGCATTTTATTCTTTTTAGGGGTAACTAAAATAAATAGCAGAGCATAATATTGAAAAACTTGTATCTTTTGATTGGTAACTCGGTTTGGAGTGCCACTTTTTGCAAAAGTGCATGGTTTTTTATTCTCTTTCCATTGGAAATATTTATTTAGAGAATTTCACTATAATTATAAAGTGCCATATTGTAACATGCACTCATTATAAAGTGCCAAAACTTGGGGGGGCTCTTGTTGCATTGTTTGGGGCTCTTGTTGCATTGCTTGGTTCTTGCATTTATTTTGGTGATTTTTTGAGGATGGCATCTTTATCTACTTCAAAATTAGATCATGTTAAGCCATTAAAAACACATAATTACCACACATGGAAACAAAGAATGGAAACAATAATTAAGCGAAAAGGATTATGGGCTTTAACTTCTTCAGAATAACTAGTGTTTACTAGAGAATATGAGAAATTTCAGTACCAATGCAAATTTTATGAGTGTATGGGTTTGATAGGAACTTATGTAACTGATAGTATTTTGTTTCATTTGGAAAAGTGTAACTCTCCTTTCAAAATATGGGAGAAATTGGAGGATTTATTTGGTAAGGTGGATCATATGAGAGCCATGCAACTTGAAATTGAGATCACCTCTCTTAATCCTGAAGATTTTCCAAAAATTATAGACTATCTTACCAAGTTCAAGAATTTTTTGACACAATTGAAGGGGAGTGGAAGAGATAAGAAAGATGAAGTGTGTGTTTACTTGATTCTATCTGAGTTGAGAGGACCATTCCAAATTTTTGCTTCTACATTTTTCTCTAGCATGGATGTCTTAGGTGACACTTTCAAAATTCCTAACTTAGAAATATTTTGTGAAAGACTTACTAGGGAAGAATCTAAATTGTCTCACCTTGAGTCCTCCAAATCTCAAAAGGTATTAGTTGCATCTAATCCTAAGGGCAAGGGAAAACCAAATAGTAAAACCAAATCCACACCTTATCCATCTCAAAATGCTCCTAAACCCAAAGAAACCAACTAAAAACCCAAGGAGTCTTCTAAATCCAAGAATAAGTCTAGTCGTTCATGTTATTTTTGTAGGGGTAGTAATCATGAAGAACATAGGTGTTATAAGTGAATGCAAGCCTTAGAGGATGCAATCAAGAAACAAAAAATTTCTATCTCCACTCCACCTCCTTCTAATCAGATTGGAAAAGCACTTAATGTTATTGGAAGATCTCAGTCACCACTTGCAGACAATTGGGTTATAGATTTTGGTGCTTCTCATCACATGACTTATTCCAAGGAGTCTTTTGTTTCTCTAGGTTTGAGTTCTACTTCCAAAATTGAGGTTGGAGATTCTTCCTTTCTTTCTGTTGAGGGAAAAGGTGATATACAACTTGATGGTGGCAGTATCCAAGATGCACTATATGTTCTTAACATCACTACCAATTTACTTTATGTATATCAAATTTGTCATTCTGGTAAAGGAAAAATAGTGACTTTTACACCACATGGAGTAGAAGTATGAAATTTGTTGGAGCCTCATTCACTGGTTGCTCAGGGTATTGTTGATCATAGTTCTAGACTATATCACTTTGAGGGTTTTGATGACACTTCTTCTATAGGGTTAGGATTGGTTTCTCATGCAGATTCAGAGAGTAAGCTTTGACATGAAATATTTAGACATCTCAATTACAGATATTTGAAGGAGTTGAGCACTCATGGTATGGTAGATGGTCTTCCTAGAGTTTCTTTTCTTGAGGGAGTTTATCATGGTTTTGCATTAGGGAAACAACATCAAGATCCTTTTCCTAAGAATTTGTCTAAGACAGCTTCTTCACCACTTGAGCTTGTGTATAATGACTTGATGGTTTTCCCTACCTCATCTTTCAATGGAGCTAAGTATGCACTTACGTTTATTGATAATTTCTTGAGGCGTACTTGGGTTTATTTTCTCAAGTAAAAAAGTTATGTTTTTTCACACTTCAAAGTAAGTACAATATTTCTTCATGGATATATTGTACATGAGTACCTCATCAAGCCTAGTTTTAAGGACTCATACTGTGGACATGCCACTTCTATTTTGGCCCCTAGCCTCACTTGAGGGGGGTGTTAGAGTAGGTATTTACCTTAGCTCATGTTCACCTAGGTACATTATTTATCTTTATTGTATTTATCCTCACCCACTTATGTGTGTGGATATTTCATTTTATTTATTTAGATATTAGGAGATATTATCTAGTTGTTAGGTATAGTTCTTTCCTTGATCTATGGTATTGACTAGTTATTTCCTAGATCTATGATATTGACTAGATCCTTGATGTCTAGTTCTCTCATAAATCTATGGGCTTGACTAGTTCATTGATGACTAGTTCTTTCCATGATTTATGGCTTGATATACGACCTTGACTAGTTATTAGATTCTTATTCCTTGCCTATATAAGAAAGGTCCATTCTCATTGTATTTCATTGAGTTCCATGATAATATATGATATTGCTGCTCATTTGTTTGCAAAGGTTTATGTAATGTTATAATGGTGAATTACTTTCATCTTATTAATCGTGATGTTTGATTAGCATCTGTGTTCTTGGCTTGGTACGATCTGGTTATCGTTCCTTTTAGTGAAGAAGTAGCTTTAGACTTGAGAGGAATAGGAGGTCTAAATGTCATAATTGGTGCATAGATGTCAACAAGAGTGGGATGAAGAAATTTCATACATGGAGGAATACCTTTGATAGTGATAATGTATTTATTGTGGATGAACTTGAGGCATAGGTAATGCATAGAAGGGATAGTTTGGGTAGCACGGAGCCAAGGAAGACCTAAGAGCATGTCACAAATGATGATTTCAGAAGTAACCAAGAATGGTGTAAATATCATAAGTGACCCGAATGTAATGGGAAGAATGACATGAATTTAATAATAAGGAAGTGAAAAAGTGATTAAAGATGTGGGACATTTTATAGTTAAAATAAGTGCCAAGAAGCATGCATTTGTAACAACCTATGGATATACCAAAGTATTATTGACAATATAGGAACCGATAGAAGCATTGATATACAACGAATAAGAAGAGAATGTAGCATGATAATAATGATATAAGAAGGTGATGATCGATGGTGGTGCATCAGCAGTAGAAACAAGTAAATCAAGAGGCCTTGATGAAGGAGGAGGTATAGTCATGAAATCACACATTTACTATTACATTTATACTTTCGGGTATGTAAATTTACATACAGATCTTGCATGATAGAAGTATTCACTAGTGACCTATTTATAGGGTTTTTTGTGGTCCGTGAGTCAGTCATATTGGTTGTTTTTCTAGTTCAGTCATCAATTGTCTCTACATTTTTTGCCATATCTTACAGTGTCCTGTATGTAGTAATCATCTCAGTTGTCATCTTTTAGTCTACATCTGGGTTCCTAGGGTTGCATTGGGGAGCCCCGGGGTGCCCCAATCCATGATTTTATGCACTTGTGTCATTGTGATTTTTGGTCTTAATTTCTTTATTCGAGGTCGGTCCTAACGGTCACCCTGTGTATTCCCCTAGGTCATAGTCGACAGTTTTGGGTCACTAGTGTCAAAATTTGAGCAAGAGATCCCTACATAAACAAAACATACTCACTACATTATGGGCGGCAATCACACACATCAAGGGAAGCTATCTACTAAGGCAAGGTACTGCATTTGGGATTCTTCTACATCTGCATCACATCTGCATCACACAAACACAAGGGGAAATGGTTGTATTCTTTCCATTCTATCCATTATTTTCCATTTTACATCTATATATTACCCCTTATTACCGTGTCATTGGTGCTAGGGAATCCTAGGAAAAATATTACACACACACACGCACTAGAACTACATCAAGGTCCGTAATGTAGTCCAAAAATTAGTAATAAATCCACTATTTTGGCGACTAAGGATAGTTTGACTCCACTAACATTTTGTTTTACAGGTCATTATTATGTTCATCCAGTGAATCAAACGCGACAGATAGGCAGGGTTTTAGATCTCCTTGTGACACTGCTGAACATAGATATTGAGTATTTACATAGTTCCCAGCACCCAAAATCTAGACCAAGGTTCCCCAGGGTGCCTAAGTGCACTCCTAGGCACCTCAGTCCAGACAAATAGTAAGCCTCTTCCCCTCCTGGAGTCATTCGGTCATAGTCTACCTAGTCTACATACCAGTCTGCTACAGCCTAGCACACAATAAGGTAAGTTATTTACAGGTTAGTAACATATCCCTCTCATTTATATTATTTTAATCAATTCAAATACAAAAGAAAAATATTTCGTTCTAGCACTCTGATTATAACACTTAGTTTCTATTTAGATTAACTCACAAAATAGTTAAATCTCTATTTTTAATTAATCATTTTGGTGAACCCAATGTTTTGAACATTGTTGCTTTTTGATTATCTTTCATTAGCTTAGCTATTATTTTATTGTCATGTCAAATTTTAGTGTCAACCCTATTTATGATGAGGCCACCATCTCTAAAATTATAGCTTTATAAAGTACTCCTATGACCTTAACCGCTGCCACTCAACAAATCCTCCTGGAAGGCCAAAAACATTTGCCCACCAATCCCGCTAACTCTCCTATCGACATATGCCTTGTAGATGACCATGTTTCTTTTAATCATTGTATGACATGCCATTTGGTGGCCTATGATCTTTATTATTCTTATTCTGATATGCCACCTGATGTTTTAGATGATTCTATCATTGATTATCTATTAGTCATTGATTCCCAACCTCGCCTGCCTTCAATCTCTCCTCCGGCCACTCCTATCACTATTCCCATGTATCTTACCACTTCTTGTTGTGTTTCCATGAAATACCATTCTAGTTCATCAGTACATTCTTATTACCTTGATGATCCTATTGATAGTAGCGTTTTGGCTAGCATTGACCATACCACTCAGTCTCTTATTCCTAAGGAGTCTCTTTCCTTCTACACTGTCTAAAGTGCTTCACCTATTCCATCTTCTTGTTCTTCTATGCTTTATCCTACCTTTGTGCATGCATATCCACCTTTTATTATTTCTTCTCATTCTAATCCTATTTTAATCTATGCTTCCTTTTTCTACTTCACCCACATCACAAGTTACTTCTAGTAAAACTTTCCCGTCATCATCTCATGTGTCTCCTTTTGAATCACGATCCTCATATATCTTTAGCTTCGGAGCCTACTATCTCACATCTTGATATAACTATAATAAAACACAATGGAAATATCCAACCTCTTAATACATTGTTTCCATCTTCTTCTATTCCATCACATGGCATCCTATCCCTCATGCATGTTATAGGAAAAATTCAGTCTCAGGTTCACTCTCTCACTTTAGAAAGTAGGGCTTACTATGCGTCTGTAAATAATAATTCCTTGCATGGTAATCTCGTTCTAAAAAAACTTCATAACTCAACATTTCCTAAAGATCTCACCATGCCCACATTTACTTGCTTCAATGGTACTGATGACCCTCATGCTCATATTGCACATTATCGCACTCTTATGGCCTCTCATTCCAATGATCGACTATTACTTAAGGCCTTTTGGTTTAGTCTAGTTGATGATGCACTCTGATGGTATACCCATCTTCCTTTTGGTTCTATTAGCACTTTCTACGACATGGAGGATGCCTTCCTTCATGGGTTTATTATCAATGCTATTCCCAGGGTCACATATGATCACATTCCCACTCTCCATTAGGGCTCTTCTGAACATATTCAGGATTACATCTTACACTTTAATACATGCATAAATCAACTTATCTTTCATCCTGTTGACTTGGAAAAGTATTTCCTCTTATGTCGTAGTCTTATTCCTCCTCTCAAGAAATGCTTAAAGTATGATACTTGTGAGTCCTTTATCCTTTTGTGTTACAAGGTTATTGATTTAGAACAATACCTAATTTCTTCTTCTCTCATCGAGGCTTCCCATGTTTCTTCGATTACTTGGCCCTATGATCTTCCATCTATACCTCCAGTTCTACATCCTAAATAACCTCCATCATTGTATAAAACTCAAACAAACCATGATACTCCTGTTCCACCTCCTAGAAAACAATTCAAAGATACCCCTATCTCAACCCAAAGTGCAATGGAAACAACCTTAGCTTCCTCCTCCATCTCCTACACATGTCTCTCCACCTCTACGACCACTTACCATTGCTACTACTTCACCTTAGTACCGTGAACCTATGTGTTTTTTCACCTAATGCATGACCTCACGATGTTTTGCATATATTAGTCACTGAGTGATTAATTCAACTTCCTTACAATCACCACCACCCTCCACTCCATTTACAATGACAACATGATCAATATTATTGTAGTTTACTAGCTGACAATTTTTTGCACTTGTGCAAAAATGGGCAACTCGAAAATTTTTCATTACGATGGAAGGCATTGGTGAAGTATACCTAAGCTAAGGGAGTTTTGATATTATTGGTTACTACTGAATTAGTTAATGATTAAATAGTTAAATCTGTAGCTATGTGTGTTGTTACAAAATGTAACAGATCACATAGTCTGCAATTTCATGCTATCTTCAGCAAAATAACACAAGGCCCCGAAGGACAGCTGTGTTGTCTTGATGAAGACACCAAATTACAGAATAGGTGAAATGTTGAGTTTTGGGACAACAAACATAAGTGCAGATTGCAGAAATCAGAGTTCATTACTGAATGTTACAGGTTCTCATTAATGTTCTTTCCTTCATGATTAAGACATTCAATTATATTACCGAGTTGTTTAGTTCATCATACAATCCATACAGAAAGCTGAAATGTAGAAAGAAATATACAACTCATTTACAGAATTCAATGTTTTATTCATAAGGAATTTCAAATGTTCCCACACAAGCCGTGGGATGTAACTAGAAAGTAAAGTACAACTACTGAAATAAGAGGTACACATGCATGAAAAAGAAAGTAAGGAGTATGAGTGAACCCATCATTTCCTTGGGGGTTTTCTTCATTGTTCGAAGTATCTCCATTCCATAGCTTTTGTTCCTTCTTCATCTTCGTTGTAGAAGTCATTGTACCTATAAAGAAGAAAAGATGAACTGTCAGTTACATGAGCTCAGAGATCAATTAATATTCCTATACTGTCCTAGTTCATGCATATGAATCTCTTTAAAAATAGGAGATATAATTTACTTGAAGATCAAACTACATACATGCTTACTCACTCAGAAAGAGGAAAGAGAAAAGAAAAGAAGAAACATGGACACAAGAGAGGCCAAAAAGCCTAAGTATTTTCTAACTATTTTCTTAAGTGTGTAGGTACAGGTTGCAACCAAGAAGAAATAGAAAAGTCATAAGTACATGTTGGAAAGAAGCATTATTGTAACTCAAATTCAATATTTTCTACAAATGGAAGAAGTTACAGTACATAAAAGGGACTAGAAAATAGAAGTACATGTTTCAGTTTGTAACTAAAGAAGAAGAATCAGATTTCAAGAAGCTGAAGTTAACTTGAAAGAAAGGGTTACAACTGAAACAAAATGAAAAGAAGGTTCTGGGAAAATTTTGACAGGGCTTCGCCATGTAAAATGGACATTTACAACTTTTCATCATGCATTGTTTTATCTACTACATGCTTTAAAAAAATTATTTAAATCAAGTAAGTGATACAAAAAGTAGAAAAGCATGCCATGATCAAGATAAATAGTTATGATGTTTTAGTTTTATTCACCAAATCAGCTTCATTAGAAAAGTGTTACTTTCTGTATTCTGAATTAGAAAATACAACTACTATAGCTGGAAATGGAAGGAGGAAAGAATTATGGGAAAATTTTTCCAGGGCTTCGCCATGAAAAATCAACATTTTAAATTTTCCTAGCATGCCAGAAATATTACTTTCAAGGAAATAAAGCATCTAAGTAAAAGAAACAAGATTACAGTGTACCAACAAGTCACATAATCATCATCAGAATCAAATTATGCAACCACCATGGTTACAAAGGATCATTATTGAAGGTGAACTAAAGAAATACAAAAGAATGCAAGTTCAGAATTTTCATTTTATCAAGGGTAAGCAAAGTGAAGCTTTGTCTTTACCATCAAAAGACAAACCAAGTATTTAGAGATATGTAATTACAGGGTAAGAAAAGTGAAACATTCATTCTTCACCCATCCTCGAGTTACATAACCAATTTTCAGAGTTCAAAGAATATGCAATTACAGGTTACAAAAACCCAAAAGTGAACTTCTTTAAGTTGGCCAAGAAAGAGAAAATAGAAAGGAAAGTGAAGGCAAATATCAAGTGTAACTACTCTTCCAGTTCTAAAGGATAAGTAAAGGAAAGTTTTACATTAGAACAAAGCTCTAGAATAGAGGAATTGCAAGATGATATTTCCAGTTACTGAAGAAAACAACATGAGATTGCAGAACTACAAGAAGATAACATGCAAACTGGAAATCCTATTTATGAATAAAATAGTGAAAATGAAACATGTAAAGTCCAGTTTAGCTTAAGAGAATGAATCTGGAAATGAGAAATTGTAGAAATAGAAAAACAGAGATCCACATCTCCTCATTTCAGAACATTAGAATTTGGTTAAGCATTGAAAATAAGTAGAGATCACAAATCTCGAAACACAAGTTTCAAACTCAGTGATTACATGGCCGAATAGAAGGAAGTACAAAGTTCTAAAAGAAACTATGTGAAGTGGTTTTTAACCCAGGTTATCTAAGTTAATCTTTTGGAATTCAAATTTGAGATCATATAGGTACAGATGAAGGAAATCATTCAGTTCTTTCCACACATTATTGAGAATATTTGTTACAGGGTTTCCAAAACTTCAAAATGAGCACAAGGTTTGATTAAGAACTTACTGGTTGGAGCCAAAGTGAGTGAACCCACCAGCAATGGTCAGATCAGGACTAAAAAAAAGGACCCAGAACCAATTTTGGCTCAGAGACCAAGGTTGCCTCAGAAATCACATGGAAAATGAAAGAAAAGAAATGATCATCAGTGTTTTGAAGCCGAAATAGCAGTGATAAGTCAATATTGATGCTTAGGAGGTCCAGACTTACCTTGTCTCATCAAACAAGTGATACCAGTGGCACATTTTGAGCTCGAAGGACTTCAATGATGGCGGCCAAGAAAGAGGATAGAGACCTTTTTGAAGAAAATACTGAGCTCTAAGACAAAGAAAATTGGTGAAGAATTGACCGAATCTTGCTCAGAAAGTTCAAACAGAGCGAAAGACAAAGATATATGCATAACGGCTTCACAAAGCTATTTAACTAAGCTCGAACCCATAAAACAATGATTTCCTTGAGGAGAATCAAGAAGGGAGCTCTCATAACTTCCAAGAAAGATTCTAACAGAGAGATCACAATGAAGAAAAAACTCAGACCACATAAACTTTTCTATAGAGGCAGAATGGTGAAATAACTCCGAGCTCAAAACAAATAGAAATGGCGGCCATAAAAGTGGTACAGAGACCAAGCTTAGAACCAAGGCACAAATGACCATAGAAATCTTGAACTCATGATGACAGAAATCCTCCAAAGAGCTCACATAAGAACTCAAAAAAATGTGAAGATTTGAACACTTCTAGAACTCTCAAGCAAGAGCTACTAGGTTACAAACTTACAGATACCAAATATGCAAGAGCCAAGCTTCACAGATCAAAATGATACGGTCTACACAAAATTTTCCATGGCTTCACCGCTCTCTGTGAGCAAGCCAAAAAATGACCAAAAATGATAGAGCTCAGGAATTTTAAAACTCACCCACCTCCGTCAGTTTAACCTAACTCATATATGAGTTAGTGATCAACGTTCAGAGATTGATCTGTGCGGGAATCAAAGGCCGAAAAAACATTCAACAAATTTCAATGCAAACCTGAAAACCCTAACCACAGGTTCAAAATTGATGGTTTGTGATCAGATAGGATAGATATCGAATGGCCAAGGATAAACCAAAAATTCCCAATTAATGCAAGGCAGATGCCTAGAAAACCAACGGCTAAAGATCACATCGTGCAAAAGATCAAAGGCTCATAATCTGGTTCACAATTCAATGTAGTTTAAAGCTTGAAGTTATTGTCACTAATCACATTAAAAGCCAAATCGAAACCCTAAACTCCAAGTTATAGAATTGACAATCATAAATCCAAAAGTATAGAGATCGACAACATCTATCAACGAGCCCAACTCAACCAGAGTTGAAATGCATATATGTGGCGAGCCCATAGAAAACCCTAATTAGGGTTAAATTTAAAATATCATCTATTCAACGTGCCAAGGGTCTGACTCATCATGGAGAAGGGGATAGCCCATATATCAATCAATTAATCATTGAAATATTGACCAAAGTCCAGACTATAGTGCATACTCCAACATCCAAGTTCGACCAAATCATGCCAACAATGATCACTGAAAAGGTGGATTTTTAAACTATATGCAAAATCCAACCAATATACCATGCGTGTTTTTCATTAATCAAAAGGTGGTAAGTATTATAGTATGGCATGCACATTGTAAAAAGAAAAATGGTCGACCTTATATATTGCTAAGTCCACCAAGGTGGCCAAACCAAGTAGATTGGAGATGGTCCCCACTTCAAGGAGGTTGAAGTTGATTTGCAGTATGTCACCCTTGTGACCATTAGAAGCCAAGAGATGTCAACATCAAAACATGTGCACATGGACAGGTGGTCCCCACAGTGGATGTTAATATTGCAAGTATTGCAATTTTTTTACTCACAAACAGAGAGTTGATTTTTTGCATGCTTCACAAGAAGAAAAATTCACATGCACAAGGAAAGAGACTTGCCATGCAAGCAAGCCTATTATTAGCAAATTATTCACCTTTGTTTTCTTAAAAATAGGATAGTCAACTTTAGTTTGACTGTATTGTAATCAAGGCTATTAATGCCTATTTGTAATTGCATGCTCTATTTGTATTCCTTGATCTATTATTAAATAAAGGATAAAAATAAGATGCATGGGAGAGTACAAGCCTTAGACTATTTTTAGGAAGGGGGTAAAACTTATTTTTCTATATATTGTGTGCTTTAGACAAAGCACAAAGGAGGACTTTTTAGATATAGGAGTACTGAAGCAATTTTTGCCAATTTTTCCTTCTGAGTGTGAAGTATTTTCTGCCTTCCCAATCATTTGTAGTATTTTGTATGTTTCTATTAGTCTTGTGAATACAAATTCCCTGATTAATCATCTTACCCTGTTGCAAAATTCAGTAATTTTCTGCATGATATTAATGTGCATGTTAGCTTAGCAGTATTATTGTGATACTCTCCCTCAATACCTCAAAGTGTTTTTCCCTTAATTATTCTGCAGAAAAATTGTTGGTTTGTGCATCAAGAATCCTTTCACATATCAATTGTGCATATACTCAGTCAAAGCCTTCATACAAATTTGGTGTATCACCTTAGTTTTAATTATTTTACAGTCATATTTTCCCCTTAAACCTGTAGAAATCAATTTAGGATACATCAACAAGGAACCGGCCTTGATACTAGAGACTCACCTCAAAATAGGTATACCCACAGACCTGAGGTGTTTCCATTGTATCTACAAAAGAGACAGATCAATTTTTGCAAGCTTAGAAAACATGCAACCATCTCTCTCTACAGGGTGTACTTTCGAGAGATAACAATTACCAGCATATTAGTGGCCATCGTGACAATGATTTCCTTGCTTTACATGAGAGGTTGAAAATTTTACATGACACTGGTGTCATATCTTTTACATCTCGTGAGTGATCCTTATCTCCTTCACCACTATGGCAAAAACATACACGCCCTAGGTCTCCTACGCCTGGTACTTAGTTTTTTTGTCAATCACCACCATTTCATACTCACTATCCACTGTATCCATTACTTCCAGATCCATATTCATTACATCTTCCTCACTCACACTATCCATCGCATGCATCCCATGGGTTTCCACTAGTCTCTCCATATCGTATGGTCACTCCATATGACACACACTTTGGTCCATACACTCATGCTCCATATATTCCATATACATCCACCTCCACCCGTCATCCAGGTCATTGGTAGGTGATCATTAAAACCTTACCCCCCGATAACACACTTGTGTTCTTATGGTTCTTGCATGAATTTCGAGGGATTAGTTTTAAGAACCTTTCACCAAGTGCTCCGTCATTCATCTAGCGCACCTTAATCATTTCCTGATGACACACTCTTACTTATGTGGCTCATCCTTGAATGCTGAGGGTTCTTATCATATGATACTATGCATCCATACATTGGGGGGAATCATTAATGCTCCCTCCTATTTTCATCACTTTATCATATTACCATTGTATTACATTTTCACATCTTCATTATGCTACACTTATCTATTTTCACATTTATGATATTATCACCATTATAGTACCTACGAACTACATACTTTATTCATCTCATCCATTACATTACATTTGCCATATACATCATCATTTACCATCCATATCTACCATTACTAACATTATCATACAAATTTATATTCATAACATACACAACAATACACTTGCTAGAACACTAACCATACAACTATATGATATCCATTACATCACGATAACAAAACATCTCAAAATTCGATCGCATACATATAAAAAAATAGCTGTCCATACATATAGTGTTCATACAATCATACTCACCAAAACATGCTTTATCGCCGGGGGAAAGACCCCCTACATCATAATCAATCATCCCTATCAGATCTCGTCACCACTGTCACTCTCGTGTATCACAGGAGCCATAGAACATGACACCTTGCCACCAACATGATGCAACATTTTGTGGCCATGAAACTTCTCCACCGATGTAACATGGAAATATCCATGTTCTACTCCAAGAATTGACGCTGTAAATCTACCTATCAGGTGAACATGTCCTGAGATAAGGGACAACCACCTACCACCTCTTGGGCATGAAAAATATCCTCCCATGCCTTGTTTATCTCGCTAATCAACACCATACATGTCATCACTACTATGACTACTAGCTCAAAAAGAGGGGCATGCTCACCCATGATGTCACCCACGTGCTCTAGTATCCCTCCACGTAATACATTGCTAGGCACATTATGCATCAATGTGTAGATAGACATGTCTACTATCAATGACCAATAGGAATCTTCTACACACACAACATACAACCTCATGTTAGTAAACTGCATACAAACCAAAACATAAATAATTCATTAACCATATTAACATACAAAAATACATACAATTTTCCATCGTTTCCGCTACACGGTCAGGGATGCCTCCCTCACCCACTCCTCCTACTAGTAACTTCGTAGCACCCACAAATACTGGATATAGAAAAACCCATCGATGTGCTACCACCATGCTCGATAATCCTCCATGCTCCCTACATCATCAACATCCACAACCAGTATTGTTAGGTCTACCACATCTAACCCCGGTGGTACCAACTGCTCTAATGTGAGCCTTGGCCTAACACCTACCCTCCTAGGGGATCTAATGGTCCGTAGCCATATATATGGATCTAGGGGCACATCTTGTGCCATCCTGAACTACCGTGATACTCTCTCCACCTGAAATAGCTCTGCTACACCTGAAAAGCAGTCCTCTAACCACATGGTTCTACGAATACATCACAACTTTGTCACATCCTTGGGCCATCCCCCATAATCACGATATGGCCTCCATGTCACCAACTTGGATCCCATCCCATATATCAGGGACTTGAAGCTATCCATGTCCATCTTCCTACCATGAATATACTCCCAACACTGTGTAAATATCTTGGGCCACATTGAATCTCCTCGTGGCCCTCCAACTGGTCTCACAACGGCTATATGCTCATAAGCCCATATGTGTAATAGTGTAGTGTCTCATATACCCCCACCATGCTCATTATATATAAATAGATACAAGTCTCTATACATATGGGCCAATACACACTGAGCCCATGCATGTCTCATCATGTCCTCCTCTATTCGCTGACATATGTCATGCATATTATACAAAATGTTAAATCCTTCTCCCTCCAATGCTATACATGAAATTCCGCAAGCGCGAAACCCTCGGCTGCAATATCACATCTAGGCTAATATGGAAATCCATAGGATCTTGGGCCCCAACAAAGTATCATCTAGCTGAGCACATATACCGATCTATATCCACAAATGCCATCACTTGTACTCTCTCCCCATCAAATGGTAATCGCAATATGCGATACATGTCCTCTAGCATCAATGTCATCTCTCTAGTGGGTAACCAAAATGTACATGTGTGTGCACACCATCTCTCACACAATGAAATCAACATAGGCATATTATGGGGCACATCCCCCATCCATGCTATATACCATAGACTAGCACAGTCTAGCACATCCCACTCATCATTTGAAAAACCCAATCCCAGTAGTATACTCAGATACCGACCACCACAGAACTCCCTTGAGTGGATATCAATCTACATAACACAAAATAACAACAAATGCAAAAATTAGAACACTTTCCATGATCAAAATTAACTAACCCACATGTTAGAAACACATTTCATAATCAGTACCCACAAAGCCACAATTTTCTAGACTAGGGCACCTCAGAGCATGACACTAGCACCCATATCTAGGCGGTCCAGTCCTAAGGGTCACTAGCGTCCTCACCACTCATGTCCAGGTCCCAAAGACGAGAAAACTAAAAATATAAAAAATGAAGAAATTGAACTCAACAACCTATTTCACCCTACATTTAAGTAAAAATAATGCACTTACCAACTCTGCAGTAGTACGTGATGCTACCGCGGTCGCTACTCTCTCAAACCGGATCAGATGTAATGGTCTCACTTGATGCATCCTCACTTGCTTTAAATAAACTCTTATAATCACGGAAAAAACAAATGAAGTGATAAGTTACCTTTTCACTTTCCTATTTATAAGCACATTACAAATAACACCTTTATTATGGTCTACATGTCATGCTTATCACCACAACTAATACATGCAGTACTATTTTAGTCATATCTTAAGCATTTTTACTCTGATTTACACCTAGTTTGTAGAATTATTTTTAGAATTCTACCTACCACCATATTACACATGTTTCACACATGTTTCACACATGTTTCACACATGTTATACACCGTACCAATATTTTATATTCCTTACAACTGCATTTTAAACCTCTTGCCGTTAATTTTGTCTTAGAGTCCATTCCACTCACCACTTCTTCTTTTGCTGAAAGGGGGGGCATATTATTGGGGGTCCCCATATAATCCTTCTTATGTCAGCATGTGTTCTAAAATCATGATTCCAACACCTCAAACCTCATACCATGAAAATTCACCATCAATCTCCCCTAATGACCCAACTTGGGGGTAACAAGTGACTAAAAACCATCTTACGCGACATCTTATCAATTCCTAGTAACATTCCCCTAATGAGCGAACCTGGGGGAAATTAGCAAAAAACCTCGCCACAAGTAACCAACCAAAAACAACCAATAAACCAATAAAAATCAACGTGTTCAAATTAGACTATTCAAATTCACGAGTAGTCTCCAAGATGACTTAGCTTGGGAGTCACATTCACCATTCCATTCCCAAACGACATAAATTAGGATGTTATTCTATACAGTGTGTTCAGTTCCAGATGACCTAATATGGAATCCATCTCATTTTCTATCATGTTCTCTTCCATATGACCTAACTTGGAATCCATATCATTTTCTATCACACTCATTTCCCAATGACCTAACTTGGAAGCCATATCATTCTCTATTGCATCCGCTTCCTTATGACCTAACTTAGAAGCCTTTACATAGTGATAGCTGCAACACCCGTGAAGTGGGGGAAAGAGTGCCTTTCCCCTTATCACTCCTATGTGGGTCAAAATTTTAAACTGAATTCATCTGGATCCAAAATCACCACCTTTTTTATTTGAGTCCGTTTGCAACAACTAGATCTTGGGGATGTTGTTAAATCTTGGAAAATAACAAATGTTTCTCCCTACACTCTTCAGTTGGCATCATGATGCCCAAATCCTCCCATCATTCCATTCATATACAAGCATTCGTGTTGGAAACTGATCACTCCCTACCCACCTATTCGATATTTAACCACGTATAAAATCATCACATCATTATTTTCATTTTCCACACTTCATCATGACATTTACACTTTTACGTTGCATGGATCAACTCATTGATCCATGGTTTGGCACACTTCTACTAAACATCTATGCGCTCTTTTATAACTTAGGATTCTCAAGCTTTTTCTCAAGTACGTATCTCTAACTACTTTATATTATCGAGCTTTTCACTCACCAACGTAAAGTTGGGGCAAATGTATTCACGAAATCACACATTTACTATTACATTCATACTACCGGGAATGTTAATTTACATAAAGATCTTGCATGATAAAATTATTCACTAGTGACTTATTTCTAGGATTTTTATGGTTAGAGAGTTAGTCATCTTGTTTGTTTGTCTAGTTCAGTCGTCAGTTGTCTTTGCAGTTTTGGCCATCTCTTACAGTGTCTCAGATGTCATAATCAACTCATTTGTCATCTTTTAGTCTACATCTGGGCACCTAGGGTTACACTGAGGCACCCTAGGGTTCTTGAGTTTGTGATTTGTGGTATTAATTTCTTTATTCGAGGTCGGTTGTAACAGTCACCCCGTGTATTCCCCTAGGTCATAATCGGAAGTTTCGGGTCACTAGTGTCAAAATTTGAGCAAGAGATCCTTATATAAACAAAGCATACTCACTACATTATGGGAAAACATCGCACACGTAAGGGGAAGCTATCTACTAAGGTAAGGGACTGCATTTGGGATTCTTCTACATCTGCATCACACAAGTACAAGGGGAAAGGGTTGTATGCTTTCCATTCTATCAATTATTTTCCATTTTACATCTAGATATTATCCCTTATTACCATGTGATTGGCACTAGGGCATCCTAGGCACAAGATTACACACATACACACTAGAACTACATCAGGGTCTGTAATGTAGTGCAACACTCAGTAATAAGTACACTAGTTTGGTGGATGAGGATAGTTTGACCCCACTAAACTTTTTTTGTAGGTCATTATTTAGTTCATCCAATGAATCCAACGTGACAGATAAGAAGGGTTTCAAATCTCCTTACGATACTACTGAACATATATCCTGATTATTTGCATAGTTTCCAGTGCTAATAATCTATACTAGGGTGCCTCGGGGTGCCCCAATATACTCCCAGGTGCCTCATTGCAGACAGACAATCAACCTCTACCCCTCATAGAGTCATTTGGTCATAGTATACCCAGTCCACATACTAGTATACTACAGTCTAGCACATAGTGAGGTAAGTTATTTACAGGTTAGTAACCTATCCCTCTCATTTCTATTATTTTAATCAATTTAAATACAAAAGAAAAATATTTAGTTCTAGCACTCTAATTATAGAACTTAGTTTCTATTTAGATTAACTCACAAAATAGTTGAATATATATTTTTAGTTAATCAAGAGGCATAACACGATATGTATGATTGGTAGAAGAATCAATAGCTTTCTTGTCATGTTTGGGAAAAGGGTCATTATTTTTTTTAGCTTTTTGTTATCATTGACTGTCTTAGAAGTAGAGGGCTCAGGGAGCTTGATTACATTGTTGTCAATAAGATCTTATATAAGATGTTTAATCTTAAAAAAATGATCAATAGAGGTGCCTAATGGATTGGTTATAGTCACATTTAAAATTTTCATCATAATTGTGGCCACAGGGGGGATAAGGATCAAGATTGAGAGGTAGAGGAAGAGTGATAAGACTACTCTCAATAAGCTGTGGAAATAGGAAACGAGGAGCATAATGTAATTTGGTAAATATACACTTTTGAGGTTACAATTTAAGCTTTTCTAGTGTAGAAACACTGTTAGCGGTGGCCTTTACTTTAGTGGGATTAAGAGATGGTGTGAAAGTAGATTTTCCTTGAAAATGCTTGGAGGATGAGGATGAAGTATTGTCATAGTATTTTAGATTGGCCATAGATAAGAGTTTTCTTTCGAACAATTTGAGAGTATGGCATAGTTTATCAAAAGAGGGAGATGTCTCAAAGATAACACTCTCTTATAGTGGAGGTAAGAAACTTTGAACCAAAATATCTTACAATTCAAAATCAATGAGTACATTGGTTATCTTAGCTAGGTTGTTCTTATGATGCAAAAAATAATTTGTTAGACGCTCATTATATGCTTGTTTGAGTTGATCAAGTTGTGCATAGGATATTTTGGTACCGATATTGATAGAAAAATGTGCAAGGAAAACATTAGCTAAATGTGTGAAATAAGTTACTAAGTGCCAAAGTAGATCATATAACCAACACAATCTTACAAAATTCTAGGGAATAACTTAGCTAGTAATGTATGATCATCCGCATAGTCAGGACATGCCATATAGAAAGATCGAAGATGATCTTGAGGGTTGCCATGACCATTGAAGGTGGGCATCTTAGGTGTAATGAAGTTGGGAGGAAGTGGATAATATGAAATGGTGGGTGAAAAAGGGATATGAAGGAGTAACAAGGAATCAAGGGATGAAGAGGAGCATGAAGTAGCTTGCTGTAGTTGATGGATTTGAATTTGGAGGTCCTAGTATAGAGAAGATAGGTCATGAGTTCCTGAAGAAGAACCACATTGTGTATTAAAATTATTGGGATGAATGAGGGGAGTAGTAGTGGTAGTAATGGAAGGAGGAATGTCAAGGGGTTGGGTGGAGGCCATGGAAGATGAGGATAAACCTACAAGAGGTATAAAGGTAGAATCTTGAGAGTATTTAGTAGCAAGTAAAGCCTTGAAAACATGCGAGATCTGTAAAGGGTTGGTGCGTAAGGCTTGAATGAAATTAGTAAGCTTTTCTAGCTATTTGTGATCATGGTTAGTGTCTTCATCATATGATTTCTCACTATAAGAGGTTTCAATGTTCTCAAGAGGAATATACTGTGAGTTAGAAAAAGGATTATCAAATTCATCCTTTGGTATAGAAACCCTACGGGTAGATGGAGGAAACTCAGTCTGGTGAAAAGACCCAAATCGACCACAATGGGTGAAAATTATAAGAAGGAAGGATTCAATTAGTTGGGTTCACCAAATGATTTAATAAAAATAGAATTAAATCTAATTGAAGAGTAACTACTGAAATAAATGATGTAGAAGTTCTAATATACAGTGAGACAAGTAAATAAACATATATAATATGAAACCCTACACAAGAGAAGGAGATAAGAAGACTTCACTGATTTCTAATTGATCTAGAAGTTGTTTAGGTAGGTTGATAGATGAAACAAACTAGAAGTAGTGTGTTCAAGGATCACTAGAGGTTTTGAAACTCAGAAGTGTGCAGGATAGAAGCACCCATGGGAGGACAAAAACACCTAAGTGATAGTGACTGAATCTAGGTGCTAGTGTCCACTTAGATGCTCAAGTTTTGATCTTTTCTATGTAGGAGGAGATTCATTGTTGATCTCTGCTTCACTATGGATTTTTTTCAATGTTGTTATTTGCACCTGTAACTTACAAACTAGATACCTAGCTACATATATCCATAAACCACATCAAACCTAATAAATAATATGCAGAATGGGGAGTCAGATTGACCTTGATAGTCACTCAAAGAGTGAACTTAGCAAAAAATGTTGCACTACATTTCAGAATCCATGTAGTTCTATGTAAATTTGTGTGTAATAATGCCCTAGGATGTCCTTGTGCAAGTTGCACAATGATAGCGGAATAGATATAAAATATAGCAAATGTATAGAATGTGTGAGATGGAAAAAAATGAACTTCTCCTTCTTATGATGTGCATGTAGAGTGATGTGACCCTTGTCCCTTGAGTGGATGCTAGATGGATTCCTTATGAATGCTCTTATGCCTTTTGAATGTAAAATTAGGTGATAATAGTAATGATTAATACTTTGTCCTTTGTTTTAAAAACATAACTATGTATTTATATGATTACCTTGTTTAAATTTCATAATTGACAATTGGAAGGCCAACCCATAAGTGAAAAATATGCCCAAAAGATAAAAGAGACTCAAAAAGAGTGAGTAAACATAAGAAAGGGTCATGGGCACCCATAAATTATAGGAGTTCCTGGGAATTTTTTTCCTAGCTGGGTGCTGGTGTCTGAAGCCATATACGATAAATAAGTAAATTTCTAACTCGGATGTAGGGTGTATAAGACCAAAGAGAAAGTAAGAGTAATAAAAAAGAGGCCAACTATAGTTTTCAACCACTAGTTTTCTTGCTTAGGAATCATGTAAATGCTAGTATGCTTTTAGGACCTAAAAATGTACCGAAGTGCGTGATTTTGTGTCTACAGTAAGGTAATTACAAGTTGTGTATTATTGTGCTACCATCCAAGAATATATATCCCTAACATACATAATTTTGATTATAGTTATTGGAATCTAGTGCCTATGCACGCATCATATTGTGTTTAGTTGCACACAAATTCATTCTCTTACCACACTGGCATATCAAGCATAGGAAAACAAGGTGATTTCTCACTAGAAGCGTGAACATTTTTTGGGTCCTCTCATTGTTAGTAAGAGTGAAATGAAGGAGTCAAGATAATCATTTAGAAATTAACAATATAACTAGATAGTTTCTACACCAACCATAATGCTCATATAATAATCATTGTGTAATGAAACTTCTTACACATATATTACACACATCTCAATACATAAGTATCTCTTAGTATATATTATTATCCCCCTAGACTAGACACCTTCATGGGTATTTATACTAGTGGGAACTTATCCTTCACTAGTCTTATAAGGGATAATAATAGCCTATGAGTTGTAACTCTAGTTTACTGTTACATCCATTTAGTTTCCCAAAATATCCATTTTTGACCTCTACCTGTGCTGCATGTTCCCCCTCCACATATATGCTACCAAATTTAGCTCTATCCACTACCTTCATGTAGACGGAAAGAACTAAATTTAAGTACAATTTTGGACTTATGCTTCATCCTTACCCCTTTGTGTGCATATCCCTTGTCCTTATCCTTTCCTACACACTCATCCTTATAAGTACTTCAACACACCTTCGTTATGTTTCTTGCGTGCGTGTACACCCTTTGCGAGGCATCTCCTTATGCGCTCCTTCTACTTAAATATCTACACATGTCTCTAAAAAATTCTTGCATGCCTTAAATAATGAATCAAACAATAATGAATAAAAAATAATCATAGGTCCAACATTACCCCATACTAAACTAGTTTTCCATCCTCGAGAAATGTTATGATATATCTTCAAAAAATTATGGGACCCTACGTTGTAACAATTATTCATATGCTTGCCACTTATTTAGGGGAGAAGGGCTAGTATGCGAACACCCTAAGTTCGTAGGTCCATTGAACCAAATCCTTTCCACGTAGGATTGCAAATTTTATAGCTAGGTATAAATAAACATTTTTTTATCCTATATCTTTAATTTCGAATCATATTTTAATATTATTTGCTTCCATATGATCAATAAAAAAAGATGCCTCAAAAAAACTCATTTACTAGTGGAGACCAGAAGCAGTTCATGCAACACAATAGTAGTTGAGCATTAAAAGCTAAATAAAAGAGGGAAATTCAATCTATCCTCGTGGATTTTTACACGCAGTGCAGATAAGATAGTGATTAATGCTCACCCACCAATTCCTCAACAGTTTTTCCAGAGGCTTCCTTTGGATGCATTCCATACCAACAACTGTCCAGCGTCCATACCAACAACTATCCACCAAGATCAATGTTGGATATCTCTATTTTCTCTCCTGGCATTCGCATCAGTCAGCCCTGGCATTGGCATTTTCTCAGTCCTGGCTGGATATCACTATTTTCACTCAAACATTGGCATTTTCTATCCAAATGATACCTACAGTCAGTCCTATCTCATCACATCTGCAGCGATGAAACCCCCTACACATCACGATTTGGAGCAATACCACAAGAATTTGAAGGTGAAATACCACAGTTTAAAGAAAAGGGAGTCTAGAAGAGTAATAGATGGCACAAAGAAATACTTAACTGGCTAGGTAAGGGATCCTTATACTATGAAAATTCTCAGTCTTCAAAATAATTCATCCTCCTTTGTAATTATTTTCTATTCATACATCAACACGATGGATTGGTTGTCTTTGCTTTGAGAGAACATAAAATTCCTATCTGTTTTTTGATTTTTAACTGTATACCTGCTATTTGATTTGTAAATGTAGCTTTATGATTTTTGATTCTTTGTTTTAATAAATGAAAAAACATGCATGTGTAGGTTTCTGGAAAACTTTGGAATGGCAGTTGTATGTGTCGAGGTCGTTTGAAGCTGGGTGCAAACAGTGTGTATTCACACTACTAATACTCAAGGAAAATGTTACCTACAATTCTATGTTTTTAAGCCATCTAGAGGTGAGGTTTTTACCTCACCAAGATTCAAATAAATCCTTGTCTTTCAGTTTTATTTAATGGTATTCATTTTAAGCTGTAATAATTTAACGTATTTTTTTAACAAATTCTAAGTTGATTTGGTTTCCACATCTGAAACAATGATTACATTTGGAGCAAAATGTATTAACATGTATTGCATGTCTTTATATTTCTTACATTTGAAGCAAAACATATAAACTTATATTGTATGTGTCCATATTCATTACATTTGGAGAAAAATATACCAACTATAAACTATAATTGTGAATGCAATAATGCATTCTCAATTGATTTCGATACATATTTTTCTGCAACACAAAAGAAAATACTCCTCGAATGCTGCCATAATTTTGGGATCAGTTTGTTAGTCAATTTCCATGTCAAACCTTCAAAAATGCCTTGAGTTTGGACTATCAGGAACAATTGTATCATTGAAAGATGTTTTTGGAGTCATTAAGAGGTTCACTGGATGAACCCATGGTGGAATAGGAAAACCAGATATGGTATGAAAGGTTGTATGTGAAGTAGGAGGTTGTGGGATAATGGGGTGTGTAGTTGGAGTTGAAGTTATTTGCATTCTGTTGGTGTCAAGGAAGTAAGGGTGGTAATCTGGGATAGGAACTTTCAACATATCTTGTAACATGGAGTTCTGTATGGGCATGGAATGATGCATAGGAACCAAAACCTGCAGATTGTTGAACTTGTTATCTCTTTCTCCCTTTGATGGTGAGTGGCTTCCTTCTTTTGTAATTCCAATTCCTTTTTTTGGCGAGCTACTTCCCTTTGTTTCTCATGCTCCTATCTTTCAACAAATTTTTTTAGATCCCTTTCTTGCCTCTCTTTAATGCATTGCAATCTCTCTTCTTTTTTTTGCTCCTTTGTTGCCAACCTTTCTTGATTTTTTGCCTCAATATGCTCCTTTTTACGTTGTTTCCCTTCAAATATTTCTTGTTTTTTTGTTGTGTATCTTTTAACATCTGAACATAAGCATCAGATGTTAGCAATTGTGAAGCACGACTTATCCAAAGTGCAACATCACTCTTACCTTTGGAAGGATCCCGTACAAATTGTGTTGGTAACCTTAAAAATTTACCCAATTTCTTCTCATTTGCAGTAACACCATCATTTGATATAACACTTTCAACATCATGTTGAGTTGTCTCTTCCTCATTTTTATCCTTATCAATGACCTCAATTTCCTCTGTGTCAACATAATAATGATTAAAGTTTGCTGGTTCAAAGTTTGATGGCTCAAGGTTGGTTGGCATCGAAGGTAAAGATATACTTTCATCCTCAGTGTTTCCAATCTGATCAAGTCCCAACTCTACAATATGCTCTTACAGTCAAGTAGGTTGTTGTGGTGCACTTGGCAATGAGAGATCATCCTCTCCTATTCCCTAGGCCTCAGTTTTGCAGCTGTATGTGCCATTGTCATGAGTATTCACAATGTGGTTCACTTCATAATCTTTGGTCTGTATTATACTTTGTCTTTCTCCCTGTACACTTGGTTCCTCCACCTTTGTATTAGCAACAACCATTGTTTCTATGGTTGGATTGAATTTTTTTGTTGTTGTCAGATTCTCAACGGATTCCATGAAGTAATCTTCTCCTATATTGTCACCAAGCGGTGGAACTGCATCTCTTGAAAAACTTAGGATGTTTTCAGCAGCATCAACATCTATTATGTTTTCAGTACAATCAACATTCATGATTTTTTCAGTAGTATCATCATCTGTGACATTTTCAACATCATTTTCGTTGTCATCTTCTTCAATGATATATAGTTTACTACATTCCATGTCATTCTGTAATGCATTTGGATCAAGTGGCCATATACATGTGCGTTTAAAACCATCACGAATATTTGCAGGTGTCATGGCCTTGGCTAGAGCTCTATTACCTATTTTTTCCAAGTCTGAACGTTTGACTTCTTGGTACTTATAATTACACATCCACTGCATCCTCTCAGATCTGAAATATGCTTTAAAGGACCAAAGACACTAACATCCAGTGGTTGCAACCTATGTGTAGTATGTGCTGGCAATGTCAATAAATCAATCCCCAATCACCTGGCCTCTTCTATAGTTGACAATGCCACATGGCTTCCATGACCATCAAATATAAGTAAATTCCTATTTTCAGGGCACACTCTTCCAGGTAAAGACTTACTGAAATGATACAACCAGCTTATAAAGAGTTCTCTAGTCATCCAAGCACTTGGATGAGCATCCATGCAACCACCTAGCTCACATCCCTTGATGTAATTTTGTGAAACTTTCTGACCTTTAAATAAGTAAAAGTTAGAGATACATTGCCCTGCAACATTTACACAACATAGAATTGTCATATATTCTCTGCTACGAGGAATGATTTTGGGAACATTCCTGTAACCCTTGGTGGCAAGCACCGTCATGCCACAATTTCTCCCTGCTTGGATTCCTGTCTCATCACAATTCCATATTTTTCCTGCACCATAGGAATTGATATAAATGTTAGCTAGTTTTTCATAAAACTTGCTAACCACCTCTGGATGTAAACCTATTACATGATCTCTTTCTAGACCTTCAACAGTCTGTAGGACTATGTTTGGGTGTCTTTTTCTAAATCCTTCACACCAAGATTTTCCAGGTAATCCTTCTCGAAATGGAGTCTCCCTAGTTTCACAAATTTGTGCAACACATGCTCTCAGTTGCATAAATCCCACTCCATGCCCTAAATATGCCATTTTCTTACACCATTCAACTACCTCTTTCTCCTCTCCTTCACTCAAAACAGGTGTAGGGACCTTCCTTTTTGTATGGGTCAGACCATTCAGCCAATAATGAATAGATGTAGGAGGTAAATTATATTTCACTGCAGCATCTCTAATTGAATAATTTTTTAATTCAATATCATCTATGGCCTTTAACATATCTTATTTTGACCAACTAGACAAAATTCTAACCTTCTTGGTCAAAGTGTTGCCTCTAACAACCATAGTTTTCTCTATTTCATGCCTATTTACTTGACATCCAACAGGTTCTGGCTGATGATCATCAGTTGTGTTTGTATCTCCTTGATTTGTTGTTGCACCATCCTCTTCACTTATTATTGTAGCATCTTGTTGATATATTTCATGGTTAGATGTTTCAATTTCAAATTGTACACCTCGTTTTTTGGGCATACGTTGTCCTCGCTTCAAAATCCTCTTTCTCTTCATCTTCTCGAAATGCTGCAGTATTAAACAATATAAAATTAGTAATATACATATTAATATATCAATAAGATCCTCTATAATGGGAAAAATTTAGCAAGCTTATGATACATGATAGTATGAATTATAAACTTGTAGGTAAACTTTTGATTACCCCTTTGGGCACCATTAACGATGATTTAATACATGTTTTATTAATTTCATATTATTTGATAAAGACAAAGTTCATAAGTTGGGTTGTTGATTACATATATAAACACTTCTAAAGATGAGGTGTTATCAAACAACACTACATTCATCAGCTTGTTTCTAATTGATCAATATCAATTACAATGTTTCACTCGAACATGCAATCACCCCTTTGGACATTGTAATTGATATTGATAAATTGATGTAGATCTTGTTAATGTAATGTTTTATGACATCAAATCATCTTTAGAAGTGAATGCATGTAAGAATCGTAATTGTAATAGCTTGACTACATATGCTATTATGGTGGCAACAAATTTGTTGTAATACTAGAATACTTTCAATGACAATCATTGACTACTGCCAATGATATATTGCATTCTTAGCAGCTACTTGTGGGGTTGATTTTAATTAGGGAGAAGAATAAATATTTCATTCAGGTAGGGTTCATTTTAAGAGACCTCTTGGAAATCAGAGGTGGGAGAATACTTGGCGAATATCCCCGGAACTGGTTTCGCGGGGAAGGTGAATTTTTTGGGGGTTGTATGAAAAAATTTCACCTGATTGTCAAGTGGTGCGACAGAAGGCTGCAGACGTGCAACATGAGATTTTGCTGTCGCGCGTCAAGAAAATGCAGTGACGCGCGTCAATAGACCTTAGTGATCGGACATCACCCTTAGTGACGCGCGTCAACAGACCTCAGTGATGCACGTCAACAAGGTTGTTGACGCGCATCATTAAGGTCTGTTGACGCGCATCACTGCATTTTCTTAACGCGTGACAACAAAATCTCCTGTCGCGCGTCTGCAGCCTCTGACCTCTGCTTTCTCATCAAAAATCTCCGTGTCTGAGGTCTTTCTCACGTGTCAACTCTGAACTTGTCTCGCGTCAACAACCCATTTCCTGTCGCGCGTCCACTGTCTGAATATACTGTCACGCGTCAACACTGCCCTTGTCACGCGTCAACACTTCCTCTGTCGCACGTCAACACCTCCTCTGTCGCGCGTCACCACTGCCCAAGTCGCGTGTCAACACTTCCTCTGTCACGCGTCAACACTTCCTCTGTCGCGCGTAAACATTTCTTTTGTCACACGTCAACACTGCCTAAGTCGCGCGGTCAACACTTCCTCTATCGCACGTCAATACAGCTGTTGTCGCATGTCAACAATCATAGGCTAACAGTAATCTAAATCTCTGGTGCTTAAGGGTATGCGAGTTCAAATTTCACAGTATTGGTAATTTGTTAAGCTACTTGAGGTATACTACCCGGCGAATCAGCTAGGTTTTTTATAGGAGATGTTTTCAAATGAAGGCGAAGCCGACCCCCCCAAAAAAAATATACTATATATTTTAGGCGAACAGGACACCGACCCATTCCGAATAATTCACCTTTTCAAATTTTCATAAAATGAAATTTTTGCCATATTACGAATATTTTCCGCTAAAATTATCCCTGCATTCAGGCCAATTTTTTTATGTTTGTTGAATGCCTCTACAAAGTGGGGTTAGAGGGCAAGAATTTCAGTGCCTCAAAGTTTTAATCATAGCAATTTGAAAATAGAATTTCTAGGAGTAGTGCTATTATGTGAACACCCTAAGTTCATGGGTCCATCTGGCCAATTCCTTTTCATGTAGGGTTGCCAATTCCTTGGCATTGGTGGGTGAGCATTAATCACTGTCTTATCTGCATTGCGCATCAAAATCCACAAGGACATATTGCATTTTCCCTCTTTTATTTAGCTTTTAATGCTCAACTACTATTGTGTTGCGTGAACCACTTCGGGTCTCCACCAGTAAATGAGTTTTTTTTTAGATATATTTTTTTCGATCGATCATATGAAAGCAAATAATATTAAAATATGATTCAAAATTAAAGATATAGGATAAAAAAAACATTTATTTATAACTAGCTGTAAAATTGGCAATCCTACGTGGCAAGGATTTGGTTCAATGGACCTGCAAACTTAGGGTGTTCACATATTGGCCCTTCTCCCCTAAACACTTCTAAAGATGAGGTGTTATCAAATAACACTACATTCATCAGCTTGTTTCTAATTGATCAATATCAATTACAATGTTTCAATCAAACATGCAATCACCCCTTTGGACATTGTAATTGATATTGATCAATTGATGCAGGTCTTGTTAATGTAATGTTTTATGACATCAAATCATCTTCAGAAGTGAGTGCATGTAAGAATCGTAATTGTAATAGCTTGACTACATATGTTGTTATGGTGGCAACAAATCTGTTGTAATAGTGGAATACTTTCAATGACAATCATTTACTACTGTAAATGATATATTGCATTCTTGGTAGCTACTTTGGGCTTGATTTTAAGTAGGGAGAAGAATGAATCTTTCATTCAGGCCAATTTTTTTATGTTTTTTTGAATGCCTCTACAAAGTGGGTTAGAGGGCAAGAACTTCAGTGCCTCAAAGTTGTAATCATAGCAATTTGAAAATAGAATTTCTGGGATTAGTGCCATTATGTGAACACCCTAAGTTCATGGGTCCATCGGGGCCAATTCCTTGTCATGTAGGGTTGTCAATTTTATAGCTACCTATGAATAAACATTTCTTTATCTTATCTCTTTAGTTTGGAAACTTATTTTAATATTATTTGCTTCCATCTAATCTGGTGTGTTGGTGTGTGAGCATTAATTGGGTGTCTTTTTTTCCATTAATATGATTCCAAATTAGAGATATAAAATAAAAAAAATGTTTATTTATAACTATCTGTAAAATTAGACATCATATGTGGCAAGGATTTGGTCCAACGGACCCGTGAACTTGGGGTGTTTGCATACATGCCCTTCTCCCCTACTCATGGAGATCCAAAGTGGTTCATGTAACACGATGCTAGTTGAGCATTTAATAACTAGGGGAATTGGGCTAGTATGTGAACATTTCCCAATGCTTGAACACTATTTTGCATTTCTGCAGTTTTTTTGAAGATTTTTCGATTGTGATTTTTTTTACAGTTGTGTGAAGAGCTGTTGGTAGCTCTGTGAACAGTTGTGAAGCATCAAAAAACAACTATTGGCGAGATGGGTTTATATTAATGCATGTATTAACTATTTTGGTCATCAAAACCTACAATGAAAAATTTCATTATTTCTCACACAGCAACACACCAATAACTTTTCACAAAGTTTTGTGGAGTCTTATCTATATGCAAAATTATGGATTTTATTTGATCAATTAATGGATATTTCCATTACAAAAAATAGTTTTAAGTATTGGGAAGTGTTCACATGACTTTATTTCTGGGATTGTTCAAATTTGTTTTGATATTCATGGTGAACTGGTTTTCATTGTATTACTATTGGGTCTAGTAAGAATGATAAGCAATTTGCCATTGAGGAAGTGAGGGAGGAATATGATGCATGTATTTCATAGCAGCTTTTGCAGAGAAGCACCATTGTGTAGGATGACAATGAGGATCAAAAAATTCATTTATTGGACTTGAGAAGAAAGTTAGGAAGGCTGAGAAAAATAAGCAATATTTCATTTGTTGGACAATAATTCATAAAAAAACAGCACACCATGGAAGCATTTAATCTTTATAAAATACATATAATTTATGATTTTTAGGTTTCAATATGAATTGAATTCATCTTTAAAAAACTAACCATAATCAATCTGAGCTTTAAAAGATAACAATGAGAATATGTAGACTACAAATGTTACATTTAAGGAGAATATGCAGCCAATTATTGTATGAGAATATGTAGGAAATTTGAAATTATAAGTAGTAGGTATGAAAACTAACCTGCATTTGATTGCTTGGACCCTTTCCCTTTCAAAACTTGATAGAAGTAATCTCTTGTTATAAAATCGACTGTAATCATACACCCTACAGAAGTAAATCAGTAGTTAACAAGACTAGGAAAGTGAATATATATTACCAACATAGGGGAGAGAGTATCCAATCAAAATGTAAGACATGGATCAAGGTGGAGGGTCTTTTTAATCAAAGGTGTTGAAATTGATTTTAAGATGATCTTGTGGCTGAAAATATTTGATTTGATATTCATATTTACTTTTTACCTTCAAGTGTACAATTTTATTGGTGTTTTTAATGGATGAATTTGAATCTTGAGAAGAAGGTGTGCTTTTTTTGCAGGTATGTATTAAAGTCTGGATATGAAAGATTTGGTGATTGAACATACATTCTTGGAATATGGAAAGGGATGCATTGGAAAGTGAAATACTCAACCCATTAAATAGATATGATGGGTTTCTCAATTGATATGTTGTACTTATACTTTGAACAAATGATTCTTTTATTGTAGAAAATGAAAGTACCAATTAATATGTATTGTGTACTAAATAATAGTGAGATGTTGACCCCATTCACATATGATTTATAAATAAACAATTTTTTAAACTTCAATAATCAAAATTTTGGTTTTTATTCCATCAAGTATTGGATATTTTAAATTCAAAATAGTGTTCAAGTATTGGGTAGTGTTCACATACTGGATCTTCTCCCCTATTAGATCCATAATCTACAGGTTCACTTTTCCCAACTGCGTATTGAGTTGGCTGGATAATGAAACACCTTTGACCCTCATTGTTACTGTAACTTGTAGTTGTTCGATTTGCATCTTCAAACTTGACACGAGGCTGTAATTTTTTTCTTATTCTACATCAGTTAAATTTCTTATCTCTATTAAGCGTTGTTTTATCTGTTCTTTTCTCTTTGTGATTATTGTAGGTTAGTTTATGCCATTATTACATTTTGGATTACACATTTTAAGGAGTCATCATCTAGTTGTGCTTAAATCGCTATAAGTTTCTCAACCAGCTCTTTTATTCACGACTTAATAATACGATGTTACTTGTTAAGCCCCTTAAGCATTTGGCTAACTCTGTTCACCTTCTCCTCCAATTACTTGGAACTCTCTTCACATTGTATGAGATTTTTATTGAAAAATATGTGGATATTTTCATTATCACCCATTTTTGTTTTCTCTCGCATTCACTCCATTTTCCATCTCTTTGATCATGATATTCATTATTTTCTCCAGCTCATCTATTAGTTTGTCAGGTATGAGTGGCTTTTATTTTAGAATATCTAGCTCATTATGCGTCATCCTTTCTTTTAGGGTCTCAACCTTGGATTCTAAGAGCAAAAATTTATATCGGAGGCCTTTGTTCTCATGTTGAGCCTCACTTAGCTGGTGTTTTTCCTCCTTGAGCTTGTCCTAAAATTTCCCTATTTGTAAGTTTTTTTGTATGACTTCCCCAACAATTTTCAATAGTTTCTACCCCGATCCGAGTCTCATAAAAATTGTACATTGTGGAAAGAATCGGATCTCCATCCTTTGATGGGAAGGTATGAATGTTGTCACTTGAAAATTCAATGAATGGTTATTCAATGTATGCATCAAGTGAAAAGGAAAAATCCTTCTTGTAGTGTCACATGCTATAGTATCCTTGAGATTATTGCATTAGATCAATTTATGAATACTCTTTCCATGTTGGTATCTCATGTGCATGGAATTATTTCCAAAACTGGGGCATATTTGTATTTCTTACTCCTCCTCTGGGTCAGGTTCTTTCTCTGGTATTATTTTCCTTCTTCTGTCTTGGGTGGTTACCTTTTCTCAACCTATATCACTAACCTCCTTGTACGTTTAGGACCTTATCTAGCACTGAAGATTTGCTTGGTCTCCTATGGATGATCTCAAAATTCAATCACCTTCGAGGTTGAATTGGGCATGCTGATTTTTTGTTCACTAGGGATCACATTTTCCATATCTTTTGTTTGTCCCTTTCCCCATTCTTTCTTATACTAGGGATGGTTGGTTGAACAAATCAATAATTTCATCCACATGGTGTAACTCTTCTATAGGATTTGTGCCTTGCATCTCCCCTAGACTCTATTTTCATTTTTTGTCATATTTTCTTACTAGCCCATGCCTTCGGTTTAACCTTCTTTTCTTTTTTGGTTGGTCTATCAGAATGCACGTCTTTCTTTTCTCTACTTTTAATTTCTTTATCTTTTGTTCATGCCCCGGTTCTCTTTATTACTTGATTTTTGCAATGATTATTTATTCATCGGAATATTCCTTTGTTGTTTCATCCTTTTTATCTCGCTTCTTCGGTCACAAATAAAAGAAAAGTTTATGTGCTTCATTCTTGACCACTACGGTGTCCCATTTGGTGATTCGACATATGTATGAGACTTGGGTTTCTTCATGCACATCTTGATCATGGTATTTTATACATTGTGAACACTTCATGAATGTCTTCATCCATCATTTACACATCAAAAGTGAGCTTCTTCACCCATTTGATATGTTTTATAGATCAGATGAAGTAATATGTTGTAAATGCATATGGTAGCTTATCCCATGGTGTCTAGGTCTCATCAATATTCCTAATCCTTTCCAATGAGTAATTCATGAATAAAATGAATTCTACTTCACCAACAAGAACCTTGGGGAGTTGGGTGCAGGATTCTCTAGTGTTCCTCAAATACATTGTGTATGTTTTTAAACGAGGTCATAAACCTTGCCTTATAGGCATTATTGAGGGTTACAATCCCCATGAATGATTTATACATAATTGAAGGGGATGGATCTTCTAATGGATGTTTCCATGTCAGTTTCCCATCCCCTTCTGTTATGCAAATATCTTTGAACACTGTCAACAACAAAATTACACCCATCGGTACCTAATTCCTTTTGTGTGTTGAGCGAGTTCTGTATATCCTACCATGATTTGTGCGTTTCATTGGGAAGAATTGAAATTTTTTTCCATGTAATAACCTTATTTTCAATACTTATAAACCTGTTTTTGACATATGTCCACCTTTCTTCCCCTGCTAGCTTTGTAGTAAAAAATCACACAACGAATCTTGTTCCAGGGTCTTGAAGTTTTTCTATTTACATAACTTCCCTCTGTGCTTATATTTTAAGATATCTACAATGTTGTACATGGAGGCATCATCTTCCAATGTTTTCCCTAAATATTATCCATGGTTATTGAGCCCAGTCACCTTACTAATCAAATGAAAGAAAAATTTTATGTGCCTTTCAGTAAAATAAAAGTTCCCCTCCTTGACTCGTGAAATAAGGTATTGGTACATTTCTACTAGCTTATTGAAGAAGGGATGCATGATAAGTTGAAGAACTCATGTTATCTCCATCATATTTTACATGGTATTATCATATATGTCATTACCTTGGATATCCTTTTGTTTAGTTGGAAACACCATTTATTTTTCAATAATTCCATCAAGCCTAGGTGCGAGGTGGTTGCATTCAGATATTTTTGTGGAGGTTACATGGTTAGTCCATTCTCTAATTCTTTTGGCATCCTCTGGATACTACATTTCAATATTAAAATATAAGGTGTTGGGTCCTTGGTTATTTATAGGTTTCTTTCCTATGACCATCTTGGTCTTCTCCTTTGGTAGCATCAAAGTACTTGCCCCTGCCGCAAATGGTGTCTCTTTGATGAAGGTGACCTCTTCGTCAGTGTTCTTTTCTTCCATCATTCTCATAGCCTCTGTGTCACTTGAAAATTATTAGCAAGACATTCTTGTAGAACTTTTATTCCTCTTCTTATTAGCTTCTTCCTGCACTCTTATTTCTTATCTTTCCCATTTCCTAACTATCTAGAAACCTTTCTGGTTTACCTTGAGGTGAATTATTTCCAAAATTTTCATCATTTTCTGAAGACTTAACAACCCCCATGTGAATTTCGTTTGAGAATAATTGATATCCTTTCTCTCTAATCAATATCTAGTTTTTTGGTTATGTAGAATCAAAGGTTTGAGGTAGCATTAATGGAAGTTCATTTTTTGAAAAGGTCAGGTGTTGAATCATTTAGACAACTGATTTCACTATTTTTCACTAGAGCTCCTATTTTCACTGTAAGGTAAGAAAACAATTCACCCCTATTTACTTATTTATACCCTTGTTATAAGAAATAAATGCTTTTTACATCTATCATTCGCATGTTTGAGTTGTTAACTGCCATTAATTCCCTGTTGACAACTGTCCCTTGCTCCCTTATTTTTAATTTCTAACAAGTGACCATTGAGTGTGCATATGAGTTCTTCCCTGTAGCTTTCTCCATTGTGTCATGGATGTGTTTACCGAGATTGTTTTCTTAGGCCATGTTTCCTCCACTTATTTCTTGCGTGCCTTTCCCACATAGCTTTGTTCTAAGCTAACATCATCCTAGAAGATTCTTAATTTCTTCATTTGTCACACTTTATCCGTACTCTAGATCCTATTTCTTGTGTTCCCATATGGGTATTTCTCTTTTACCGCACCCTCCCCTTGTTATTATAAACTTATCATTCCTTTTCCATTATTCTTCACCAAATACTTCTCCCATCCGAATTGGATGCACAATACTCTTTGCAAGATGTGGGTATAACCATATTCTGTACGATTATTGTAAACAACATATTAAGTGAAAGTATTTCTTTCCTCTTCCTTGTTAGTTCGGTTTTGTTTTCATTTTTTGAACTTGATTAGTTGTTTCTTTTGTTTTTTGTAACTTGGTTCATTGCTCCAGTCAAAATCGTTTATCTATAAAAAAACATATTACACAAAATTCCAACACTTATGAAAATTCATAAGAAACTAAATCTAAGAAATGAAATTACAACTAATCTAATGGAATACGCCTTATTCATGACATGCCAAACTGGATAAAAATATGGTTTCATCCTACTCCCATCAAAATAGCCAAGAAGTAGCTTGCCACTCATATCCATCAGCTTACATGCTCCCATCAGTAGTATAACCATTATTTCATATGGCCCTAGCCAATGCATCTTAAGCTTTTTTGGATGTTGTACGAATTTGGAATCATAAAGGAGAACACTAACTGCTTCCTTCAAATTCTTTTTCTTTAGATTGTGAATATACCAAGATTTCTGATATGCCTTCTCAATGTTCTATGACCATCATGCTTGGATCTTGTCTTTGTCCAATTTTAACAAGTTTGTTAATATTTCTTGAATTGAATATTCATCACCTAAATCTGTGATGCGTTCAATTCATAATGAATGTTCTAAAAGATTAATCACTATCACATCTTCCTTTCAATATACAAGTTAAAAAGGGGTTGATTTATTCAAGCACTTGTATGTATTTCAATATGCCCAAAGTACTACTGACACTTTGTCATACCAATCCTTTCTTTCGATGTTGCATATATTGGTCAATGTATGACCTGGTATCTTGATGAATGCTTCCAAGGTACCATTAGATTGTAGATGATACGAGGTTGTTTGATGATGTGTAACCATGAATTATTGCAATAGGATTTGAATTGTGTCATTCAATTTTTTTTTCTTGCGATCACTAGTAATGCCCAAGGGGCAGCCAAATATGATGATGATGTTCTCCCACAGAAATCTTTTTGCGGTGGTTATTGTATAATATTTTGTTAGTGCAACTTCTAACCATTGTGTAATATAATTAGTGTAAGTGATAATATAACACACACATGTTCTGTACACGACAATATTGATTGACCTGAAAAAATCAATTGTCCATTTTTAAAATGGCTCTTACACGGTTATGGGAATTAAAGGCATACTATCATTTTTCCTGGATTTTTGATTCTTTGACATTGGTCACAAGATTTAACTTAATATTTAGCATCCTTAAACAAAATCTTCCACCACAGCCTTGCATTAAGAATATTTTACGCGCCAGAATCACCTTCATAGTGTCCACATGTAATTCCTTCATAAGCTTCACGTAATATATTGTTTCATTCGTGTTGTAGAACACATCATCGTAGAAATATTGTCACGTCCCATTTTTAGAGTTGATTTATTATTAGTTGGTATGGCACAGGTTTGGAAAATAACTACTTCAGTTGAGGGACATTGTAATTTTCAGATGCTAACCCAGTATGTAGGGAGTAAAACACATCTCCAGTTCTCCAAATTCACTCTAGATTGTACGAAATTAAGCATCCTGCATACCATCTTGTATGGAATGTTCTACTTCACTAATATTAATCTGGGACAAATGATCACGTCCAACATTATGTTTTCCTAACTTGATAATTGCCGAGAACTAAAATTCTTTGAATAAAATTATGCGTATGTAAATTCTCCCATGCAACACTATCTTATTAACCAAATGCTTAAGTGCCATATGATCTCTGAAAAACACAAATGGTGTTTCCAAGAGGTTGGGTTGAAATTTCTATAGTGCATACATCGTAGAAAGTACTTCACGATCCATGGTAGTATAATTTATCTCTACGCGCATCAATTGCAAGCTAGAAAAGTTGATTGGGTGGTCAAGAGCAAGGTAGCAAATTTCGTACGGAGTGTATAATACGGTGGACATAAAATATGGAAAAAAAAACGGGACTAACAAAAAAATACGATAAATACAGAAAAAAATACGGTAAGCTATATTTTCTAAAAATATAATAATTATTAATAATTCAACAATTCTTTTATAATAATATCCCAATTATTACTAACATTAAAATCATATAAGTGATAAATTCACTATCAAAAAATAATCTAATGTTTCCAAAAATAAAACACTAATAATAAGGTAACTTTGTTTAATTATGGTTGCTTTAAATTATACTTTTTCATAACTCAAAAAACCATCGTTTTTAATTATTTTTATACGGCATCTTAAAAAAAACGGAAAAAAACGGTGATTTCTTTTGAAATCACCGTATTTGGTAACTATGGTAAAGAGAACTATCACTAGGTTGTGCTAATATAGCCCCCATAGCAATTCCTGAAGTGTTGACATTTACATGGAACAATGTGTTTTAATATGGGAATTTCAAGATAGGAACATGGGTCAATCGTTCTTTGAGTTCTTCAAAATCATGTTACTGATCAGGTTCCCAATTTAATTCTTTCATTTTTTGGATCAAATTTTCTAAATGTGTCACAATACGTGAAAATTCTTATATAAACTTGTGATAATACCTATAATGTCCTTATAAAGGCACAAACATCCTTCTTTGTGCGTGACTATGCAATATTGATGATTATTTTCATTTTTTTCGTGTCTACAAAGAGTCCATCCATATAGATAATATACCCCAACAAGGAACCAAAAGGGGTCGTGAACACACACTTTTTTAGTTTTAAGGAAATATGTAATTAACGGTGACACTCAAAAATTAGGTGAAAGTTATCACAATGGTCCTTCACTAGCTGTAGACACAAAATAACACACTTGGGTACGGGTAAGTGCACCAATCAATGGGTCCAAAAAGAGGACACAAAAGTGAAAATGTGTAAAACATGTATGCATTTTGCAATAATAACGATCATGTTATGTTTAATTATGCTCGGAAAGTCCAAAAACCTAAAATGTGTATGTGCTATAATGCGTACACATTTCTTGTTCTATGAAACATGTAAGATTTTCGAGGCTATATGAAGTTTAGAAGGGCCTAAAATAGCCATATTTACTAAAATAAATTTTAAGTAAATATAAGAAGTTAGGGTCACTCTGCACCTGATGGAAGTGGTCCCATAGATCTAACAATTATAATCTAGAAGATAGTTTTTCAAAATCTAATATGCTCAGTACTTACTCATTTTCAGAATATCAGCAATGACCTAAAACTTTCAGGCCATATATATTGTAGTCGTTCTTTGTTTTGGGAAAACATATAGTTGTTTTGTAAGTTTTTTGACCTTTTCAATTGGATTTTGGCCCTACCACTACTTTAATTGGTACCAATTTTGAAATTTGGTCCATAATTCACTTTAGTGATGACAAATCAGCTTTATGATGCTTGTCTACTTCTTACTAAAATGAGATCCTCACTTTGTAGATAGAGGATTGCTCCCTGAATGGGATTCCTATCCTATGGAAAAAATGAGGTGATTGTAATGTGCCTCCTCCTTAAGTTTTGATCACACTACTAGGTTTTTGAATGAGTTTTTTTACAAATACTACCAAGTGGATTGCATCAAGTGAACTCAGAAGATTGCTCATTCTTAGAAATAGGGTGCTCCATATAAAGATCATCCCTTCACCTTTCCTGGCTCTAAAATCATCCTTTCATGGAATCAAATTCAATATTCTCATACATTTCATTGCTCATATGTATCTCATGGAGATAGATGATGCCTTAATACTTCACACATGATGGTCCTGAATACCTCGGTGGCATGACTAGCTCATTTTAGCTTGTTTTTTGCAGAGATTTGGGTACAATGACAGAGTCAGGATATGATGATCATCAAATCACTCCTTGAGCTCCACATTTCACATTTAAATATGAAAAATCCTTCACAATTCAATTTATTGACCAGGATGAAACCTGGGTGTAAGCATGCTTATGGTACATGGACACCTTTTTTCTCAAGTTACCCCTCATGGAAATGGGTTTCCTCCTCTAGATAGGGGATGAATCCTTGAATGAAATTTGAGTATGAGTTACATGTTATTGACCTCCATACTTCACTATAAACACTAAAAATCATATTTTATGATCAATTAGACTATTCTAAAAATCTAATTCTTCTTGTAACTCAAAATTTAGGTCCTATTTCATTTTGAACTTAGAGGGGCAACTAAAGCAGTTTTGTAGTACCTAAAGAAATATTTAAGCCTTGAATGTACATTGAATTTTCCACCTTATAGAGTATTCTAATATCCTTCCAATTCCTATTTTGTTTCATCCTAAGTCTTTCCAGAACTCCTAGAATCATCTAGAGAAGTCAACTTTTACCATTTTAGCTTTCATTCCCTACACCTGAAAACCTGATCTTAAACAGATTTCTCCTGAATGAGATTTTATTTCCTAAAATTTCCTAAATTTACTTAGAAATATTCAATTCTCTCTAAAATCACCCTCAGATTCTTTATATTTTCTCTAAAAACTTCCGGAAGGGTGTTCAATTAGCTACAGAATGGCCAAAAATGGCCTTTTTAGGCCTTCAGAGGAAGTAGTCTCTCATCAAAACTAAATGAGTTGATCGATCACATTAGGCACTATTCCATACACACTGAATAATATTATTAGGAATTTCCTTGGGTCGGGGTTTATGATTTATGATTTTATGGTTTATGGTTTAGGGTTTGGGGGTCGAGGTTTGGTTTAGGACTTAGGGTTTAGGGTTAAGTGTTTTGGGCTCAGGGTTCAGGTTTTAGGGTTTAGGTCTTAGATTTTAGGGTTCACGGGTTTAGGGTTTATAGATTAGATTTAATGATTTAGGGTTTATGATTTAGGGTTCAGGGTTTAGGGCTCAGGGTTCAGGGTTTAGGTTTCATAGTTTATGGTTTAGTTTTTAGGATTTAGGGTTTACGGTTTAGGGTTTAGGGATTCAATGTTTAGGGTTAAGGGTTTAGGTTTTAGGGATCAATATTTTTTTGTGGTTTTCAGTTCAGGGTTTAGGGTTTATGATTTAGGGCTCAGGGTTAAGGGTTTAAGGTTGATGGTTTGAGGCTAATGATTTTGGGTTTAGGATTTAGTGTTTAGGGTTTAGGTTTTTAGGCTCAGAGTTCCTAGGGTTCAGGGTTTATGGTTTAGGGTTCAGAGCTTAGTCTTTTAGGGTTTAGCGTTTTATGGTTTAGGGTTCAAGGTTCAAGGTTTAGTGTTAATGGTTTAGGATTTAGGGTTTAGGTTTAGGGTTTTGGGTTTAGGATTTAGGGTTTAGGGTTTAGGGTTAATTATTTAGAGTTTAGGTTTTAGGGCTTATGGTTAGGGTTTAGGGAACAGGGTTTAGGGTTTATGGTTTAGGGTTGAGGATATAGTGTTTAGGGCTCTAGTTTTAGGGTTTTAGGGTAGATGGTTTAGGGTTTAGGGTTTAGGGTTTAGGGTTTAGGGTTCAAGGTTTAAGGTTTATAGATCAAGGTTTAGGGTTTGGAGTTACGGGTTTAATGTTTAGGGGTTAGAGCTCAGGGATATGGATTTTAAATTTAGGGTTTAGGGATAAGGGCTCAGGGTCCAAGGTTTAGGGTTTAGGGTTTAGGGTTTATCACTCAGGGATCAAGGTGTAGGGTTCAAGGCTTAGGGTTTAGGGTTTAGGGTTCATGGTTTAGGGTTTATGGCTTAAGGTTCATGGTTAGAAATTATAGGTTTAAGGTTTATGGGTTAGATCTTAGGGCTCTGGATTTAGTGTTTAGGGTTTAGGGCTCAGGGTTCAAGGTTTAGGGTTTAGTGTGTAGTGTTAAGGGTTTAGGGTTCTGGATTTAGTATTAAAGGTTTAAGGTTTATTATTTTGGGTTTAGGGTTTAGGGTTTATATTGTAGGGTTCAAGTTTCAAGGTTAAGGGTTAAGGGTTTAGGTTGCAGAGTTCAGGGTTTAGGGTTTAGTGTTTAGGGCTCAGGGTTTAAGGTTTAGGGTTTATTGCTCAGGGTTTAGGGTTTAGGATTCAATGTTTAGGGTTTAGGGGTTTAGGGTTTAGGATTTAGTTTTTACGGTTTAGGGCTTAGCATTTAGGGCTCATGGTTTATGGTTCATGGTTTAGGGCTTAAGACTTGGGGTTTAGGGCTTAAGGCTTTAGGGTTTAGGGTTTAGGGTTTAGGGTTCAGGGATCACAAGTAAGCACTGAATGTTTAAATTTTATGGTTTAGGGCTTAGAGTTTAGGGCTTAGGGTTTAAGGTTTAGGTTTTAGGGTTTAGGGATCATGGTTTAAGGTTTAGGTTTTAGGGTTAAGGGCTCAAGCTTTAGGTTTTAGGGTTTAGCATTTAGGGCCTAGGGTTTAGGGTTTATGGTTTATGGTTTAGGGTTTACGGTTTTGATTATAGAATTTAAATGCTAAAATATTTAGGCTAAATGCTAAAATATTCAAAAAATACCTATGTACTAACCGAATTATAATATAAAATATTATCTCCTAAACTGTGACTCATCGAGCTATGAGACTAGTTCCATAAGGTGCAGAGTGAGATGTAGTGAAATGGTCACTTGTAAGTTCACTCAGTTGGGTGAATTCCAGGGTGAATCTGACTCCCCATATTGCATGTTTTATTTTAGGGTTTTGATGTAGTTTGAGGGTTTTACAGGTCATCTTATCTTTACAGGTTACAGGTGATTTCTGCAATCATCCAATGACATACATGTGACAAAAAATGAAGGTTAACGACACTTGTGTGACACAACAAAAAATAGTTTATGATATCGTATGGAGTAACACGTGCCTAACATTGGTCCCTGGCACCTAGGATCCCTAGTCCTGTTCTAGGCACCCTCGTCCAACCTTATCTGAAGACTCTGGAATTTACAGTGAGTAGTAGTGATAATTATGCTCTTCCTGTTTATCTTTTTTCCAGCCCAACATAATTTGGGATCAAGTGCAAAATCAGCTAAGTCTTCTATTCTCTCTCTTGCACTTAGGGTTTTATTTTTCATTAGCTTATTACTTGTGCCAAATCTATACTTTAGCATTTATTTATCATATGTGACTCTACAATAGCTAGGGTTTGACATAGAGCATAAATTATTTTTTTATGGTGAACCTGTCATTTGAATCTTCCTTCTTATGCATGTTACCCGTAGTTGTCAGTTTTGGTCTCTTGAGCATATAGATCTCCCACCATTCACCCGTAGGGTTTCTAAATCAATGAATGAAACTGATAACCCTTTTGCCAACTCAAAAAATATTCCTCTTCAAGACATTGAAACATCTAATATTGAGAAATCATATGATGAGGACACCTATGTTGATCAATAACAATTACACAAGCTCATTAATTTTTGTCAAGCTTTGCGTGACCATCCTACCCATCTTCCACATATCCTCCACTCTTTGATGGATGCTAAAAACTCTCAAGATGCTACTTCTCTACCTCTTGTAGGTTCCTCCTTAGCTGCCATGGCTTCCACTAAAACCCTTCACATTCCTACCTCCACTGTTACTACTATCACTCCACTCATTCAACCCAATGCTTCTAAAGCACAACCTAGATCTTCTTCAACCACTCTTGATGTCACCTATTTATACCAATATCTGTAGACTCAAATTTATTAGCTTCAAATAACCACTTGTCATTTAACTCCATCTCTTTTCCAATTTTCTCCTTCATACTCTTTTCACACCCACCATGTCATCCTTTCCACTTCCTCCAAATGTTTTCATCCCTAAGCTCCCCACCTTTAATAGCCATGGTGACCCTCAATACCATCTTCAATATTTCCATGTGGCATGTCTAGATTATGTGGATGATATTACTCTACTAGAAAATATATTTCATATAAGTCTTCAAGATTATGCTATGTGTTAGTTATATGATCTACCTATTCATTCAGTATTATCATTTACGCATTTAGCCAATGATTTTCTTGCTTATTTTTTAATCAATATCAGTTCAAAGATATCATATCCTCAACTTACACAAATAAAAAAAGGATCCAATGAGCATCTAGAAGACTACGTTTTACGATATAAGAACAATTTAGTTAAGATGATGCATGTACTTGCTTATTTGGAACTTCAAGATTTATTTGTTCAAATTATCTTACATCCTTTCCAAGAGAGTGTCATTTCTAAGACATATCCTTAATTTTATCAATTATTTCATACTCTAAAATTACATGAAGGAAAAATTATTTCTATGGGAAAATTGAGGTACCATGATCATGATTCATCATATTCTAATCGGTTTCAAAACAAATCAAATTTCAAGATAGCTCCTAAGTTCAATGAAGCAAAATTTTACTACTAATGATGTCTCTACTCTTGAAAATATTTAATGGAAACCTCCAAAACATACATTCATAAAAATTACCTTATCATCCACGCATTCTATTACCGTAACTTATCGAGAGCAATATTATTATGCTTCCTCCTCCACTTAATCTAGATCCATATCACCTTAAAGGAAACAATTATGATGTAAATACTAAATGCGACTATCACCAATGCATTGGGAATCATACTGATCTTTGTTTCAAACTCAAGCATATCATTCAAGATATTATTGATGAAAACAAAAATTTCAAAAAATTTCAATATCTGTAATGATCCTCTACCTAATCATGAAAAACAAGATTCATATTCTTCGATCAATCATGCATACCATGTAGTGCCTCCTCTTTCATTAGGGCCTCTTGATTTTGTGTTGCTAATGCAAATATATCTCCTCCATTCATCACATTTTCTGACCATGATTATCATGCTACTTTCTCTTCTAATTATTTACACATCAATTCTTCTATTGGGTCCCATATTATCAATAACACAATGATCAATCCATTGGTTCATATGAATGTGTGATCTATTGTACTTCTCATCACTATCAACTACCCACTCTCATAAATTTCATATCCATTTCCTAAATCTTATGGCTATGTCAAGATTCCAGTTATAATTTGTCCTCTCACCATTCTTGTTCCATTCCTTATGGCACCTAGCATCAAAGGTTGTGACATGCTCTTAGGTCTTCCTTGGCTCCATGGTAATCAAGGTATCTTGTCCATGAATAACGTTTGTGTTAAATTTATACACAAAAAGAAATTTATCACTATCAAAGGTGTCCCACAATGCACACAATGGCCTTAGCCTCCTCTTGAGGTGGCCATTACACTAGCTAGAGCATCTAGGTCCCCTAGACCTCTTATACCTTACAACACATTATTCTCCTAGCTCTCCTATATGTACACGACCTACTCATTCTCATTGGTCCACTAGTCCATCTCATCATCCTATGTCCCCTAATCACACAGCTCCTTCACATACATTCATAACACCTCCATGGTCTAATTCACATAGGTTCACAACACCTCCTTGGTATCCTTTACATAAGATTTCACCACATCATCTTCTGTTACATGTACATTGTCAGTCTCATTCACCACTACCTCTAGAGCATGGTCACACACCTTTATCTACTCATACATAAGGTGGAGGACCCTTGTCCTAAAATTTAATTAGAAATATTTCTCATCATCATACACTTGGAGTAACCATGCTTATTCTCCCCATCCTAACATTATCAGGTGTATCTCATTTCTACTATTACGCTCTGTGATTCATACTTCCTATTTCTAAGCATCAATCTTACACAACTTGATACACACACCTTGTATCGTCATTACCCTATGACACAATCTAGTTCCATGGTTCATACATGACTGCTAAGGGTATTAATATGAAATGAACATCACCTCATTTACTCTTTATTTACTATGCTTCATTAATCCATATTTTTGGTGCATACATTATCACACCGTTCCCTGATGAAAAACTATTGTTCTATGGATCATTATTGATTGTCAAGGGGTATTTTATAAATGAACCTCATCTCATACATACACATCCGGTTAGGGGTCATGATTCTCCTATCACATTCACATTACATACCATTCCATCTCACTCATTCACAACATATTGCATATCTTGGTTGCATTTAATCTTGTTTGATTAAACTTACACATACAATTTGTTTTCCATGCTAGAAAGATACATAATTATGCCATTATATTTTCTATATACACATGCATGTTCACTTTTTCTCTAGTTGTGAATGCATACTTCCTACATATATTTACACAAAACAATGATGTTTAACTCATTACCTTTTAACAGTCACATCGAGGCTCCTGGGGGCATCTAATTTCACACATCACAAGTGCTATTGTTATATTATATAATGCTTCCTATTTTTACTAGCACATAAATTTACATTGATACATACACATCTTGACATAATTTTTATCTTTCTAACATGATAACGGGTGCTTCATGTGTAACATTTTATTTGCAGGACTATTTTCCACCATGGTTGTCTATTACATTTTTTCTTGACATTATTTTTCATCATATTCCATTGTTTGTGGGCTATGCATTTTGTACTATATGAACATTTATTCTTTTGGCCACTTCATCCTTGATTTTATTGTGACATTGTGAGCGATGCCCCACATTTGAAACCCACTTTTCGTGGTTTATCTTGTCTATTTGATTTGCACACTTATCTGTCCTATTATGTTAGGATGAGGGTTGTAAGATTATATTAACCAAAATGAATTAATATTGTGTAAACATTAATATGTACATATAAGTAAATAAAATAAAACCATAACACATCACAACATATAACGTGGAAAACTTGAATGGGGTAAAAAACCATGGTAGAATAATTTCCACTATCTAAGAATTTTTTTACATCCAGTCCAGTAAAATCCCTCCTCACTTCTACTCCATGTATTTACTTGAATTACCTCGATAATTAGAATATGGCCTATATCCATATTTAAATAACTCGAAGGTTTATGACATTCTTAAGTAACGGGGCACACCTCCCCGATTTAATGTTTAGTTAATTAAATAACTAACCTGTTGGGACCCTATTATAGATTCCAAATCTTAAAGGCGCGTAGGTACGCATGGCTGAAGGAAGTGCACGAGTAAAGGCGCACAAGGCAAAATTCAAAAGGAGTTCTTGGAGAACCAAGGACGTGCACCCGCGAAGCACAATTCGGGACTTAGCCATTTTTAGCCTTTTGGACAAAACACATGAAGAACATGTTCCATTCGAATAAGGTTCCAGCTTGGCGACAGGGTGTCCTGGAAGGAATATACCTTGCGATAGAAAGATCCAAAAAGTTAATCATTGTATATTGAGAAATAGGGGTGGAAGCCTGATTAGTTTTATTAATCTCAATCAACCAACGTTACAGAGAATGGGCTGCAATATTTATAGATATTGCACAGCCAAATACAAACATGAAATAAAGTTCGCACAGGTGCAACCATATTCCAGAATACACAAGCTTCCAATAAAATCCAGGAAGCTCAAATGAATAAATACAAATATATTGTTATAACTATAACAACATCCATGAGAAACAAATATGGTTTAGAAACCATATAACAATACATAACAAAAATATGGTTTATATTATAACAATTATTATTTAATTAATAAAATTAATTAAATAAATATATTGTGCATAATTAACCTAACATTCCCCCCCTTAATTGTGCATTGTCTGAAGAGATGAGGAGAGAAACTCTCTGAACAACTCGAACTTGTCACGTGTAAGTGACTTTATGAAGATATCTACCTGTTGTTCAGCTGTTGGAAAATATTGAAGCTAGATGTTGTGCTTCAACACATGTTCACGTATGAAATGAACCTGTACCTCAATGTGCTTTGTTATCTCATGAAAAAATAGATTGCGAACAAGTTTGAGAACACCTTCATTGTCAACATACATGGTTGTAGGTTTGTCCTATGGTATTCCAAGTCCTTCTAGTATGCGACATAGCCAAATCGCTTCACAGGCAGCTTCTCATGCAGAATGATACTTGGCTTCTATGGAAGAACGAGAAAAAAAGTGTTTTTTCTTACTTCCCCATGATATTGGTCCAGATCCCATAAAGAATACAAATCCAGAAGTGGATTTTCTATCATCAATGTTACTTGCATGATCTGAATCCGAATATCAAGTCAAGAAGAAGTTTTCATTCTTCTTGTATTCTAGACCAAGATCCACTAATCCTTTGAGATATTACAAAATGTGCTTTGCTACTTTCCAATGACAAACTTTGGGTTCCTACATGAACCTGGATAGATAGCTCACTTTAAAGCTAATATCTTGTCTAGTGTAGGTAAGGTAAATGAGACTCCCAATCAACTGTTGATAGAGAGTGGCACTTACCTCAGGAGATGGATCTGAACGAGATAACTATAATATGTTCTCCACGGGTGTAGCAATTAGTGTGCAATCCATCATCCTAAATATCTCGAGCATAGTCTTGGTATATTTCATCTGAGAAACAAAAATATGATTCTCTTTCTGCCACACTTCCAATCCAAGACAATAGTGCATTAGTCTGAGATCGGTCATGTCGAACGATTGATTAAGATCTTTTTTCATTGCATCGATCATCCTCACTAAACTGCTAGTGATGACTAGATCATCTACATAGACAACAACAATCACCATCTCCCCCCCTTGCTTTTTGAGGTAGAGATTGGGATCGTATGGATTTCTAACAAATCCATGTTGTATGAGATGCTCATCAATCTTGATGTACCATGCCCGGGGTGCTTGTTTTAGACCATACAGAGATTTCCCGAGTCTACATACCTTTGCTTCTTGACCAGGTACAACATATCCATCAGGTTGAGTCATGTAGACTTCTTCTTGTAAATATCTATTTAGGAAGGCACTTTTTACATCCATTTGGTGAACTTTCCATCCAAACTGAGCTACTAGAGAAAAAATCATCTTGATTTTTTTGATCTTAGCTGTGGGAGCTAATGTCTCCTCATAGTCAATGCCTTCTTTTTGTGCGTACCCCTTTGCTACAAGTCTAATTTGTACTTTTTAAAAAATATCCATCTACATCCAATGGGTTTCTTCCCTGGTGGAAGATCGAAAAGCTTCCAAGTGTTATTCTTCATCATTGATTGATATTTAAAATCCATGGCATATTTCTAAGCTTTTGACTATAGGGCTTCCTAGACTATAGAGGGATCATCTGATTCAATAACTGTACTCATCAAAGCAAAGTTAAATTGTTCTCTTGCTTTACTGCGAGTCTATGGTCTAGGGGTGGATGTATTCGGTGGAGCATCCAATCTTGCATCTCTTAATGTACTTGTACACCATTTAGGCATACGCTGAACTATTCCCATGGGTCATGGTTCTATTTGATCAAAAACATCATCCGCATCATTACTTTCATCTTTTGAGGGAACATCAGCTTCAATTTTTACAACATGTGAAAAATATACATCTTGTGAGTCTAGAGGAGGAGTCTCTTCTTCCTTCTTCTAAAAAAACTCAACATCTCTGCTAGTGTAGACTTTTCTGGTCTTAGGATCCATCAATCTATACCCAAGAGTCTCTTCACTGTACCCAATGAAGATGAGTTTCTGTGACTTCATGTCCAATTTATTTCTGTTCTGTTTGGGTATGTGCATGCTTGCTTTGCAATCTAATACTCTGAGGTGTGTAATAGATGGTTTCCCTTTTGACCATGCTTCTTGTGGTGTTATTCCATCAAGAGTAGTTGTGGGCGCTCTGTTCAAAAAATACACTACTATCTTCACTGCTTCTGCCCAAAATGTCTTTGTAAGTCCAGAATCATTGATCATGCATCGCACCATTTCCATGATAGTATGATTTCTTCTCTCAACAACACCATTTTGTTGAGGTGTGTGTGGAGGAGGCATTTTTCGACGAATCTCGTGAGTTTATAGGTAGTCTCTGAACTCATCACTGGTGAATTCCCCCCCTCGATCTGAGCGGAGAGTTTTGATGTGATGACCAGTTTCTTTCTCAACTACTACTTTGAACTTTTTGAAGGTTTCAAACACTTCACTTTTCTTGCGAAGATAGAAAATCCACATTTTCCGTGAATAGTCGTCAACACAAAGCATGAAGTACTAGAACCCAGAATGACTTGGTTGCATCAGACCACAAAGATCGGTATGAACCAGGTCAAGTTTACCATGAGCTCAAAATGTACTCCTCTAGAATGAAGCTCTATGTTTTTTACCTGCTAGGCAGTGAGGACACTTGTCTGTATCCTTCTGAAGAGATGGTAGCCCATGTACCATACTACATCGGCGAAGTGTTTCGAGATATTTGAAACTTACATGACCAAATATCTGATGCCATAACTATGTTGAGGTGGATTTTTTAGCCACAAGTGCTTGATCATCTCTGTGAAAAAAATTAGAGTTGGACCATGCGTCCTACATTGGAGGCTTTTGCAATTATTTTCGAGCCTTTTGATTTATCTCGCATCAAACACGTTTTCTTGCCAGATTGACTATCAAATTCAATTTTCAGGTTGTGATCTAGGAATTGACTAACTAAAAGAAGATTCTTTGTCAATCTAGGGACATAGAGGACATCTGATAGTCTACATTTGCATGAACCAAGGGGTAGAGAAATGTTCCCAATCCCCTGAACTGTATATGAAGAATCATTTCCCAACGAAACATGATTTTTCGATGGTGTGTCCCTCATTGAAATAAACCAGTCTCTGTGGCCGGTCATGTGTCGAGTGGCTCCCGAATCAACATACCAGACATCACTAGATGACGTGGATGGTTCACTTGATTGAGCAGTGAACAAAAAGTCTTCATTATCTGACTGTTCTTGTTGCTCAACAATATTACCTTGTTGGTGGGGTCTTCTTTTCTAGTTCCCCTTTTTCTACCCATGATTGTTGTTAGAATGTCCCTTGTAAGATTGTTGTTGTTGTAGTCCAAAGTTACTGGATGAACCTTTCTTATAAGTGTTATACCAACAATATTTTAAGTCATGTCCTCTTTTGCTGATTGGACATTGCTTCTTCTGTTGATTGTCCCCGTGATACGGATTCTAATGTTGGGACTTCTTATAGGAATTAGGTATTCCTTTAACTTTTCCTTTCCATTTTTTATGTGAAGATAGTGCCTACTCCTCTTCATCATCCTTATTGTGCATTGCTTCCTCTTGTTGCAGTAGGTTTACCAGTTTGTCAAAACCAACTGTCGTATCTGACACGTTTAGTTTTATGAAAAAAATGTGGTAAGAAGAGGGGAGTGCTCTCAGAATAATAGGAAAGAGAGCATCATCTATGACTGGTTCTCCTAGGGCTATAAGTGAAGCCCTCAATTATGGTAACTCTTCTTAAGAAAGCTTCAATTTTTTCATTCTACTTGAACTTCAGTGTATGTAATTGACTCTGCAAATTGAGTATAACATTCTTGTTCTTGGCCTTGTATACTATGCTCAATTTATCCCATGCTTCTTTTTCTGTTCTAGCATCTTGAATGTGGGGTTGCACATCATTAGACACTCCAAACAAGATGATGAGTTTGGCCTTCTGATCTGCTTTATCAAACTGCCGCTATTGTGTTGTATCAGTGGCTGATCTGGTCAGAGTACCATTCATAGTAGGCCAGATATCTTCAAAATCAAGTTGTGTCTTGATTTTAGTCTTCCATGTAGCATAGTTATTTCCTCTGAGCAATTGTGAATCTGGAAGAAAACATTTGGGGGCATTGGTGCCCATTTTGCAGAGATCACTGACAGGGTTTGGCTCTTATCACTCCAGGTATTAGGTCTCCCAATCTATATACCGTCAGTCTGATATACTGAACCTTTCTATATACACACCCTTCCGATATACCCGTCGGTACATGGAAGAAGCTCACCCTTTCTATATACCAGGCGATACATGAAAGAGGTGTTAACGTACATGAAAGAATTCAATACGTGGTACCAAGAGAGTACTGATGGGGTCTATGTGATTATTGACAACGGCTCAAAGAAATATCCTCATACGTGCGCGTAACTTTGCTATATACTTGAATAATTTCTTAGTCCGGTTTTTATGTCTTGCAATCGTTCACAGACAGATGGGAAGGTTCATAGTGTGTGCACTGTGACCTTATTACTCCCCGTCAATTTATAGGGATGATGCCTAGATGATGTTGTTGCAGCTATATTAGGTGTTAAGTGCAGTAGAAGTCATGACAACTTTACCCGTAAGTGCTTCCAAGAGGCACCGTATATACCGAACGCTGCGAATGAGATCTAGCATCTCGTGAGTGTTACAGAACCAATTTTTTATTGTTTTTTATTACAATTCTGCCAGTTTCTGAGTAGTTACAAAGTTTGTAGTTGACTATGGCAACCTACAAATTAGTAAAATATTCTAAAATATACAAATTTCATTCAACAATCTGGAAAAATTGAATGGCAGGCAATTTTGTTTTGTTTTGTGGGCCCTGGTGGCCTTCGAAGCCCAAAATGACCCAAAATGCAAAGAATTGCAAAAAAAATAGCTTAAAATGTAATTTTTTAGGTATCCCCCTTTTGGAGAAAGTTTCTCGAAATAAAAAAAACAGGCTGAATGGGAGAATTTTTTTTTACCCTAAAATAAGGGATTTCTCTGCTAAATTTAGTTAGTTATAACTAAATTCAAAAATTCTGCTAAATTTGGTAGTTCCACCAAATATTCTGCCAAATTCGAAAAGAAGAGTTGGGGGTGGGATTTGAACCATGCACCTCCCACTTCTAAGGCTTTCCCTCTATCCAACTTGGCTACTTAAGGGCACTTGATATAGGAATGAACAAACTTCTATTTAATGAAAGGTAAAAGTGACTTACCTTTTGAAAATGTGACCTGGCAAAGGTCCCACATGGCTGCATGCGTGGATTAGGGTTTATTTTTCCCAAAAAATGGATTTGAGATGTTTTTATCTCCCTTTTTCTTTTGATTTTTATCCACTTTGAATGAGCTGCTTGTTCTTTTTGATTTTCACGGCTTTGGCCGCTTAAACCCTAGTTATGGCTGCTTTTACTTGTGCAGGTCTGCAATTTTGTTTGCATTCGCTGCTAATGGCCGCCACATTTTTGTTTATGTATGCAGGTTGCTTTGACTTGCTGAAAGGTCACCTTTGTTGATTTTTTTTTTATGGCCGCCGCTTGTTTGCTTTTGTGTATATTGTATACCGCTATTTTTTTAAAAAATTTGCATGATCTGCGTGGAGAGCTTATGCCACCACCTTTTCCATGTTGTTTACAGGTCCAGGTGGAGCAGTTGGAGGATGGCGTAGAGGATCTCTTTCCAAAAATCTTGTTGTTGTTTTGTTTTCAACGATTCCCGATTTGTATTGGAGGACAAAGGTCGTGTATAGGCAAAATGGCACAGACTTGCAAGGGCTCGGGCTCACGTTGAAAGGGACAACATGGATTTATTTTCCAGACAGCTCTGCTTCAATATCCCAACTTGGTGGATAGCACAAAAAACCTCCAAAATAACTCTGTAAAGTAGTTTAGAAGCCTCCAAATTTGATAACAAACAAATAATATTATCTATACAAAACCCCTAAATGGATTTTTTTTTTATAATGTATATACTTGCAGCAAATTTTGCTTGGTGCTACGTTCACCAGTGCAAAAAAAAAATTGCCTTCCAAACACCTAGAAGGAACAAGAGGATGTGGGGGAGGTAGGGATGGGGCTGGGAGGTTGCATGAGGCTGCACAGGCTCTCAAATGCTGCAAACGCTTCTCCAATCTCCTCTCTCTCTCTCTCTCTGCTGCTCTCTCTTCCACACCTTCACAGGTCCAGATTCTCGCTCTGGTACCAAATGTAGATTGAGAAACAAGGGCGGAATTCTAATTAGTTTTATTAATATCAATCAACCAACGTTACAAAGAATGGGCTGTAATATTTATAGATATTACATAGGAAAATACAAACATGAAACAAAGTTGCACAGGTGCAACCATATTCCAAAATACACAAGCTTCCAATAACATCTGGGAAGCACAAATGAATAAATACAAATATACTGTTAAAACTATAATAGCATCCATGAGAAACAAATATGGTTTAGAAACCATATAACAATACATAACAAAAAAAAGGTTTATATTATAACCATTAGTATTTAATTAATAAAATTAATTAAATAAATATACTGTGCATAATTAACCTAACAATCATGACATGGAGAGGCATGATCCTGGGGCCACCCACACCTTGACACTTGGGGCCAGATCTGAGGTTACATAGGAGTTTGTTAGAGCTCAGATGCCTATTTATACATGCACCCTTGGCAAAGAACGGGGACATAAGTGAGGTAGCGGAGCTCTGCATAATTACTATGAGAACTATGGGATAAAATAAGTAGATGATTGTAGAAAGAATGTAATGAGGAAATGGGGAATGAAAATTTTATCTTGTGAGTATACATGTATGGATCCAATTATGGTGCATGACTATGGTCTGCCTATCTGTGATGCTTTGTAGTAAGACTATGAATGAATATGATAAGGTTACCACTATGTTTATATTAAGATCCCCTTTTGTATTATCTGCATGTTTTTTACTTTGCTTTTGATCTTGTACCATCATGGACCTTACTTGAATGATTGAGTACATTTGTGGATTTACAATTCTTAGTTCTATTAATTTTGCTGCGCGCTTTGTTTCTGTTATGACTGAAGGGGTGTAGAAGCCATCCTAAGCTCTATAGCTTCTTCATGTCTATTAAATCACTAAGTCAGAATCCTAAATTATGCCTTCCATTGAACTCACATAAAAGAGAGACTCAGCTCCCTCTCATGCGCCTCAGGTGAGCACCCAGTACCCCCTGGGTGATAGGCCGACGCGCATGAGGCTCCCTTGTTCTTGGTAGGGTGCAAAAATGAATACATCTTGGTTCCGTTGCCGTGACCTCTTTTTAAATTTATAGTGGAACATGGCATACATCATGATCTGTGTAAAAAGTGATGGCAGAGCACTTAGCACGTGAAGGTGTTGAAGATTGGTTTAAAAGTACAAAGGATGAATTTTCTCAGAGATTCAATATTGGACCTAGGTTTAACACACAAAGATGGGTGGAGGCCACTCTTTATCATGAGTTGTACAAAACCTTATTTTGTTGTTTCCCAGTAGATTTATTTGAATGGCTCTCAGCTTATACATCTAGATCGGGGTGGTATTATAAGTCACACCCTTAGACCCAAGAAACATATCAGAACTTGTAAGATGCTGATCTAATGTGGACGCGTGCTATAGATCATTGGTGGAAGGGAGTCTTGACTATCTACACTCTGGAATACGCCATTTCCATGTATTCCTGTCTAGAAGTTGTTGAGCTTGAGTTCTTGCGAGAGCCCAGAGGATCATTTCTGCGTGCTATCCCCCTGGCAATCAAAATCTTGATGGTAACCATGGGTTTAGAGGCATTTCCTATGGCTAGCTAAACCACTTTGAGTGCTTGGCGAGGAAGCCAGGTTGGGGAAAGATGGCTGATATAATGATTGAGAAGGAAAGGGAGGAGAGACGAATCAAGTATAATGAAGCGTGTGAAAAGGAGATCGATAGAAAACATGGGATTACAAGTGGGTTATGGAGCCAGACATGGTGGAAAGGAGTTGAGGTTCACACGAAGGATGTGGAACCTGATCAGTCTATGATACCCCATCTTGGTAAGCACGGGAGATAAAACCTTGTGGCTTCTGATGAGAGTCCATCGCGTAGAGAGAGAAGAGTCGTTGGCGCGCATCTGACCCCACCTAGCGACCAAACCTTGGCGCTTGGTTTGTTTAAATGAGGGAAAAGTATAGTTGATCCATTTGATATCAGTAGAGGCAACCAATCGGCACCCAGAAGATACAACTTCTTGTTTGGGACTTCTATGGCTTCACACACTATTCCAGTATTTGGTGGAGTGTTTGGATAAGGCACGTATACAACTAGTTTTGGAAACACGTTAGGAAGTGGTGGAGGAAATACGACTGGGAGTGGTACTAGTTCACAAATGTTAGTGCACAATTTAGTAGGACAACGGGAGAATTTGGCATGACAAACACAGGCCCTGTACCTAACACAGGAGGATCTGGAGGTGGAAGTGGTGGAGTTGGTGGCTCAAGATCTAGTGGGTCTGGTAGAGGAGGAAACACTGGAGGAAACCAAGGGACTGCATCGAGAGGACAAGGACCTTAGCCACCTCCTCAAGTCTTTTTTTAGATGTCTCTATACTTACCAGATTACAGTGGGATAGAAGATGCCACAGAGCATGTGCATAAGTCAGTTGCTATGGCATGCAAAGGGGATCGACCCAGGATCGAAAGGCCGGTCAATTTGTGACAACTTTACAAAGACGTGTGCATAGTTGGTATAGAAAGTATGACCCTCATCAGACTATTTTGGATTATACCGCATTGAGAAATGCATTCTTGGCAGAATTCCACATACCTGAGTTTGAACAGAAGAGCATTAGCTCTCTCAAAGAAATCCAACAAGGAATGGAAAAGAGTGTGCAGGAGTATGATGCATGTTTTAAAACTCTTTTGTCTAAAATGTCTTATGATATCCACCCTTCACAAGATGCTCAGTGGTTTTTCAGAGGATTGATCACACCCTTTAGGAGGGCTTTATCTCATAAAACATTCATGGAACCGTGTGAAGAGTTGGTAGCTAGTTTGCGTGCTGAGGCAATTAGTAGTGTTGACACTGGTGTTAGCCCATTTCTAGAGGCTTAGATCACTGTCATGGCTAAGCAATTGGAGAAATTATCTGCCAACACAGTTCTAGAGATTCACGGTGGGATGTGGCGCATAGATTGTAACGTAGATGGACACACAAAGGATAATGGTGGGGTATGTACTCAGAAGGTGGTACGCGCCGTAGTAGTAAACTATGAAATATGTCATGGGGACCATGATGTGAGTAGGTGCCCCCTGTTGCAGTGTACGATCCGTAAAAACGTGTCTTATTATTGCAAGATATGTAACTCAACCACACATGACACCAAGGATTGTAGATTGATTGACCAAATTCATGAGGTAATTGATCTTGGTGTGTACTAGACTAGCATTGCCAGCAGTTCCAAAGGAGATGAACGTCGATATGAAGAGCACAGAGATGGAGGTGCACATGGTAGAGGGTTTCACGGAGGATTTCATGGTCGTGGTAACCGTGGAGGAAGAAGTGAGTTCCCATGTGGGACGTGTTTTAATTGTGGAGCCATAAACCATTATAAGCGTGAATGTCTAGATCTTCTACAATGCTCATGGTGTGGAAAAAAACATAAGTACAAAGAGTGCCCAGAGTTATACGAACATATGAGTTAGCAGTAAAAAAAGGATAAGGGCGCTGCCATGGTGAGTATTAAGAAGGCTGACGCATAATGGCTCCCGCAAGTAATATGTGAATCAGAACTAGAACCTGTTATGGTAGTAACAAGGGTGGAGTCCACGCGTGCAAGGGAAGTGCCTAGGAAGGGACCTCTGGTTTCGAGAGAAGAAGTAGTACACGGGAAGTATCCAAACCCAACTCACCAGAAGGAAGTCTACCAGGAAACCATGGACAAAATTTGAAGCTTACAAGGGGAGATCTAATAATTAAAGGAGTAAACTAGAAAATATGAGCAAAGAAGACCAGTAGAAGCACCAAAGGATGACTTGGACGAGGTTAAGGAGGTGTGTAAACTGCTGAGGTAGGAGAATATTATTTCCCTGTTAGGAGCATGGTTGAGAGAAAAGGTGCCACATGCTGGGGAAGAGCACGAAAGGTAGATTTTGCATGTAAACCTCCCACCTCACAGCCTTGATTATGAAAAAGAGATTACCTTGAATGTAGTAGTGGATGGATGGTTTCTTAGCAACATCCTCATTGACACAGGCGCGGAGGTTAATGTTCTCACTCTGGATGCCTAGCATCAAATGGGAAGACCTGCATTACAGCCATCTTCAAATGTCTTGTATATGACAAATAAGACAAAGGCAATGCCCATAGGTGTCTTGAAGGATGTGACCATTACCATTCAGGGGACTAGGTTCATTGAGGATTTTGATTTCTTGGCACTTGCCAAGGTAGATAATTTCCTAGCTTTACTTGGGCGCCCGTGGTGTTATAAGAATAATAAAGATCTCTAGTTTAACAAGGGGTACATAAACTTTGAAAACAAGGAAGAGAGGGTGATTATACCACTTGCTGATGGGAAGTCCACCCCCTATACTAAACCCCTTGGAGAGGGGGTCCTGGAAAGAATATATGTGCGCTCCATAAGAGATCTAGAGACCATCCACCCTACAGGAGGAGTCATCCAGTTTGATGATGCTCAATCTATCAGTGATACTACCAGTATAGCATGTGATAATTGGGTGCATGGGACTTATGAATTGATTGGATGACATCTGAAAGGATCAGTGACCAAGGTAACAACGGTGCGTACAGTTTGGTGCCTAGGAGGAAAGGCAATAACCAAGTATTCTAGGGATGCATACCCTGAGGTCTTTTTAAGAGAAATGGAAGCTCAATGGAGGGAGGAAGAGCGACGAAGTATGCTAGGTTATGTTTTGATAGGCAAAACAATGAGGTGGTGGGCCGTGCATAGTGAAAACTTGTTGGAATGGCGCGAAGTTAGGATTGTGCTCACTGTCTGATTCTCGAGGAGCAACATATCCACTACTATCAAGGATTACAATGGCAATGGACCTGCCTCTTCCCACATCCAGGCATGTGAGAGGGTCTGGGGAGAAGGCACGGAAGCTTTACCACCCTCCCTTTGGGTGCACAAGCTGTATTCGACACTACAAGGTTACGTGCATGCTTGGTACATCCATTCTGAAACACACCGCCAAACAGGAAATTGGTAGGAATTGGCAGCTGACTTGGTTCACACATTCGAGTACCGAAGTACCATGCAACCGGTTGATGAGGCGTTGCAGACTATCAAACGCCTCACTCTGGGGGATTGCGCCATGGTAGAAGATAGATTAGTAAACTTACTTGGTGGACCTAGCTTGGAAGATCGGTTCAAAGAGGAGGAACCAGAAGACTTACAATTCAAGCGCATGTGTGGTGAAAAGGAGAAAGGAAAGATGGTATACGTTATTGATGGAGAGGAGATGGAAAGCCTGAATGTCGACCATTCGGTTGGGGTGCGCAAAGTAGTTGATAGTGTGGATGCATGTGCACGCGCATATCATGAACCACTCAAAACCAAGAAAGTTAACATCGGCTCGGAGAAGGAGCCCAAGGAAGCTATCATTGGGGACTACTGGTCAGACAAGGAAGTATCAAAGATCATCAATCTCTTGTGTGAATTTGAGGATTTATTCCCGCGCAGATACCATGAGTTGAAAGGTGTCCACCATTCATTGGGGGAAATGAGGATAAAGTTGAAAGATGGTGTGCATCGGTCAGGAAGAGGCCTTACAGGATGAATCCCAACATGCGCGTAAGGGTTAAAGAAGAGCTAGAAAAAATGATAGCATTCGGTATCATTGAGGCTGTGGAGGAATCAGAATGGATAAGTCCAATGGTGATCAACATAAAGAAGGATGGGAAGATTAGGATATGCATGGATTACAGGGAATTGAATGTTGTTTGTATCATAGATCCTTTTCCCACCCCCTTCATTGAAGAGATTTTGGAGGGAGTTGCTTAGCGTGAGGTCTATTCCTTTACGGATGGATTCTCAGGATATCACCAAGTAAGGATTGCCAAGGAATACCAAGAAAAGACAACTTTCACCACCGAGTGGGGAAGCTTTGCATACACGGTCATGCCCTTTGGATTGAGGAATGCGCCCACTGTATTTTTTTGCATAGTGGTACAAGCATTTAAGGACTTCATCCACAAGTTCCTTCAAGTGTATTTGGATGATTGGATAGTGTATGGATTGGTAAGGGACCATTGTGATAACTTGAGATTGATGTTTGAAAGATGTTGGCAGTTGAGGATTTCCCTCAACATCAAGAAATGTATCTTTGCAACTCCTTTTGGAATGTTGTTGGGGCATATCATATGCAAAGAGGGCTTACTGGTGGATCCCGCAAAAGTTGTGGTTATTGTGGGGTTAGGGGAGCCTACTAGCCAAAGCACCGTGTGTGGATTTCTTGGACACACTGGGTACTATAGAAAGTTCATTAAGGGATACACCAAGATCGCCGTGCCTTTGGAAATATTGCTCAGACATAAGAGTGTCTTTCAATGGGGAGAGGCGCAATAGAGGGCATTTGACACTCTAAAAGAAAGGCTTATCACCGCACCTATTCTATGATTCCCATCCTGGGATAAACCTTTCCATGTCCACATGGATGCCTCTAGTACAACAATGGGAGCCGTTCTTGCTCAACCAGGAGAGGGGATTGTTGATCATCCCTTGTGTTTTGCAAGTAGGAAGTTGACACCAGCAGAACATAATTATACAATGACTGAGCGTGAGGCATTGTCAATGATCTACGCACTCCACAAATTCAAACAATATCTATTGGTGACTCCCTTCATATTCTACACTGACCATATGGCCTTGAAGTATCTAGTAAACAAAGCAGTGTTACAAGGGCGCATATGTCATTGGGTACTTTTATTTCAGGAATTTGAATTCAAAGTGGTGGTAAAACTGGGAAAGAACAATTGTGGGCTGGATCATTTATCCAGGATTGATTCAGGAGAGGATGCGTAGAGTATCAAGGAAACCATGCCAGATGCGCAACTATTCAGGTTGTGGCATGCACCCTCAGAATTAGAAGACATTGTCTATTTTTCTCAAGGAAGGTGTGGTGCCCGAAGGGATGAATGCTCTGGAAAGGAAAAGGTTAGCCATACGCGCCATGCCCTTCATGTTGATCAATGGGGATTTGTATAAAATGGGCCACGATGAGGTTTTACACCGGTGTGTATTAGAACATGAGCACATAGCTATAATAGAAGAAGCCCATGGTGGGATTGCTGGAGGACACTATGTGGGGAATGCAACCGTGTGCAAGATCCTAGTCACCGGGCTATGGTGGGAGATGATTCACCAGGATTGCATTGAGTTTTGCAAGGCCTGTGACCACTGCCATGCCTTAGAAAACCTGGAAGAAGGGATGAGATGCCCTTGCACCCCATCGCCAGTGCGAAACCTTTTGAAAAATGGGCAATAGATTTTGTCAGACCAATCTCACCAGCTGCGTGAAGGACTAACTCGCGGTATATTATTACCTGTACTGATTATCTGACAAGGTGGGTAGAGGCCACACCCACTAAGGATTGCACCGCAGCCACGACTACTAGATTTTTATGGGAAAACATTATAAGCAGGTATGGGTGCCCATTAAGTTTAACAAGTGATAGGGGCACTCACTTCTTAAATGAAACCATCAGGATTCTATTGGCAGAATTCATGGTAGCCCATCATAAGACTACCCCTTATCACCCTTAGGAAAATGGAACTGCAGAGGCATTTAACAAAATCCTTAGTCACACATTGACTAAGATATGTGATGTGGGTAGGAAGGATTGGGATGACAAGGTATCAACAGTTCTTTGGGCATACAGAACAACTGTATAAAAGGTTGAACAAGGCCACACCATTTCAACTGGTGTTTGGCACGGAGGCTATTTTTCTAGTTGAATTCATGCTACCATCACTGCGTATAGCGCGCGCAGGAGGGTTGGATGATGAGAAAGCACTGGAAGAAAGAATTGATGAATTGATAAAGTTGGATGAAAGGTGCTCACTAGCAAGATGGAGCCAAACAACTAAAAAAGCTAAGCAAAAGGCATGGCATGACCACCATATTAAGAACAAATAGTTTGAGGTTGGCCAGATGGTATTGCTATATGATTCAAAATTTCTACGCCATCCTGGAAAGTTGAAGGTGCATTGGTTGGGTCCTTATGTAATTTCATACATCCTTGATTCAGGCGCGTGCCAGTTACAAGTGCTGGATGGAACAAAATTACCTGGACACTTCAATGGGAGTAGGCTGAAGCCCTACTATAAATAATGCTTCTTGGTGTTTGTAAATAAGGTAGTTTTTCCAGTTAGCTTAGAATTTCCTTTTATGCTTTTCCTTTCTTGTATTTCCCTTTCGCGTTGTTGTTTGGTTTTGTGCCTTGGGCACCAGTAACCTTATTACTTTTTGACTTATGAATGCGCAGAGGACCGTGCCTCATTTTAGTGTGGGGTGAGGTGATAAAGAGGGGCATGGAGTTATTCTACAGGAGGATTGGGTTGGTAGACCATTTGAATTGAGCCTTGTTGAAAAGATGCATTAGGAGAAAAGAAGGCAGATGGATGGCAAGATAAGGTTACATTGGAAATCCACGTACAAAGGAGAAAAAGTGCAAAAACATGAGGTAGGTGAAAGAAAGAATCATGAGGATAGAAGAGGTGCCTTTGGTGGTGGTAACATGCGTGCAAGAGTCTTCTGTCAAGATGGATTATTTACGTGCACCAGAAGGTTGGAAACAAGTTTTTGCGCAAGGATTGGCATGCGGGTGGAAAAGTTTTCACACAAGGATTTGGCACGTAAGGAAAAGCACTGAAGTTAGGTTTGTTTGAAAAATTCCACATTAAATATTGTCATATGGTGGTAGGTAGCCTAGCCTTAAATGTGTAAAAGAAGGAAAAGCTATAAATACAAGAGTGGGCATTTCATTATTTTACTTTGCGAAAACAAGAAGAGTGATTTTCTTTCAAGAGCTAGGGTTTCGAAGACTGACTCGTGTGAAGGAAAATCCCAAAAACTTAAGCGCAACCAGTCCGTTAGATCTACAAACTAGTGCAGAAGTGATTCACGGGTGTGAGGAATGTTGTGAAGAAGTGTCGTGATCGAAGGAGAAAAGTCTGAGATTAGGGTTTGTGTTTTAGGGCATGGGGCGCACAGGGAAAACGTTCAAACAAAATCACAAGTTAACCTAGGAATGAAAGCAAGGGGTAAAATGACGGCCACAAAACCAGTTGATAAACCTACAGTACAATCCAAGAGGGGAAAGGGTAAGGGAAAAGGAAAGAAGAAAGAAGAAGAAATCCCCTTGGATACCAATGAAGAATGGTACTCAGAAATGCAATACCTGGATGGGGTTTTGCTGGGGCAAGAGTGGGAGTCCCACATCAGACAGATGCCCGTGATTGACTATAATCACCGATCAAGCACAATCGTGAAGGAAATGGTACTGGAGCTGGTGCACCCTACAAATAAATGAACACCTGATGGGATGCCAATCTACAACAATGTAGTCAAGGTGAAAATGGAGAAGGTAGGGCTTCTCCAGCTTTATGAGTTACCATATTTTGGGAAGCCTGAGTGCTTGTACTAGTGGCTGATGACGTGCATGCATGAAGAACTTCTTCTGCTTCACAGGGAACAAAATGTGCATAACTCCCCAACTAATTTCACACTTCACAGGCCTAACTGCATAGGGGATGTGCTCATAGATGACCTCCTGGATGAGGAGGAAATTAAAGAAACCATTGCATCCTAGGAATATAAGAAGGGATCAAGGTACTATGACATCATGGATATCAGTGATCCGGTGATGAAGATGGCCACAGCACCTTGTTTCCAAGCTGAATGGACAAGAGAGGTGGACCTAGGTGAGCAAGCCCTGGCTGAATGTCTACAGGAAGGTCGCGGAAGGAACCATGTACAACATCTCCCAGTACATAGCAGATGAGATCATAAGCAGCGCGGAGAAGGGAGGAAAGATATTATTTGGGAACATCCTGTTAACAATTGTGTTCTCAGAAGTCAGGGTGTCAGATGCATCTGACAAGTTCATATGGGAGTACCCCGATGAAGACCCTTCACCTGCGGAGAGGTTCCAGAAGTATACATGTGAATCAATGACAGGGGTGCACAAGGCACGCTTGGATAAATGGTATACATGCCTCAGGAACACATTCGGGGCTGAATGGCGGATCCCTAGAACAACTCCCCAGAGAAACTGAAGGAGAAGCAGAGTTCACGGTATACCAGCACTTCTGCATTGGTAGATTCATCTTGGTGGATGGCAGTTGGAGTCCATGGTGCAAACTCCCCTTCTCATTTACTGCCCAATTTTTCTAGGTGGGAGTGAACAGGTACAAGGAGTCAAAGAAATTAAACCTTGACTTGTCCACCCTTGACAGTGAACACAGGGAAATGAGAAAGAAGCTGGTCTACCTAGGGAAGCATGTGTACATTGAAAGATACGTATCGCAAGATGTGCACATTGTAAGGCCCATGACCTTACCTATTGCTGAGAGTGATGCTTATCAGGATCTACCTACGCATAAGGCCAAAGTTTGAAAAGGGTGCATATGTGGAGAATGAGATATCCATCCCAGATGACCCTATTGGTAGAAAGAAGCCCGCGCCAAAGTGTAAGGAGAGAGAAGAGAAAGAGGAACAGAGGGCAGTGGAGGAGTAGGATGTAGGTACCATAGGGCCAAGTACCTATGTCTAGAAGAAGAAGAGGATGGTAGTTAGGGAGAAGACCCCAGAACCAGTAAAGCCACCATCTCCTGAGGATCCCTCGGATGAAGAGAAGACTGCATCTCCTCGAGCTGGAGTCTTCAGCAGAAGAAGAAGAAGAGAAGGTAGAGAAGACCGAAGGCACAAGCGCCTTTTTAGGCAAGAAGAATGTTGGTGAAGGAGAAGAGCTAGAGGTGACCCAAGGGAGGATAAGTATAGATGACTCAGGGGAGGGAGGAGAGGAAGACATTGATGCATTCATCTTTGTGTGGAGGAAGAGCACCCAGGGGGAGGAGGAGGACTCACAGAGTGAAGAAAGGAGTGAAGGGGCAAGCACCAAGGAGCAAGAAATGCCCAAGCTCACCCAGGAGGAGATAGATGAAAAAGTGACAAGGGAGGTGGAAAAGATGATTGATGCCTTGGTTGATGAGGAGTTGGGGCACAACGCGGAGCTCATGCTCAGTGAGTTCAAGAAAGAACAAAGGGAGAAGAGTGGAAGTAGCACTAAAAGGCCCAACTCTTTCAGTGACTGTTCCAAAGGGTGTGCACGGGAAGTAAATGCACGGAGGAAGGAAGATCAGTGATGGGGTATGCTAATGACCCTAACAAAGTTTTACGTGCGCGCTTCCAGAGTACTATGCCCACCAAGGAGCTCACCACCATGGAGTCCTTCGATCCTGAGGGTGGATACCCACGCACGAGGAAAATGCTATCGTGGGCATTCAACTCCCACATTGATGAGCCTAAATTTGAAGTTAACCAAGAGGCAATACTGGAGCTCTCTGAGACAAAGGGGGCCAACCCCCTCATAAACGCACAACACTTGTCAGATGAGAAAGTGTGTAATGCACTCAACAAGGTCTCTGTGGAGGTAGAGGCAAGGCTCTTCTACAGAAATGACAAGATTAAAGCCTTGGAGGACTTGTTGGAAAAGAGGAAGGAAGAAGTAGTTAAGCTGACAAAGGAACTCAGCCTTGAAAAGTTGATCAAGCAACTCAACTACAACGGGAGTTACAGGAGGAGAAAGCTAAAGTAACCCTCCCACGCAAAGTCTCCAAGAAGGTGGAGCTCATCTCCCAGGCTATTATCATGAAGCACCCAGACCTTAACCCTCCCACGCAAAAGTATGGTTCCTCCCTGGAATGCCTTGAGGACTTGACTCGGATCCTCACCATGGAAAGGTAGCCTTTGGCCTTGGAGTCAGCAGAGGATATAGCTTGCGCACTTGGAGAAGGAGGATAAGCTGAAGGTAATCGCACTCATAGCTGAATACAATAAGGTCTTGGCTGATGTAAGAGTAGATGCACAAACCGTAGGGGTCACCTACGACCACTACGCGGATCAGGACAAGGTGACAGGCATGCTACTTGCAGACAATGAGGCCGAGCTAAAAGACTTCAGGGAGAAGAAAAAAGGCAATAGAGAAGAACAAGAAAAGATTTTAGCTGAGGTAGAAAGAAAATATGAAGCTATTGAGGCCCTTCAGGTCTCAATCAAAACACGGCTTAAAGAACTCTACAAGACCATTACAAGGAAGATGGATGCCTTGGAGGATCTTGCGAAGGAACTGGAAACTGTGGTGGAGACCATCACCACAAAGGGGGAAGGGTTAACCTTCGATGAGGTGAGCGCATTGGTCGAAAACCTTTGCAAAAGGGCACAGGATGAGGTCAGCACATGGGATACGCTGGAGGCCGACCTACGGCAGAATTTTCCCCTTCTACTTCTTTAGGAAATTTTTCCTTCTATTCTTTCTCTTCCTCTCCCCCCATTCTTTATTCTTTCCCTCCATTCTTTTCCAAGGAAAGGCCTTGCATTTTTGTACTGCATTCTTTGAAGAAGGTTCCTGAGGGTGGAGAACAGGTGAAGTGTGGGGTAATGTTGGGCCCCTGATATAGCTTCCAAATCTTAAAGGCATGTAGGCATGCACGGCCAGAGGAAGCACACAAGTGAAGGGTGCAAGGGAAGAATTCAAAAGGGGTTCTTGGAGAACCAAGGACATGTGCCCATGAAGAACAATTTGGGACTTAGCCATTTTTGAGCCTTTTGGATAGAACACAAGAAGAACGTGTTCCATTTGGATAAGGTTCCAGCCTGGCGACAGGGTGTCCTGGAAGGAATATACCTTGCGATAGGAAGATCCAAAAAGATAATCATGACATGGAGAGGCATGCACCTAGGGTGACCCACACCTTGACACTTGGGGCCAGATCTGAGGTTGTAGAGGAGTTTGTTAGAGCTCAAATGCCTATTTATATGTGCACCCTTGGCAAAGAACAGGGACACAAGTGAGGTAGCAGAGCTCTACAAAATTACTGTGAGAACTATGGGATAAAATGGGTAGATGATTGTAGGAAGAATGTAATGAGGAAATGGGGAATGAAAATTTTATCTTGTGAGTATACATGTATGGATCCAGATATGGCACATGACTATGGTCTACCTCTCTGTGATGCTTTGTAGTAAGACTATGAATGAATATGATAAGGTTACCACTATGTTTATATTAAGATCTCCTTCTGTATTATCTGCATGTTTTTACTCTGCTTTTGATCTTGTATAATCATGAACCTTACTTGAATGATTGAGTATATTTGTGGATTTGCAACTTCTTAAGTTCTATTAATTCTGTTTTGTGCTTGTTACTATTATGACTGAAGGGGTGTAGAAGCCATCTTGAGCTCTATAGCTTCTTCATGTCTGTTAAATCACTAAGTCAGGATCATGAATTATGCCTTCCACTATGAACTCACATAAAAGAGAGACTCGGCTCCCTCTCACTGCGCCTCGGGTGAGCACCCAATGCCCACTAGGTGATAGGCCGACACGCATGAGGTTCCCTTGTTCTTGGTAGGGAGCAAAAATGACTACATAACCACTTAATAAAAGGTTTATATTTAAATAATAACAATAAAAGTTATTCTATATTATTTAAATATAAACTTAATATTATGATTCACTTAATACTATAGTTCTAACACTCCCCCTTAATATTAAGTGGGGATCCATATGCCAACATTTATTGTTTGTAAAACAAGATTTACAAATACATAAACCCTAAAGGTTTAGGATAACGCATGTATTTTTGAGACTAAATGCCATTATTTCTCATGGAAAAATTCTTAAACTACATCTCTATGATCCTTTTATAATAAAAGGACCTCCTTTACAAATAGATGCACTCACTGGACTATATTTTCTATAAACTCTATCAGTTTACATAGATCATACAAGATCTTTTTACAATGCTTTAAACCATTGTAGAAGTATAGAAGAGAAGGATTCAACAAAAAACTGAATGTTAGGAGGTGGCATTACCATGCACACTCCCCCTCAATGGAAACTATGAAAGGCTAAGAATTACACAAAACTTGCAGAACTTTTCAGCACACAAAGGCTTTGTAAACAAGTCTGCAACTTGATCTTTAGTCAGGTAGTACTGGAGATCTATATCACTATATAGAACCTTCTCTTAGATAAAGTGTATATGAAATTCAATATGCTATATTCTCTGATGTTGAACTGGATTATTTAGTAAGAGTAATACAAATTTGAACACCAAATATAAGAGGAATACTTCCTTTATCTTCCATGTGTATCTCTTCCAGCAGATGCTTCAGCCACATGGCTTCTTTGCTACTTCCATTGTACTTATCTACCTCAGTAGAAGAAATGGAGACTGTTGGCTGATTTTGATGTTCCAAGAAATGGTTCCTCCACTAAAAAAATTGAACACATATCCGGTAAATTTTAGATCTAACACAACATCATCATGGTTAGAGTCACAATATCCATAAACATATAAATCTAAATCATGAGTGATTTCAATTTTAACCATATGTAAAAGTTAAACACTAGTTGTATAACAACTAACATAACAATATTCTTAACAACTAACCATGTTAAAATATCTTGAGAAATTTCAATATATTATTCTTGTAAAATATATATTATATTCAATCAATATTGGACGTCTCCAATACATATGCAAGGGCATCCCCAAGTGTCATTTGATATACATATAATAACATTTTAGTAATCACATTATAAGAGATGTTTTATTAAAAACATACATATCTCCATTATCTTACTCTAAGCCTTTACAAATGAGATACGACTTGATAGATAACATATCTAAACAAATAATCAAATCATTCAAGAATAATCACAGTATTCACTGAAAACATAATCCATTAACAATGGAAACTTCCCATAGATTTTGCTTCAAAAAATGATCATGTAAGCACTTTTCAATACATTTAAAAAAAATTAAGCCTATACATGTCATATATGATCAATGTTTTATGCCTAAAATGAAAAACAATTCTATTTTTTAATAAACTATAAAAAAAGAAGCAAAATTTTAAAGCATATATAAGCCATTTTGTGTATGTTTTAAGTTGCATCTACTTCTAGTTTATTTTACTAATCCATCCGAGTTAATGAAAATTTAAATCCTTTTTCAAAATTATATTTTAAATAAATCATATAATTTTCATTTAGAAGTAAAAGAAGTAGCTTGTAAAGCTATTATTTTAGCATTATGATTATTCTTATTATCTTCATCCTGATTTTGGTATGATTTATTCCATTTTTTAATTTTAAAGTTTGACTTGTTTATTGATATACAATCTTCTTTCTTATCTCCAAATTTCCCATAGTTATGAAACTTACCATCAAAACTAACTTTTAAGTTTCCTAGTTTCTTGTTTTTACTAGGAGTTTTAAGAGATTATTTTTTATTCTTGTTAAACCTAGAAGGTTTACCTTTCAATTTATGAGCAAGTACATGTCTGACATTATATTTTGAATCAATGTTAGTCATAACATGCTCTTCCAGAACAAAAAGAGCATCAAGGGTTTGCAAATATAGAATTGCTTGTTCTATTTGATATTTAGAATTCAAAATTGAAATGAAATTTATAAAATTTTCATGAATATTCAACTGAATAATGAAATAAAGCAACTTATCCTGAATTAAGTTACAACTACACCCATCTAACCGTGACTTAATATTTTTTTTACTAAATAATTTATCACTTTTTCATCTCCCTTCATGGGAGTTGTCATAATCTCTAAAATCAGTTTAATGAATTTCTATAAACGTGTATTGTTATCCAATTTCGCACACATGGCAAGATTAGACAACAGGGTCCTATCACATTCAAAATGAAATAATCGTCCCAAGAACCCACCTCCAGTTATTATCGAGATACAAAAATTAAAAATAATTCTTAAATTGCATATGAGAGATCACCTAGCATCGAAAGGCACCCAGTTGATCTCAACTCAGTGAAGATTTCGGGGTCAAGTTGATAGAGAACCCGGTGTCAAATTGATAGTCATCTCAGAAATCATCTCGGTAGAGACCCTCAGTTGTAAGAGCTCGACAAGGTCTTGTTAATGCAAAATATAGCTCATTGAAAATTGACGAATGAAGGGAACTCTATAAGGATCTCAGTAGAGATCGATGCAAAAAGATCTGAAGGCCGAGTCAGGGAGAGTCAAAGTTCGATCTATGGCATCAATAAATTCTCAACGAATTGGAAAGGTTTGAGCCACAGGTGGAAGTGAAGGCAGAGATAAGGAATTTGACTCATCTTAGCGACTCGTTCATTTTGGAGATCATGTGGTGAGCTTCTTTTAGGACACATTCTGCAGAGCCAGGGTGATTCAAACACAAGCCAAGGCATCAAGAGTGCCATAAAATGAATGGAGATCATTGTGTAAATAGAGATACGTGATGGAGCCCTATTGATGGGACTCATCGAGCATGATGGATAATTCAAGGCAAGTCATTTCGTGTGGATACATTAAAGACGGTTTCTAGGCAAAATCAACTCACTCAAAGTTGGCATGTAACAAGCTATCAAGGAAGTTAGTGAGTTTAGCACACTTTCTCAAGCTAAACCATGTCATGGAGCCTTAGGATCTCTCGGGAATATTTTTGTTTCTTACTGGTTGAATTGGCCAAATGATGTCTAGGTTCCACTGGGTCAGTCTCCAACGTGGGATATTCAAATGAGTTTTCCAAGGTAAATGTTGAAATGACAAACCAAGACAAGGTTTCCACAATAAGATGGAGTTTCAGGCCTTTGAAGCCGCGATGGAGATAATGTCGTGGCAAAACCAATATGATATTTCCATGCATGGGAAAATTTCATGATGATTTCCAAGTGGGTTTCAATTGATGGAAAACCAACACAAGGTTTCCGTTGTAAAGGGGGGCCCTGAGTTTCATCTTGCAAAGGATGTGGAAATTTGAGAAAACATCACCAAGCATGATAAAACCATGGAAAACCATAATCAAATTTCCACGAGTTGGAGAAATGAAGACTGATTGCCAGGTGGGAGTGCTATGGTGGGAGTGCCAACATGAAAGTTCTACTCATGGGATATTTTCAGCTCTTTACCTAGTCAGGTAAAAAGAAAAAAAAATCATGCCTCAACCCCGCACTAAAGTATTCATGAGTTATTTTCTTAAAATGGGAATCTGGGAAGCCTAATGCCAAGTGGGTTTTCGTGGATGGCAAGCCAAAGAAGGAATTCCACGCGTGGGAGATTTGGGGCGGTATGAACAAGTCAATAAGCTGGAAATTGGCAACCGACCTGCCAAGGAAATGTATGGAAAAATGGATTCATAAGTCTGAGATACCTCACTCATATCCTGTGGACTTCCTTGATACAAACGCCATGCCAATTTGACTTGGTAAAACGGAGGATTTGGCATGGAATGGGGATATTCAAGTCATTTGAACCAAGGCAATTCAAACTAATTTTTCCATGCAGAACCTATCAACTCGGCTACATGGCGGTCCCGAGTCACTCGGAAGGTAAGTCAGGGAACGTGGGAATGAGACGGTTGAAGTGTTTAATAGGATTTGATGGAGATAGGTGAGTGGCTCATTTGAATTAAATGGTAGAGTGATCAAAAATGTGTCAGCTAAGTGTTGGGTGAAGGCCGAGGATCTCAAGATCTATGTACCCACGTGCCTGGATAGTTGATACAATTCAGGGCTCATTAATTAATGCAAAACTGGGAGGCCTACTTGAAATAATTTTACAATGGTAAGCTCACAGAGGTAGTAAGAATGCTCGGGCCAGGGTATTAGTGAATACAATATATATATTTTCGCTAGCATTGTTCATAGACCTTCCTCGGCCGAGCATTCGGTGCATAGGCGGCAAGACTTTTTCTAGGACTTAATGAGCTATAAGGCAGACTGAGGTAGTGTTACAAGACCACACACTGAGTTCACGGATGAATTCGAGCTAAAATGGTAGAGTTCGATCAATTTTGGGGTCGATGAAAAACCAAGAATCTTGTTTTTCCCAGGAAACACGAGTTTGGGTTGCTCGGAGTGGTGGCATATGCGTCTAAGGAGCTCAGACATCTTGCCAAGTCCACGTTAAAACTCAGTGAGTTGGCTTGTTTCATTGAGCTGTGAAGCGAATGAGTCTATGTACATTCGGGCTCTGATGGTTCAGTGGTTGCGAGAGAAGCTCCCACGTACCAGGTAGTAGGTATGTTGCAGTATATTAGAAGCCTTTTTGAGCGCTTCCAACAAGTAGGTTGTCCAACTATGTTGTTATCTGTTCAGTATCGAATGCATCCTCAAATTCGGGATTTTCCTTCAAGATATTTTTATCAAAATCGATTAAGTGATAGTGAGAGTGTTACCAGGAGACCTGATGAAATTTATTACAAAGATTCTCTATTGAGACCTTACTTGTTTTACGATGTAACTCATGGAAGTGAATCTCATAGAGGTGGAGCTGTTTCACATCAGAATATTCATGAATCATAATTTTCTTTGCAATTATATGATCATCTCTCAACGAGTCACTAAGTTGGCAAGCATAAAGGTTTCTGTTGGAATTATCACACCTTACAAGCTACAAATGAAATGTTTACACCGAGAGTTTGATGTTTTCCTCGAATCTGATGAAGGAAAAGGATTATATATCAATATGGTAGATGCCCTGTCAGGTCTATGAGCGTGAATGTAATCATTATGTTTTGTGTCTGAGCTTTAAATCAAGGGGTTGGCTTTGTAGCTGATGTTCACCGCATGAATGTGGTACTAACATGAGATCACAGAGCGCATTGGGTTATGGGCAACACAGTTGCATTAAAGCAATCTAGTGACTGAATACAGTGCGAGGGTGTAAGGAACTCAAATGTGCAAGATGGTAAATATGAGCTTCGTACATAGGACATGTGAGAGTCCGAGTTGAGCCTACCGGGTGCTCGGGTCGACATGAAAAATAAAGCTAGGCCGAGTCAGTTGAAGAGCTCATGGGGACACACTTGGCGATGATATTGATGCTAGGACAACTCAGTAGATTTCATGTAGAGCTCGCCAAGTTGGAAAGAATTGGCTCAAGAAAGCGCGAATGAAAATTTAGGGAGCTCGTGGTGTTGTTTCATGGAGTTTGAACATGGAATGCATGTGAATATGTGGGTCTAAAACAAGAAGAAATAACTCTATCTGTCAAGCTAGAGCTATCACAGAAAAATCAATCGATTGAGTGTTGACAGGGCCACGTGACGTGATCCCTAACAATTTTCATAGCTCAAAAATCATTTCTAAATAGCGCAACATGCAGGAAGTGAAATAATTTAAATTCATTGAATTGTTTAAGCTATATGGGTCACTAATGTATTATAGAATAAAGCCACGAAGTAAGATTTAGAGTCAAACTTTCCATATTGTGGAAACGTTGGTACCAAGTTGAGATAAAGACTAAGCTCACAGGTGTCGATAGTTTGATGTATTTGTAGAGGATTTCAATTTCAAGCTTAAAGCTTCATGTTCACGATGCATGTAGGTTGATTGGTAATTTATAATGTCTTGATTTGGAGTTTGAAGCAAGACCGTAGAAGTATCATTTGCGAGGCGAGTCTTAAATTGTGTTAAGCTAGGTTCATATGATCTACATACATTTTGGATTAGTGAGGAAGATATACAACTTAGTCAAGGAACCCTATGCATGAGCATCGAGAAGAGATAGTGGAAGACGAGTTGTGGAGAATTGAGTTCATTTTGATTAGCTCACAAGGTGTTCAAAAAGCCATGACGGTGGGGTAAATTGGCTCCGGTCGAGCTTATAGAGGATGAGCATGTAGAGAATGAACCAAGCTCGTGGAAAAAATGGAACTCATAAAGGATAAAACTCACCAATGGAGCTTGGTGACTTCGTGGGGAAGCTCACATAAGTTTCACGAAAGGAAATGTGGAATGAATAATTGGCCTCAAGTTAGCCAAGGAAAATGATCAGAATCAAGTTTGATAGCTCACCATTTGAAGGACTCAATGCAAAAGAGCTTGATTTCCAAGGCAAGCAAAGAGTTGGTGTGGGGTTCAAAATCGAGTGCAACACCGAGGTTAGAGGATTCGAAACTCACTGAGATTGGGCTATGTATAGACTCTATCCACATAGACCCCCCTCTTCTTCAAGTCAAACGGGTCAAACGGGGGTCCCGACAATATGTTAATTAATTTAATATTTTTATATAAATATTTTTAATAATATTTATTATTATTATTTAAATATTTTATTTAAATATTATTTTAATTAATTGAGAAGACTAGGTCATCAGGCAATTAATGACCCATGATGGAACCTTCTCAGGTGGTTCAACTAACTGTAATAAATACATCATGGGCCTTCAATTTAGGAATGTAATTATGACATTTCCTCTTCTTTCTCACATATTCTTCTATAAATGTAAGTTGGAAGCTCATTTCAAAGGGTTCCAATAGTTCAGACAAGTTGGACAGTTAGATATCTCAGGTGAGTGTATGCTTTTCAAGAGTCCTCTCTCTTCTGCAAGTTGTTCTTGTGTGTTGAGAGAACTTTCAAGCCTCCTCTTCAAGACTGTAATGGCAACTATTGCCTCTTCTGAATGTATGATGCATTGTGCATGTTATTGAAGCAATAAAAGTGTGTGTTTTGTGACTAATCTTGGTCCTTTCATCCTTCTGTGCTTCTTTGTGCCTTTCTCGTACTTGTAGGTACAATGTGCAAGTTTAAGTTTCTATTGCAGGTTCTTGGACTTTTGTGCTTATCGAGTGGTGGAGTATTGCATGTTCTTGGAGTTGAGTTGTGGTGTCTGTTCACCCTTCTTGAGTTCATCCTTCTTCACTGGGAAACTAGTATATTTCTCGGTCTGATAAAGTTTAACAAAGGGAACGCATGCCTCTTAGTTTGTGGTATCATGTACCCTCTCTAAGTTGCAGTAGGTGAGGTTGACCTGTGGTGCACACACCCTCTTCAAATTAACCCTTCTTGAGTCTGGAAACACCCTTTATTTGGTGCATCACCATCCCTAGTATAGTTTCATTTCTGTAAATCTCTTTCCCTAAAACCCCATGAAGATGTTAGCATAGGATTAGATAATCATTTTTGTTACACTAGGAGTAGTACAACACTTAGTTTAGGAAGAGGAAGCCAGCCTTCTCCGAGGAGGTTCACTTCGAGCCCAAGTCCCACAGCTTGAGAGGTGATCCCATGTGTCCCAATCACACCAAATGTCCTATTCACATCCTGGCCATTCGGAGGGTGCAGTGATTTGGTGACCAACATGTACCTTTCTAGCATCAAATCTAGATATGAGCCACAAAGCATCTCCAACCTACAACTTTGTAGCAATATCTCAATATGAATAGAAAATCATCTTCTACACTTCCCTTTTCTCTCGATGGACCCAATCACCTTGCCATCTCCATAAATACTTGTTTTCTAATATCGCACTGACCTTGTCATGCAGTTTCTATGTGGATCCAGCTATGGATATTGCTCAGTTCCATTTTTAATATATACATAATTTGTACTCCATCAATTCCTGCCTTATAGGTCGAGCTATTCCAGAATGCCTACAAAGTCCCTATATTGGGGGAAACTAGTAATGCAAGATTATGTCAAGAGAAACATGCTTTACAATGCTCCATCTCTATAAACACTCCTGTCATATCCACTAGAACCTCTCTCCTAAAAAATACACAACGGATTTAAAACAAGAGTATAGCTATCATCACTGTGTTGCCATTTACGATCCCTTTGCAATCTGTGTAGAATAGAATGATCAATTGATCGTAATAGAAAAGTCAGGTCCTATAAATTGAGATAGTCACACGTCATCAACGAATGTAGTTCTATACAATCTCCATGGATCATCATGTGAGTGACTTCTCTCTACTTTATCTCATTGACAAATGATAGACAACTTTCTAGTCATTGTAGTCACAATCATAAAGTGGGGGAAATCTGAAGAGTAGTCCTCCAAAATGATGCATGATTTCACCTATTTATTTATCAAAAAATGTCTCATAGGTTAGACCATTTAGAGGGTTATCGAAAAAGAAAACTAATAACCCCCAGTCATTGTCTAATTTCATCTCATAATCATATTTTATATAACCCAAACATTCCTATATAAATGCTCCTATATATTTTGGCATTTCCTCTTCAACTTAGCCTAAAGTAAATGGGAATCCAAGCTTGATAGTTAGTTTCACCTCAGGGAACTTAATCAATGTTATGATTATACCATCAACACACATTATTGGGCTCTTTTAGCTGTCAATACAGTCCAATCGAGGAAAACATTTATCATTAGACATTGGTCCATAGTCAACCACAATTACAGAAAACTCAAAGATGAAGCAGACATTGACGTGTTTCTCAAGCTTAGCCAATCTGCGTGATGCAAAGATCAATGGATCTTCCTAAAGTCACTTCTACTATCACTTCATGGCCTTAAGAGACAGTACCATCTGTACCATTAAAACTTGCATAAACTAGGATGTTCCATGCATCAAGGCTATTAAAGATCTGCACCAATACACACTTCATTAGGCAGCAACACACTGGATTCTGATAAGCAGGGCCTATTCTGTGCACTTCATGGCTATCACCATTGCTCTAAATCGCCATTTATTGCTCTACAAACCCTCTCCATAATCGCAACTAATCAGAACCTAGGGTAACAATGCTTTTCACACACAACATAACTACATTTGGATAACCTCCGCCAAAATTTCCCAGTAATCACCTGAGTTCAGAAAGCCCACTGATTGTGGAAGCCTGAGGTCTCCAGTCCCATTGATAAAAGTCATCTTTATTTTTATCAAACACTTTGAAACGCTTCACATATTGTCTTTCTCAAGATCTTCAACATCATTTACTTATCATGTTTCCACAAATTTCTCCTCTATGACCCAAATTCATCAAACTAATTCAAGTGTGAAAAACTCAAATCACATTGGGTTGTCAGGACATCTGGGATCTGACCACTGAAAGCCACCTCATCACTTTGAGCTTTCCCCAGAGACTATAACCTACCTTGTACAAATCATAATTATCTCATACTAGAAGCAAACCCTGGGGTTCCCCCAATCACTTGATTCCATGGGTAGCTTCTGTAACTTAAATCTTTGATACACTCAATCTTTAGGAACCTTTAAATAGCTGCTCCATAACTTCAGAGATTTAGTTCCAGTTGACTTGTGACACTCTTGTCAAATGGTGTTCCTTATCACTGAGCTTGAAGTCCTCACCTTCCTCTAGGGGGGCACCCATGATAAATCTACCTTTCATCAATTGTTTGTCTAGCGAAATTTATCCATCACCTTCACCACTGCGAACACAAAGTCCAAATTAGACACTCAAAATTTACAATGTTTTTCCCCTTTCTAGATTAGATTAACCATATACTATACTTCGATCTTAATTATAGAGGTATGCACATCCGTCACTACCTTAATCAGGTCAATGGAAAGCCTTATTCTAAGTCTAAAACCCCTCCAACATAGTTTTTTCTATTGCGTAAATGAAGTTTGTTCACAGGGCTGATAAAAAATCCATTTAAGCTTTCACAAAAAACTGGGATCGCTTAACCTACTTATAGTTTACTCTTATATAAGAAAACCATTTGAAACAAACCATGTAGACAAGTTTTCAACCCCTGAGGTCGAAAAAGATAAAAACAATGAAAGGCCCAAAAAAATTCCAGTCATTTTCACATGGTTGAGATCAAGCATCACTTTTAAGGAAAGTGAGTGGAGCATACACTTGAGCACCTTCAATTTCCCAATTTCAGTAAATTGGATTCTTCAGAGTATTTAATTGTTAAAGTTAAGTACTATAAATCAAGTAACTTTTATGCACCTCCCAAGAAAATCTTCAGAATGTGAATCCTAAAAACCAATTTAGAATTAGAAAAACATGTTTCTCAAATATACATTTAAAAAATGACATCTATACAAGGCACTGACTAGCGCATGCAATTGAGTCATTACAACTTAAGTGGTTCCAATCATTACACTTGGTGATCTAGAGTTCATCACGTGTAAAACAAATGATGTATAGAAAATGTAGCCGCTAATGTTACAATTTAACATTATATACATGTCTCTTTTGCTGAAGATTTGTTTATAATTTAGCGCATAGACAAAACTACTCAAAGTCGCATACATAGTTTAATATAGTTTACGAATATGCCAACTATAATTATAGTTTTATTAAGATCTTAAATAGTGTAAAGTATGTTAATATTTATAGCACTAAGGTTAAAAACTATATATTCAGTTCTATCTAATTTTTAGATTAGGGTTTTACAAAACCAAAAAATTTCGGTTATAGCAATCAGGATATTCATTATATAGGTTTTTAGAAACTATAGAGATAAACCAAATTGCTAGATTATAGTTTTAAGGTTTAAATCGTGAAGGAGGCCCAAATGATTTCCTGTCACCAAATTTTCGAGGGGATTTGATAAGTGCAGTCTTTATAAAATATCTTGGAATTTTACCGAGGGGATAAGGTATTTCCAAACTTCCAATGAGAAAATCTACAATTAGATGGATTTTTATGCAACCTTGTCTCACATCTAATTACCTTGATGTAATTTATGCGGGTGTACCTTTTGAGCATAGACTTCTAACGAAATGAACACATGAACTATATGAAAAATAAACATATTTCATTTGCGTAACTAACCTTTGCCTTATCTGATTAAGTGATTTTCACCGACCAAGTAAACCTATTCGGAGCCAATTTGAATTCCTTCATGTGCAGAACAACAAACTTTGAACTATGATATAACCAATACTTTGGATCATGCTGCAAATTACCATGTAACCTCGGGCCTAGGGTTTTAAGAATACTGTAGAATCTACCTGAATTCAATATTCTGGATCGCATTAATGCTGCAAATATTTGTAAATACAATAAGGGAATGCGCATAGCAAATCAGCATCAGTTGTATTGCATTAATATATCATATAGTTGTCAAAACCCCAATGATTTACAAAGAGACCATGGAGAGCAATTTTAATATCCTCAGCGACTGAGGCCTTTACATCGAAGTGGATAATATGAATTAGATCCACTATCTAATCCTTTCTATTTATGTGAAATTTAGTGCATGTTGGTTTACCTTGATAAGTTGAATTATGGCTTTATAGGGGTACATGATATTTTGATTTGCAGGAAGATGGTTGAACATGTAGCTTTGCTACCACCATCATTATAGTGGGTATCGTCAGAACTTCCCCTATCTTTTGAGTTTAGTTAATTAAATAACTAACTTTACCTAATTTAAGGTATAAAATTAAAAACATCTCTGAACATACGTATGTATATATTGTTTGAAACCTAAACTAAATTTTTTGAATCTACATTAATATTATTTCTTGATAGATTACACATTGTCTTCTATATTCATATTTTTATTGATTCGCACTAACAAATGCTTTCTATCCACTTTGTTTGTGTGTGCCTTGGTTTTTACCCATGCACATTCCCCTCCCCCTACAGGGAATCAATCTCATAACAGCATGAGTGTCTAATCCTCAGGTCCTCTACTCTAGGACAAAGTCCTCCTAGTGATGTCACATGCACCCCAAATGAGGGAGGCATACATTAGGTGAATTAGTCATCCCATACAAAAAATCAGAGCTATAGTTCAGATATGCACAATACACAATCTACATATGATACAATTTCAAAAATGTTATAGAATATGACTTGGGTCCTCACTTTAGGACAACAACCAATTCCTAGACATAGACACTAGTGCCTGAGCACTCATGACCTTTCTTGGGTGCCTATGACAAGGGGGAAGTTACAAAATGTTTCTAAGATCAACATGGTTCAAAGTTGTTTTTGGAGTAGTTTTCATAGCACAAGAACAATCCTCATGTAAACAGAATGCATTCTTTTTCCATTTCAACTCCATACAATATGAAACTAAACACAGAACAACATGGGACATACCATCTACAGTGGTGATTATTCGGGAAGCAGTCATTGAAGGAGGGTAACACTAGACCTCTCTCCCTAACACTCTTCGGTCGTGGCGTGAGATCACCCAAAACACTCCTACTTAGCATGAGATCACCCAAAAAACTCACTCTTAGCATGATATTTCCCAGAAAACTCACTTTTGGCTGAGATTGCCAAAAAAACTCACTCTTATACAACATTTTCAAGAGATATTTCTATCCTTTTACATTCATGTTCATTAGGTGCACACTTTTTGTTTACTAATTTTTCATATTTACATGGTTTTACATACTTTTACAAGAGTTTTCATAATACATGACTTTGACTACTCTTTCTCTCTTCTTTTACAGGCCCGTCCTTGATACAAAATAATAAGCAACCCTACATTAAGCATAACAACATGGTACAACACACACACTTCACCTCTAGGGTTACTTCCTCTTTCTTATCTTCCACGCTTCATTTTTATCACTTCACGCTTTCACTTGTCCACTCGACACGCATTTCACCATCATACTCTACATGGTTATCAGGTATACATCTTCTAACTACTTTATGTTATCACGTATTCACTCAACAACATAAATTGTGGGAAAATTTAGACATAAAATCACACACTTGGCTACATTTATATGTCCTAAAAGCATGCTTGCAATCATGCGATTCCTAAGCAAGAAAACTAGTAATTGACAATTATATTTGGCCTTTTGATCATTGTTTCTTGTATTCTTTTTGGGCTTTTACACCCTACATCCCAATCGGTACTTTACTTGTTTATCTTGTATGACTTTGGACAATAGTACCTAGCTAGGATGCCAACACCCATGTATCCTCGTCCCCTTTAGGCACCCCTGACCCTTTTCTATCTTACTTGCTTCTTTTAGGACTCTTTTATCTTTTGGGCATCTTATTTTCTTATGGATCAGCCTTCCAATTGTAAATTACCCAAATTCAACCAAGGAATTCATAGAAATACAATTCTATGTGACCAAAATTAAAGGAACAAGCTCTAAGAATCTATTATCATCACCTAATATTGCATCCAAAGGCATCTAAGAAAAATAAAGGCATCCATCTAGCATCCATACAAGGGACAAGAGACTGTATTTTCTATATAAATTTCATAGGAAGGGCAAATTATTTTTCCATCCACACATCTATTTACATTGGTACATCTAGTTATTGTCTACTATCAAGTGCACTTACACAAGGGATTCCTAGGGCACGATTCTTTCACAAAATCACAATATCTACATGGAGCCTGAGATGTAGTGCATCGATTGGTCATAAGTTCACTCAATCGGGTGGATCATCAGGGTCAGTTGCACTCCCCATATTTCATTTTTTATTTTTGGGATTTGATATAGTTTGAGGGTTTTGCAAGTCATCTTCTCTTTACAGGTTACAAGTGAATTATACGATCATTTAATGACATATAGGTGGCAAAAAAGAAAAGGTTAGAAACACATGTGCGACAAAGTAAAAACAAGTTTTCTGAGCTCTTGAGTCCAGCCTTATTCGACGACTTCAAATTTTACAGTGAGTATTTGCAATAGTATTCTCTTCCAGTTCATCAATTTTGCACTCCATCATACTTTAGGATCAATAAATTCTGTAATATCTAGAGTTTAACATAGAGCATAAATTCTATTTTTTTAAAATCACCATCCCATAAACTGTCAAGGTCTAAATATAATTGAAGAAACTTTTGTATGAAATATTAAAATGCGGTTACAACAATAGGTGAGGAAATGGTGGGTGCATTCTTTAACCTGAATGTCATGACAATGTAGGCATATGACCCCCGTTCAGTCGTGACATTGTCATGCACACTCCCCCTCAATGGAAAACTCCAACAATGCAATATTTTCATGAAAGTGACAAAACATTGCAACACTCAGGGGCTTTGTAAAGATATCAACAACCTACTCTTCAGTCGACATGAACTTGAGATCTATCTCACCACTTAACACCTTCTCATGGATGAAGTGTATATGTATCTCAATGTGATTCATCCTTTGATGATGTACTGGATTATGTGCAAGAGATATGGTACTTTGATTTTCATAGAACAAAGGAACACTGTGTGGATCGTTCATATTTATCTCATCAAATAACCTCTTTAGCCATAAAGCCTCTTTTGTAGCTTCCATTGCACTTCTATATTGAACTTCTGTTGAAGAGATAGAAGTAGTTGGATTCTTTTTGCTGCACCAAGTAATGACACTTGCACCAAATTTAAACGCATGAGTAGAAGTAGATTTTCTATCCAATACATCACCAACATGATCGAAATCACAAAATCCATATAAGTTAGCATTTTCATTCTTAGTATAATGCAACCCATAATTGATTGTGCCTTTAATATATCTAAGAATCCTTTTTGCAAGATTCCAATGATCTCTATAAGGTTCTTGCATAAACCTATAATCAATTCTTACTGCATAGGAAATATCTATTTTGGTGATAGTTAGATAAATCAAACTACCAAATAACTGCCTCTATAAAGTAGGATCAAATTTTTCACATGCAAGTTTAGGATCAATTTTCAGTCCAACTTCCATAGGAGTAGAAACTAGTTTACAATCAATCATGTAAAATTTTTTTAGTACATTGGTTACATACTGTGCTTAATAAACAACAATAGAATGTTTATCTTGAAATATAGCGATGCCAAGAAAGTGATGTAAGAGACCTAAATAAATCATTTCAAAGTACCATTTCAATTTTTATTTAATTCTACAAATTAAAGCAGGATTATCACCAGTCATAAGAAAATCATCAACATATATACAAACAATGATAATATGTGATCCTTATTTCTTAATAAATAGATCATTGTCAGAAGAACAATTAAAAAAATCCTAACTATTTAAAGAAAGAATTAATTTTTGCATACGAAGCTCTAGGATCTTGCTTTTAAACCATATAAGGATTTTTACAATTTACAAACATAGTTTTCTTTACCAGTTTCTTCAAATCCTTTAGGTTGAGACATGTAAAGTTATTCTTTTAAATCACCATTCAAAAGGAATTTTTTCACATCCATTTGGTGGGTTTCCCACCCAAATTGAGAGACAATTGGAAATAAGGTCTTAACAGTACTCATTTTAGCTACAGGGGGCAAATGTATCAACATAATCAATGTCAGGTTTCTGAATGAAACCTCTAGCAACAAGTCTAGCTTTATGTTTGTTAATAATACCATCAACATAATATTTTACTTTGTATAACCACCTAGAACTTATAATACTTCACGGATCAGGTTTATACAAGGTAATTAATGCATGGTACATATGATGGCTTCTAGTCATTTCTTAAAATTAATAGGATTTGAACTTTCTAACATAGATAGAGCCCAAGTTAATTTCTTAGCTAGGAAGATAGGAGTTTCAGAAACATCTATAGCATCAAAACAACATCATGACCATTTACTAAATTAGAATCAAAACCATCATTTAGAAGTATTTAATGAAGTAACTTCAAGAGAAGAAGACAACACATGTAAACCTTTCACTAGATTATATTTAGATATTTCATATTAGATTCAATAATTAACATGTCCTAACCTTTCATGTCATAGTTTTGAATTCTTCAAACTTTTAGGTATAAAACAACATGCAAAAGAGAAATCATAAAAAATATACAGACCATTTCTTTGCATTCCTTCAGATATTTTAATCTCATTACTATCCTTTATATACCAAGTATCCTACATGAATGGATTCTATTTGTGTCCATACCTCTTTTGGATGTTCAATATTACCAATGTGTAGAAGGTACTCATCGTTCACATTACACAAAATCATAGAAAGAGCCTCTTGCATTCATTGCAAGAATACATTAATGTTATCTACAGTATATTGATGACTGGTGGGAGTAACCTCAGATCTAGAAAGAATCATCCAAAGTTTCCTCACCATGAATTATGTTTTGACCCAAATGTTTTAGTTAGTTCCATTCAGGATCTAGGTTTTGTCAAGACATAAGTAGCTAAACGTCATTGTTTTCTTGAACCTGTAAAACACACCCCATTATAATATACAATGTGCCACATAGTTAGATACATATTTATAAAAAAAATCAACACTTTTAATAGAATCAAATCTAGATATTATAGATTTAAAAAAACTATTTGATCATAACTAATTCTGTCATTACAATGCATACTAATTAACCTCCTAGGATCAAAATAATAACCCAAAATATAAAGGGTTATGCATTATACCCCAGACTTATATAAAATATAGTTCCAACCATATATAAGTGAAGAAAAAACCCTGAAGAATGCATAACAACTTATAATTTCTAAAAACCATTAATGTAGACAAAGATCCAGACAACTTAAATTTGACGTCTAAATGATCGTCATAATGGCTTATTTTTGGGTCTGTCGTGACAATAATTTAACCGTCAATTTTAACAGAGTGAAAGTTTCCTAGAACCTACGTGCTTAAATTTAACATCTAAATGACCGTCATACTATTTTATGTTTGGTCTACCGTGACAGTCATTCGACTGTCAAATTTAATGAAGCCAAAACTTGTTGTGTATTTCGAGAATGTGAAATTCTATAATTTCTTCTTCTGTATAATATTAGGGAGAGGTTATATTTAAATATTTTATATTAATCTATTATAATTTATAATGTAAAAATATATTCACTTTTAAAAAAGAGGTATATAGTTTATATAATGTAAATAAAAAAACAACATATAGTCTATAAAATATATATATATATATATATATATATATATATATATATATATATATATATATATATATATATATATATATATATATATATATATATATATACTTTTAAAAAAAACATATAACCCTTATTATGGTGTCCCCCTCATGAAAAAAATATTTAAAACATTTACCAGGCCATATAATTTTAAATTTTACATAAACCTTATATTTTACAGAGGAGACAACATTTTTCACGCTTCCAATGGAAAACATTCAAAGCCTATTTTGATGGAGCTTTGTCTCCTCCATTTACCATTGACAAAATTCAACCCGCACATATTAAAACTATAGAAAAAAATATATCAAATATTTTACTCTTACCTATACACAAGTGGTAGGGGTGTTATTTGTTCATTCAAACCGAGCCTTCATGGCCTCTTTTATCTCTACCCAAGATAGTAACATTCGCCAATGTGTTTCCCATAATATTATTTTGGTCCCTTTTAGCAAATAGTCGAAACAACTCATTCACATTTATTCAATGTGTACATAGGTTCCCATTTTATAATAAAAGCATGGATATATTCACTTCCACTAAAGCTTGGTGGGGGTTGAGTATTCTCTGTATAGATTCTTTGAACATATTTGTGAATTGTCGTGGATTCTTGGAGATTATTTTGGAATCTTGTGTGCTGAATCATTCCACATTCTCACCCTAGTAGTTCATATGACCCATGCACCCAATTCTCATATGCAACACATGTTGTATCATATATTGAATGATTGTCCTCCCATTTTAGATCTCCCTCCTTTTTTTGGTTCAAAATTTTCTACCCCTATAATCTTGTTGTTATAGATATGTTCCAAATCTTCATGTTCTTCTACAGTATCCACGTATAGGGTAATTTTTTTGGATCCATGGGAAAAATGATCTGCTAACCATCATTTTCAAAACTGACATATCACATCTTAAATCGTATGTCGGCATTGTTGGCATAATACCATGGTCTTCCTAGTAGCGCTATGAATTATCCACTTCAACTAGGGATATGAATTCAAAGTCTTCATGGAAATTTAACCCCATAATACTAATTGTATCATCTTCAAAAATATGATAGGCACAACCCATAATTTGTTAGCCATGAAAAAATGTGTGGGGATGCACTGGTTTCCCCATCTTGTTCTAGGATTCTGCTGTGAGGATATTTACTTCCATGCCTATGTCAACCAAGATTTTTTTTGATGTTGGACATCCATAGTTACATGCATCATTAAGTATCTCTCTGTAAAAAACCTCCACCTTAGTTGATCTTACATCCTTCTTCTATATCGACCTTAATTATCTTTGAAACGCTACTTTTTTATCTTATGATTCAACCATTGTTCTAGTAGTGGTAGTATTTCTTCCATGTACAACATCAGACATACCTCCTTGAACTCATCTTTGTGGAACCATTCATATGAAAAATATCATGACATATTTTTATGTAGTCTAGCCTCATCCCTAAGAAAATTGTTCTCTCCTTGGAGCTTTCTGATTAGATCTTGTACCTCATGAAGGACCTGCTACTAGTGCTAACCATCAGGGTAAGGATTTGTCAACTAGGTTTTAGATGGTTACACCTTACTAGAATGCATATCTTGCATGCATATGAGAACATGTATGGTAATATGTACTTTAGTAGTTATCTTCTCTATTGGTATTATTTTCAATGTCTCTTCATTCCTAATGATGTGAGCAATTTCAATCATACAAACACCATTATCACCTTTTTCCTTCACTAACTTGAATAAATTGGGGAAATATTCTACCTTTTTGATCCTTCTAAAAATGTTTTCCCAATGGATATGTTGGGAAATCACGTTGGTAATGGTTATGTGACTCACATTTATAATAGGCTCTAGGTGGGTGCACAATACATATGTGTCCTCCTAAGTTTCTTCCATTTCTTCTATGATTGTATCCACCACATTCTCTGGTGGTATATTCTATAGTAGCTTCTTAGAGAAAAAATGACCTGGATTCATGAATTTGATCAATGATGTGATACTCTGATGTATTATGGGTTTTCACATAACATATTTTACAATAGATGCCTACCCTAGCCTGTTTTGCATGGTGCAGTAAAGGGAAATTTTGGGTATCATGGTTACGTTCACATATTTCACATGCTATAAGTATGGACTTCAAAATTTTATGTGGGCATGTACGTTTGGTATGACCTTACAACTCACAATCGGTACACCAAATACCAACAAACATTACATGGGGAACTGTTCACTATTGGCTTCTCCAATTGTGTTACCATTGAACCAATTCATTCCTCCATGAATAGGCTTAAAACAATATCTATAATTTCTACCTCTTTAGCATGCAAGTATGCTTCTAATGCATCTTATGGATTGGTGAAATTATTATGTGATAATGCACACATGAATGGTAGTAAGATTCCTCCTACAAACCATTGCACATATTGTGTAGGGTGGATTTCAGATAATAGTTTAGAGATCAGAGTTTTGAAACATGTATGTATCATATGATCATACACTCTCTATGAGATATTTCTTAATTCTCTTGAGCATCGAAATGATTTACTACTCAAATTCTAGGATAATAAAATTCCATTAAAACTTTGACTTAAGTTGATCGTAGTCCACGATAACTTGTGATGGGTTGTTCTTTATATACCAAGTGTGGGAACATCCAAACAAAATAGTTATTAAGTACATTTCCTTTCGTTTTGAGGAAGTTTTGTCACACAAATCATGCACCCATTGAATTATTGAAATATCCCATGCAACGTTGGAACATCCCCAAGGTGTGGGACCTTGTCACATTAGGATGAATCTCTAGAGAAGGCTGACTTCCATTGGAACTTAGGGCACCCAACTTAAGATCAGCATGCAAGGATAAAAAACTTGAAAATTATCCTAATCTACTCGATTCACGGAGTTCAAGGTTATAAGTAATGAATAAAGACAATACGTTGTTGCACCATGATTATAACTAGATAATTACGTGATCTTCATGCCGTAAGGGTTAGTTTAGAAAGGATAAACAATCATCACAATCTAATTCGCTTGATGCTATTTAGACAGGGTATATAATAACCACAACCAAATTAACATATATTCCTTTATAAGACCCGAAATATTCCTTTAGATAAATCAAATCTGATTGAAAACACAGTCAATAACCATGACAATATAAAACATGCACATGCCAAACATCTCACTCACTTGTGACAAAAAATGATAAATCAAATTTTATAACAGTAGGAAAATAACCTTTTCACAACTGATATTCGAGAAAACCATATCACATTCCCATATAATGAAATAAGATATTATGAAATAAAGGTAAGTTAACCACTTATACTAAGGAATTGAACATCCACAAAGCATACATTAATCAATTGTTAACACAATAAATCATATTCTTCATTGTAATATATTGTTTTGAATGTAATTTAAAGGCTTTATATTAGTCAAATAAATCTTCCAAGATTGAAGAGTAACTTCCAAAATGATTTATCTATAGCTCTACAAACTTCATGCACGTAACTATTTATAAGTTATTTAGGCTGAGCAATTATCAACCGGGCCTTTAAATAAAAAATTACTAAAAATAGGACATCATTAAGCTATAGGAAACATGCTCCCATAAAAATAGAAACAGTTGTTACAAAGGTTTGAATCAGTCAACCCTGCAACTTGGACTGATCCATAGCTTGGAACTGTCCTTCTATGGTCGCTTAGTCTTTGGCTTGGCCCTCGCAACACCTTCCCCTTCTTCAAGTTTCTATATGACTCTTTCTCCCAAACAACCATCTAAATGTTTGTATAGTCAAGGAAACACTTTATAATTCCTTTCACTTCTCCTTCCTCAGGTCCACATGTGTAATGGTTCACTACGTCTACCATCTCGATCTCTCTTCGCTACCTTGGTTGGAATTATTTTAATTTTTCTTACCACTTTCTTCAGGTTGAACTTGTGAAAGTTAAAATTGGCATAAAACCAACTCTGTCAATAGAGTCACTATTGACCAAGTTCTAGTCACCTTGTCATCCTTAACTTCACCATGATCCTTTGGAAGATTCAACTTAATGTGATCATTCTAAGAACTTGTAGCATTAATGTTCTCAAACTCTTAAGAACTTATCAATTAGATGTTATCCATTAACTCTACTCACTTTTCATCCAAATTATTTATCAATTCTTGTAACACTTGGGACCTAAAATCCATATCTTTTTGAAACTCAAAAAATTTAGAAACATCATTGATTACTTCTTCTTGGAGAAGTAAATCTAGATCCTCTTCTTTAATTTCACTCCAGGTAGTCAAATTCAAGTTCAAGTTATTATTATCTTTAGAGATGAAGCTTCATCCATTCTACAAATTGAGGCTCTTTTAGTTTGTAAATCATTATATATTTCAACAAACTCTTTAATGAAAGGATTGGGTTCTTGAAGTATGCGCTCTATCCATCCATTTACTAGATCTTATCTTTTAACCTATTTTCTCAATCTCATGATATGAAATATAATCTAAGAGTAGAATAAATTGTCCAGAGCAGTGGTAGTTGAAAGATCAATGGATAGAGTAGGCTATGTTACCTTCCTTAACAATTCAGTGAGCTGCTCAAAATTTTCTTTTAGCTCATCCTTAGAAGCTTTGTCCTTGTTATCGTAATTTTATCCAACAGATTCCTAAGAGCCGTTCTTCACATCTTGTTTGGCTCCTTCGTGTGTTGCTTTTCCCAGTGAAAATATAGAAATTTGGTAGTCACCTGCTGTAATGGTTTCCTTGGTTTTTCCCTTAATGATGAGTATACAACTTCTACAACCATCTCTCTGAGATTGATTCACTGATAAGATGGAGATAATATTTGGACTGCTTAGTTCTGTCTTCTCGGAGTGGGTTCTCAACACACTCAGATCTATAACATCCACTAGGGGAACCTTATTCTTCTATTTTGGAGTTCTAGAGAAACAACCATTTCTGGAATAGCAGATGCTGATGGAAGTGGAACAACAACTGATTCAGTACCCAGAGAACTTGATAACACAAAAACTCTTGTGACATTAGTAGGCAATGAAATGGAGGTGAAAATAATGGATGGGGTGGATATGAGGACAACCATAAGAGTGGATAAATTGATGTTGGAAGTTGGAACCTGGAAGGAAATGAAATTGTGAGAGGGAGTGAAGTAGAAAAAGGTGACCCAATCATCTCCCCTACTAAAAGAAATGGAAGATATGAGAACACCTGGGCCATAGAAGGAGATGCGAATGAATAAATAATTTTATAAGTGGAAGGAAATGATGGAGGAAGTGAAAATGGAAGAGGAAGAGGAGATGAAAGATCTTGTGACAAACTTGGAGAATTTGTAACTTCAACTATTTCTAACACTGGTATTGCTGGAGACACATCCTTGGAAGTAAGAGCCTTGGATAGAGAGGAGCTGCCAACAAAAAATGAAATCTTCTTAGGGACTATATGGGCCCTTTGGATGGGCCTTTCCCCCTTTTGTAGGTGTTATAAGACTCACGGTTGGTTGGGCTTCTGTACTTGTAGGTTGATCTAACCCTTTGGGTAAAATTCCCAAGGTATCCAACCAATTATAAGTTCTTTGCAGAATGGACCCTGTCCTCTCCTTGGTATTGTAACAATATTCTACATACCATACAATCCATGGAAATGGTTGATTAGAATTATTATTATTTTTGTAGGCTGCATCCAAAAATTCCTCCTCATCTTCCATTTCCTTTGGAATCTCTGCGATAACAAACTACTGAACCTCATGCAGAGTTAGCCTCTCATAATACCTTTGTTGGATGATGAATTAATCTTGACAATGAATCCAAATATCTTCCAACTGGGGCACATGAGAACTGGATAAACCTGTTTCACTAAATTTTCCCTTGTAGTCGAAATTGGTCAGAGGATGAAAAGTTAGCAAGGTTAATTCTGACATCTCTGCAACTACATTCTTCACCTTATAAATATTTGTATAAGTGTATTTACTAATTGAAATGGTAAATTGGACTCCCAAATTGTGCCATTTATTATGAATCTTAAGATAGTCCAGCAATTGCCGAACCAATTCTAGCAAAACCCACTTGTCAGTGGGGCATCTTGGCAGCTTACTAGGAGAACCTACAAAACCAGGAATCCAAATGTATGTAAATGTAGGAAAATATAGGTAAATAGATCCCCACTCGCATACTTCTTTGAAGGATTCATTGGAAATCCTTCGATTATATAAATCTTTATCAAAATGATAAAGAATGACAACAAAGAAGGCATCATTGATTTTGCGGAAGTGTTTGCTTCCCTCGTCTAGTGTAAGATGGGGATATAAAATCATAGATTTGTGAAGCACTTCGAATACCCTTAGTGTTCAACCCAGTGAAATATCCCATAGTGGCTACAGTATAGACCAAAAAAGAGGTAATGTAGAAACTCTTTGAGGAAAAAAACCTTGCTTAACTGAAAGCAGATGGAGCTGCTGATATGCTCTCCCCATCTTATGAATTCCTTGCTTTTCTTGATAATAGCAATATATAGGAATATCCATTCCTAAAATTCCTTTGCAAAGGCAAGGCTCAAAACTCTACTCAGCAACACAATAATGTCATTGAATTCCTAGATAAATTCTGATCGATACATGGTCTTGGGAAATTTAGTGACACTCTTGGCCAGATAGCTCTTCACCATGACTTTTGTGTATAACTCAGTTTCTTTGTCCCAATGCTCCACTACTGATTCTAGTGAAATTGTTGTATAGTATTCAATGTCTAGGAGTTTGAATAAATCCTCAAAGAAATATGGGTCCAAAAGAATTACAACCTTGCCATCAACATCTTTTACTGACCTAGAATCTTCATCAAAGTGAGTTGTTGCATCTAAGAAAAATTTTGGGCAATGCATGGATGCCGGAAATCTATCATCAAGTGTTGTATATGGCTTGCATCCAATATTTCTTGTTGGGGGATTTCACCCTTGCCCATAAGTCTAGAAAATCAACCTGCCCAAGATCAGTGTCTCCTATATTCCCCAAGTCTGAGGATAGACAAGAGTGAGGAGAAACTCCAAGGAGTGAATAATTCATCTTTTCTTTGCCTTTGGCTGCAAAATTTGACATTAAGTTTTGGATTTTGGAATCCAAAAGAACTTCAAAAATATGAAAAAAATAGTGGAACTGTCCGAAAATACCAAAATCCAAAAGTCCAAAAAGACTTTAGTTTCCAAAGTCTGAAAACCCAAAAACCCAAAATAACAGATGTCTGAAACTCTGAAAATCTACAAACTCCAAAATGGAAATTTCTAAAAGTCCAAAATGGAAACTTCTGAAAAGCCAAACTTCTGAAACTGGAAAGGGTAGAGTTCTGAAACCTGAAACGATAAATGTACGAACTCTAAAAAACACCAACCTTCGAAAAGATGAACTTCCAAAGGACATGAAAAATAAGTCAAATACTTGTGGAGATTCTAAAAATCTATAATGTGATCTACGTTGGATGCATGCACATGATGGATTTCACAACTGTGGAGATTAAAAAAAACTTTCAAATAAAACATGGAGGGAAATGAGGGTTTCATCTCCAAAACAAAAAAAAGGAAGAAAAAAATAAAATGACCAAGGAAAAACAACCCAAAAAGATATTAAACCAAAAAGAAAATAACCTAAAATACCTTGAAAATGACGTCGTGAAAGTATGAAGTTGTAGTAAAAAATTAGATCGTCAGAGAAAAATTTCAGGTGAAAATGACAAGTAAAATTGTGAGTTTATATAGAAAAACCCAAAATTAATACTCAGAATTTGACACGTACAGAAGTTGGTGAGAATTGAATGCACAAAGAACCACGAAGTCTAAAACCCTGAAATTCTGAAGTTTTGAAATTTTGAAACTTTGGAGTTTTGTACTTTGGACTTTAAGAGATGAAAATCGTGAAAAGGTAATGGAAAAATCTGAAACCCGAAAGTCAAAAGTTCTGAAATTATGGAACTTCGGAGTTTTGGCATTTGGAAGTCTGAAAGAGAAATATCGAAAAATGGATGAGAGACTTTCAAAACTTGAAAGTCCAAAGTTACGAAATTTTGGAACTTCGGAGTTTTAGACTTTGGAACTTCCAAATAATGTAACTCTTTGGAGAGAAAAAGTTTTGCTTCTCTTCCATATACAAGCATGAAAGGAGAATTTTTGATGGCCCTTTTAGGTGTGATTTGATTTGCCCATAAGGTAGTTTTAAGCTGTGTATGCCAAGTCCTCCCATTACTCTCCATCATGCATTTGATAATCCTTATGAGGTTCTTGTTGTTAGACTCGGCTAACTTGTTCCCTTGTGGATAGTAATTTGATGAAGTCTTGAGGTAGACCCCATTCTTAACCACCCATTCACTCAAATTCAGATAGAGAGAAGCCATTGCATTGTCATAAATAATAGTGAATGGAACACCAAACCTTGTCATTATATTTTCTAGGAAATCGAGGACTACCTTCTCGTTGATTTCTTTCAATGCTACTGCCTCTGTCCATCGAGTAAAGTAGTCCTTGGTAGTAAGAACCCATTTATTTTCTTCAATGGATGGATGATTAATCATACCAACAAAATCTAACCCCCATTGAATGAAAGGTTGATCCACTTGAATCGGGTGTAGGGGAACATCTGCCAACTTCTTCTTGATAGTGAAAAGGACACATTCCTTACATTTCCTCACCTAGAGATGAGCATATTTGAACAAATATGGTCAATAGTAACTGACTCGTATAATCTTGGTTACAGTTGTTCATGCACAATAATGTCCTCTAGATAGGCCATTGTGGAGTTCTTCTAATATCTTACTTACCTATTTCGGATTCATACATCGAAGAAGAACATAGTTCAAATCCTTTCCAAAAAGAACATTATCCACAATGACATATGGAATAGATTGGAGATGGAAGGTACATCTTTGAATTTTATCCATGTTTGAAGGATATACTCTTGAGAGGAGGAAATTTTACATCTTTGAAAACCAATCAAGTTAATCATCACCTTTGTGAGTATTCAAGAGAGTAACAACTTCATTCTTTTCAATCTCTATGTCTGCAGCCAACTACTGACATAAGCCCTTACCTCTGACAAGTTCAGTGAATTTGATGTGTACATCATACTCCATCACCTTCGTGATCCATCCATCACGTTTCTCATTCATCTCTTTGTTCAACAAAAAGTTCTTGACACCAGGATGAGAAACCATCTAGTGATTTTTGTTGTTGGACAACATGTGCTTAAATTTATTTAGAGCTCGAATAACTGCAAAGACTTGTTTCTCAATAAATGAATATTTAAGCTCATATTATTTGAGGGATTGAATGAAGAAAGCAATTGGTTGCTCCATCAGATCGTCATTTTTCTAGGTTAGGATCCCTGAAATGTTCTCTTGACCTGTGAAAGTATAAAGAATAAAATATTTATCAAACTTGGGGTTCACCAGTGTGGGAGCTTGCGAAATGGCTATTTTTATAGTTTTGAATCTCTCCCTCCCTTATTTTGTCCTTGAGAATGGCATAATTTTCTTTAGCATAGCTATAAGTAGTTTAGCTAATGTTGCGAATTGAGGAATGAATCTCTGCACAAAATTTATGGTTCCCAAAAAAAATTTGGAGACCCTTCTTGTGACTTGGGAGAGATAAAGATATAATTGAATGAATCCTGGCTGGATCAATCAAAAACCCTTCCGCTAAAACGACATGTCCCAACAACTTTTCTTTGTGTACTGTAAAAATACATTTCTTGGGGTTAAGTGAAACCCCAAACTCTCTACATCGTCAGAAAACCTTCCTTAGATGTGTGATGGGATCTTCAACATTCTTTGAATATACAGTTATATAATCAAGGTAAACCAAGATGATATCATTGATTAGTCCTTTAAATTCCATGTCCATGGCTCTTTGGAAGGTAGCCCCAATAATGGACAATCCAAATGATTTTTTTTTGTAAGCATACGTGCCTCACTTAGTAGTGAAAACCATTTTGAACTGGTCAAATTCTTGGACTAGAATCTGATTGTAACCCAAATATCCATCGAGAAAAGAAAATATTTGAGCTCCTACCACCGTTTGAAGTATTTTCTCCATTGATGGAAGAGGATAATGGTCTTTCAACAAGGCACAATTCAAATCCCTGAAATCTACGCACAACTAATCTCTCAGTTCTTCTTCCTTATGTGCACCAGATTAGCTACCCATGAGAAATGCTTGATGGGAAATATTATACAAGCCTCGATGAGTTTGGTTAGTTCCTTTCTCATTAACGTCTCGATTTTGGGATTAATTGGCCTCTATTTCTAACGAACTAGCTTGAAATTTGAATCCAGTTCAATGGTATGTTGTGCTAGACCTGGATCAAAACCACACAGGTATTTTTATCTCCATGTAAAAATATCATGATATTATTGACATAGTTTGATGAAAGATTTATTTTCTTGGGTAGTACATACTTTACCAATCTTTAAAAAAATTTCACTTTCCACCTTGACTTCTACAAAATCATCTTCCTTGACCACCATGTTTGTGTTTTGTCATTTGACTTGGTCATCTAAATTGAAGATGGATTCAAGAGTAACTAAACCTTTTGGTAGCTTAATTCCCCTCAACTTTATACTTTGATCACCATATGAGTTTTGCAACTTATCTTGGTTTTTGACAGTAAATTCCACCTCTTCTTACAGGAAAAGAATAGTTTGTTTTTCACTTTCAAACACTTGCCAACTACTCAAATTATCTGGAACTGCGGGACGGACCACCATTTTGACCATTTTCTTCCCTTCCTTCATGATTCCTATAGGTATGTCATACTGTGAGCCAATTGTAGCAAGTATATCAACATCCTGATTTTACTTCCTAGGAACTGCATGAATTCCAAAAGCTTTGAAATCTTCTATTAAGTCCCAAACTTGATTCTTATTTGATATTAAGAGATCATTTTTTGATGCTTTGTAGGCTACGATCAACTCAATGTCTCCAAAGGTGGTAAGAGTCTTGATCCCTTTCTTCTGAGCTAGCTGAATCCCTTGTATAAGGGCCTCATATACAGTGACATTATTGGTGCAACTAAAAATATGAGAAGTATTTATCTCCTTCTAGAGAAATACACATAACTCCTGCATTGGATCCATTTTTACTTCTCGAACCATTGAATAAAAATTTCCACAGTTCCTCAAAACTATTGGTTTTTTTAACAAATTGAGGTACAATCATACCTTTTGCATGGATATAATATGTACCCAGTTGATTTTCCTCCAAAAACAATAGAATAGATTGTTCATCTGCTAATAAATTAGTGTAGGGATCATATTGATGATCTGTACTTACCTCATCAAGAATTGTATCAAGAACTTCCTATATGAGAGTAGTTGGTTCATGATCCACATCTTCCTCTTCTGGGTCACAAATGGCACAGTTCCCATTTATGGGATTATCGGTGAAAGGGTTCACATGATTTTGGAAAATACACTCTACTATTATAAACACCTTTGTCCCGTATTGAGTTCTAAGAATCATATATGACCAATCTGATGACAAGTAACCACCCATATTTGTAGTGAAATCTCGTGATAGGAAAATGGCGAAGAGAGGGGGAAGATCAATAATGGATATGTCTTATGTGAACGATAAGCTAGGACATGCATGGATAATGAGCTGGAGTCCTTTAATAATTCTGATAGTTTGAATTGTTGTACCATCTAATTGGAAAACTCCCTTTGAGATTGGTGTATATGGTATTCCCAATACATATGTAATGTCCTTTAATAATATGGTATTCCCAATACATATGTAATAGTTTGTTGAGATTGGTGTTTTGTATTTATAGATTTGGGTTTGGAAGAATTTAGAATTTGGGTGCATGTGGGACTAAAGTCTAAAAAGAGCTTTAGGCTTAGATTAGGATAAACATGCTTGTAGGCTTAGATAAGCTTGGTTTAGGCTAGTTAAACTTGATTAGAAAGTGATTAGAGACTCATTGAGAGTTGGGATGGGTATGGATAACCAATTGTGACTGATAGATAGCCTACTAAGCCAATAAAAGTGGTCCAGAGAGAACTAGGGAGGTTTTGAATGGTTGAAAGGAGGAATGTTTAGCTAATAAGAGAGATATTAGCCAAATAAGTTGATTATAGGAGGAATACGAATGAAAGAGTGTCGTGCATAGGAATTCGAGAATTGAGCGAAGAAGGGTGAATTAACGAAGTTTCGTCAATCAGTTGAATGGGAGGAAATGCTAAGTGTAAGCATATTTTAGGTGTCTATAGACTATATTCATTTCACCAACGTGGGCATGGTTCTTAATTCTCCATGTGCATATAGGCCTAGTCTCAATTTTGTTTTCATAGGGTTTTTATTTAACAGAGACCAATACTAAGTAGTTTTAAGGATTTTCACTCGTTTCATAAATTTTTTGTCTTTAAAATTAACTTATTAATGTACATATTGCATGCAGGAATTTAGTGGATTATCAAAAAAACATTTGACAATAACATAGTGCACATTGTGGATTACATGAGATAAGGGTATATCAAATGAATTCCATATATTTCTATAGAAAATATTTTTCCTTTTTTCCTAAGCTAACATCTTTGCACCTTCTAATTCATACTTCCCATGATATTAAAGAAGGCTTAAAATTTGTGAAAAATAAAAGAATGAAAATGTGTGGAGTTATAAGAGCTAACTAATCTAGGGCCAGAAACCTCAGGAAATACATCACGTTGATCTATAATACATGAGATGACTTGAAGGGAATGATAATTTTATGAAATGTAATAACATATGATGTTTACAATTTATATAATAAATAAAAATTATGTCTGATTCCCATTTTAATTGGTTTTTGGTATTGTGGCTATAAAGTATTTTCAACAATTAAAAACATTTGTTTAGATAATAGTAACATTTCTACATTTTTTAAAAAGATAATTTTACAATTAATTATTGTGGTAATCAAATTGTAGCTTCCAGCTACAAGTTTAATGTGGTAACAACAATTGTAGAAAAAAAATTGAAATTGCCACAATATAACATTGATGAAAGTTATGAAATTGTAAATTGTGGAATATCTACAAAGAAGATTTATATAGAAAAAATACATTATTTGTGAAGATTGTAGAATACTAAAAAAAATAGAAATTGTAGAAATGTTACAAGTATTAGGAAATGTGGACAATATACAATTTAAATATTGGAGATTATCTATAAATTTTATAAATTGTAGACTATCCATGGTATAATGAATTGTGGAAAAACTACAAAAATATTTTAAAAAATGGATTAGCTACAATTCCAATGCCACAATTTTAATTTTTGAAATACCATATAACCACAAATATTGTTGAAAATTTGTGGCAAAATGCCTAGTTTGTTGTAGTTAATATAACTTAAAATATTCAACTTGATTGCAGTTCTAGAATGTGATGTTTGATACATATTGCCCTTCCTGCCTACCTCAAGGCCCTACAATGGTCTTTCACGGTTGTTTTATTCTGATGAAGGTAACAACCTAAAATGGATGCATCTATGAGGCATGACATTATAAAACAACACTTGAGTTGCTGATTTAATTTTATGTCATTCCTAAAACTATTCAAAACTGAGAAATAATGAAAAATATGTACCCCTTTCTGATGACTGATCCAAAATGGTCAAACACATAACCCCTCAAATATGAAAAACCAAAAGTTTCAAGTTGAACTCTTGCATATGTGTGAGAAATTTCAACAGGTTCGATTTCCTTACATTCCTTCTTAGGAATGTGGGCCATAACAAGATAACCAAACAATAAAAAATTATTAACCATGGGTTTCATACTATTCCATGCTTCAATAGGAATGACCCCCTTCAATGCTTTATTAGAGAAACTAATCATGGATATAACAAGAAAATTTTATGGCCTTAGCCTAATATTGAGGTGCATGAGACTTGGAGTGTATCATATAGCTGGCCATTCCCTTCAAGGACATGTTATTTTATGGAACACTATTTTTCTAAGGACTACATGGAATTGTACATTGTAGTTAAATCCCCTCTGAAGTGTATAATTTATGAAAATGGTAACTAATATACTCACCACCATTTTTGATGTGTAACATATTGATGTATTTACCTAAATGGTTTTCCAAAAATGCCTTGAAGTCCATAAAATACCCAAATACCTTAGATTTTTGCTTAATAAATTACACCCAAGTATACCTTAAAAACTCATTGATGAAGGTTAGGATGTATTTTTCCCTATTGAATGAAGGTGTTGGAAATGGTCTAAAAATATCATTGTGAACTAACTCCAATATCTCTGTAGCTCTCTGTGATTTTTTTTTATCATACTTATCTTCAGAATTCTTACCAAGAATGAAACCCTAGCAAACACCATCAGAAAAATGAACAAATGGAAAACTTGAAACTATGTCAAGATGAATGAATTTCTCCAGTTAGTGATAGTTAAGATGGAAAATTGATCATTCCATAGTTCACTAACCCCATCTGTATGAGTGAGAAATTTAGTAGAGGGATGATCAAGAGAAAAATATGAGAATGTGTATAACCTGGATTGGAAATCTTCTTTCCATGTTATGTGACTAAATACCCAAAGATTTTAAAGCATTAAAGACTTGTTAGATTGTTAAAGAAAGTTTTGATTAATGACTTGTTAGATTGTGAAAGACAAGTTTGATTAAAGACTTGTTAGATTGCTAAAGAGAAGTTTGAATTGAGATTATTTGTAACAAAATCTTTGGAATCAAGATAATGATATAATATGGGAATTAATATCCTGAGAATTTGATTAAAGATTCTTAATTGAGTTATGAAAAGGAATGAAAGTCATCCTGATGGTTCATAACTACAATGAAATGATTTAAAAGGCATGTGACGTATTCTAAGAAAGACGCACAAGGAATTGTAATTGTGATGCTTAGAGAGAGAAATAATTGTAAAATAGTCTTAAGGAATTTGTGAATTTAGTCTGTGGAAGTAATTCCAAGGATGACCGGGATACAGGAAAATGGTGGGCAAGAGAGAGGGGCACCAGTGTGTCCTAACCGGGGGTAAAGAGTACAACCTTAGATGGTTCCTTACCAAGGAAAGGTGAAAATACACTAGGTGTACAGAATTTCCTCTCATAGTGTGGCCATAGTCTAGTGTCTGTTAACCTAGGGGTGCATTAGAATTTTGTACTAGAATTCCTAATCATTGTCTTAGATAAATTATCTCTCTGCATTAGAATTTAGTTTTAGAATTTTAGATAATTTGACTCAGATAAGTTCTCTCTCTCTATGAACTATGTAAATCTCTGTAAAAACCATGTAAATTTTGTTGAAAAATAAAAATTTAATTCTTCTTTTTATTCTGATAAAAGAGAAAATGAATATATGATGTTTATTTTAATATGCATATTGATGAAATATGTAATTTGTTTTATAAAGAATAGAGAATTGCAAGATTTTAGATATGTATATTTTTTATTTCAAGAAGGTTTTGTATAAAGTAATGCAAAATTAGAATTGATATGTAACCGACTGTAATTAGTAGATTTGTAGATTTTGTTGTAAATTTTAGTTTATTTAGTTAACTTGATTTTACGGGATACCGTTATGTTGTGAGGTTGACAATTGTCCCTTCCTTATTTGATTTCTAGACCTGAAATATATTAAAATTTGGCCAATTCTGTGAACTTCACGTCCACCCATAGTCATCTCTCAAAAGTGTGATGGGATGCTGCCATGTGTGCACTTTCGGTCATTGGATCATTGCCAAGTGACACCCTCTAATTGGTTCAAATGTATCTTCCTTTGCGGTCCTGTCTTCTCTCTTTTCTATTGCGGACCTAAAAGATTCCTTGAATACGGTTAATTCTAGGGTTCTAAGTCCACTGGACCCTAAGTGCCTTCATCTTAACTAGAATTCTGACACGTAGCCTTCTATATTTGTTGATATCTCAACACATGTCTTGTCCCATTGTTTCCATGTATCCTATACTTTGACCCCACTGACCACCCAAACCGAAATTGTTTAGTTTTTGGTTAATTCCATTAACATGGAGTCCATGTGATAGAATTATTAGAATAACCCACGAAATCGCGACATGTGTCTGTCTATAGCCACGTCGTTTTTAATAATGTTTAAATATTTAATTAAAATTATTTTTAACTGTAGCCTCATATTTTTAAATTCTTTTAGCTTTATATTAATCAAATATAGTCATTATTCAATTTAGCTTTTTAGTTTAAATTATTTTATCATATAGAAAATGTATTAGATTTTTGCAATCAAATATTTTGTCAAAGTTTTATAGATTTTTTTCGAGGGAAAAAGTTACATTTCATTTGGTATTAGATCTAATTATCCTCGTTGAGAGATGTTCAACTATTGAATTGATGAAAATAAAGTAATTATTTTGTGAAGCAATATAAATACTTGATTGTGGTGATTTGTCTCACAAAGATAAAATTGTGCATATACATAGAATGGTAGACAAATCAAATTCAAACGATTCATAGAAAATAATGGACTACAATGAATTGAAGAGGGAAATCTAACAATTGGGTAGAGAAATAAACAATATTTTTGAGAAAATAGAAACTTAGAAATGCTAATTTGTAAAAGCTTTGATTGATAAAACTGATAATTTTGATAAATCAGATAAAATTACTAAATCAAAAAGGAAATTCTCTAAGTTAGAAAATAAAATAAGAAAGAGAAAACACTCCTCTTCACATGATGATTTTATTTCTAATAAAGTAAATGATGTTTGGGTGTGGATCCTATTTTCTTGTCTTCTTGAATCATTATTAAAGTGTTGGAGTTTGAATGGTTAAGTTTGGATACTTCAGGAGCATTCTACAGTCATCTGTTGTGACGTTGCTATGAATATGTTGTTAACATGCTGTTAATTGACTGTTAACGTTGGGACTATTTTTCAGCTGTGGGAAGTTGAAAGATCATGACTTTCAAACTTCTAGGGTCGGCTTTAGGACTTCTTTAAAGGATTGTAATCCTATAAATAGAGGTGTTAGGGTATCTTGAAGATATCTTGAGTGTTCAAGAGGTCTTCAGTCTTAATGATCAAGAGGTGATCAAGAGTGATCAAGGTTAAGCAATTGGGTGCCAGTTGTGGTTTAGCATCTTTGGAATTGTGTTGTGAGTTCATAACTAAGAGAATACTGTGAGAGTTGTTTCACTCTTGTTGATAATAAAATTTGAGCAAGTTCTTGGTGGACGTAGCCCACATTGGGTGAACCATGTTAAATCTTGTCTTGTCTTCTTTTGTGCATTATTTATTTATGCTGTTATATTTCTGCAAGTGTAATTATGCTATATAGTTTCCTACTGCCATGTTTTGAGGAATTGTTTCCACATATTTGTTCTCTAATTCCTAACAATTGGTATCAGAGCTTTGGTGGTTTTTTGCTGAAGTTGTAAATCACAGGGAAAGTTTAGCTTGAGTGGGAGCTATGGCAGATGAGGGCAGATCGAGGGTTGAGAAGTTTAATGGGTAGAACTTTGGTTTGTGGAAGATGAAAGTGGAGGATTACTTATATCAGAAGGACCTCCATGTTCCTTTGGCTGGAAAAGTAAAGAAACCTATAACCATGTCGAATGAGGATTGGGATTTGCTGGATAGAAAGGTGCTCGGGGCAATTCGTTTATGCCTTGAATTTTTGGTTTCTTTCAACATATCATAGGAGAAGACCACGGAAGGTCTCATGAGTGCATTGGGGAAGTTATATGAAAAACCCTCTACCTCTAATAAAATATTTTTGATGAAAAAATTATTTAATATGAAGATGTATGAGAATGGTTCTGTTGCTAATCATTTGAATGAATTTAATACAGTTGTGAGTATGTTAAACTCAGTAAAAATTGACTTTGATGATGAGGTCAGGGATTTGTTGATTTTTTTCTCCTTACCAGATAGATGGGATAGCTTGGTTATGGCTGTAAGTAATTCAGTCTCTAATAACTCAAAGCTGAAGTTTGAGGATGTAATCGGTGTGATGCTAAGAAAGGAAATGTGAAGGAAGAGCACCGGAGATTCTTCTACTTCTGGAAATGCTTTGATGGTGGAGAGCAGAAGGAGACAACAGAACAGAGGGAAAGGTAACTGTGAGAATTCGAATGATCATGGAAGGTTAAAGTCTAGGAGTAAGTTAGAATGTTGGCACTGTGGGAAGGTTGGTCACGCTAAGAAAGATTGTTGGGCTCTTTGAGATAAGAAGAACAAGAAGGAGGAAAATAAAGAGGTAAATTTGGAAGTAGGTGATGTTTGTCTAGATGCCTTAATTCTTTCTTCAGATAGTATTGCTGAATCTTGGGTGTTAGATTCAGGGGCTTCTTTCCATGCCACCCCACATAGACAATACTTTACTAATTTTGTTCAAGGTGATTTTGGACATGTATATCTTGGTGATGATGAACCACGCAACATAGTAGGTAAAGGTTGTGTTCAGGTGAAAATACAGAATGGGAACACATGGATACTTAAGGATGTTAGACATGTGCCTAAGTTGAGGTGGAACTTGATATCAACAGGACAACTGGGTAGTGATGGCTGTACAGTTAATTTTACAGTGGATTCTTGGAAGGTTACCAAGGGATCTCTTATGGTTGCAAGAGGTAAGACAACTAGTACTTTGTGTTTAGCCAGTGGTGCTAATTATTGAAATTTAGTTGCTACATATGGAGATGTAACTTTGTGGCACCATAGACTCGGTCATATGAGTCATAAGGGCATGCAGATTATAAAGGACAAGTTTCCTAGATTAACGGAGTTATATTTGGACTTCTGTGAGGACTGTGTTTATGGGAAACAAAAGCGAGTGAGATTCCTCAAGGTTGGACATACCAGGAAGGATGGTAAGTTGGAGTTAGTGCATACACATGTATGGGGGCCAGCTAAGGTAAAATCTATCAGTGGTTCATGTTATTATGTCACTTTCATTGATGATGCAACTAGAAAAGTTTGGGTATATTGTATTATAAAGAAATTTGATGTGTTTGAAACTTTCAAAAGATGGAAAGCCTTGGTTGAGAATGAAACAAGTCTCAATTTGAAATGTATTAGGTCGGATAATGGAGGGTAATATTGCAGCAATTAATTTCTTGATTACTGTTCGGTAAATGGGATCCACAGGAAAAGAACGGTTCCAAATACTCCACAAGAAAATGGAGTGTCAGAGAGAATGAACAGGACAATCATGGAGTGTGCTAGGTGCATGAGGTTACATGTGGGGCTGCCACTCATGTTTTGGGTGGAAGAAGTAAGCAAAGTTGTTTATTTGATTAATAAAGGACCCTCTATGGCTTTGGATGGAGGTATACCTAAGGAGGCTTGGTCTGGTAAGAAAATTGATTACTCATTTCTTAGAGTATTTAGATGTGAGGTATTTGTTCACATTGATAAAGATGATAGGACCAAGTTAGAGGCTAATTCTGAAAAATTCTCCTTTGTTGGATATGGTGAAGATGATTTTGGTTTCTGTGTTTGGAGTCTTAAAGACAAGAAAATATTTCGGTCTAGAGATATTATCTTTAATGAAAAAGTCATGTATAAAGATCAGTTGCAGGAATAGAAAGAGGAATCAAAGAAAGAATACACAGTGTTAGAGGACATTATGAACAACAAGGTGTCTAAAGGGCCAGTTCAGTTGTAGCATGTTCTGGCATAGCCAGTTTAGGTACCTACTCACTAGGAACCCCAAACTCCTGAGGTGAGAAGGTCTTCTAGGGTAAGAAGGGAACCTGAATTATTTACTCCATCTTTGAATTATTTATTGCTCACTGACAGTGGAGAGCCAGAGTGATTTGAGGAAGTAGTGCAGGTGGATGCCAGGAAGAAGTGGTAGCAAGCCATGGATGAAGAGCATAGATCTCTTATGGAAAACCAGACTTGGGATCTGGTGGAGCTACCCGAGGGCAAGAGAGCATTACATAACAAGTGGGTGTATAGAATCAAAGAGGAAGATGGAGGCAGGAAACAATACAAGGCCCGATTGGTGGTCAAATGGTTTACACATAAGAAAGGTATAAACTTTGATGAATTTTTTTATACGGTTGTTAAAATGACTTCTATTAGGATTGTTCTTGGTTTAGTTGTAGTAGAAGACCTGCACTTAGAACAGTTGGATGTGAAGACGAAATTCCTTCATGGTGAGTTGGAGGAGGAATTGTACATGCAATAGCCACAAGGTTATGAGGTCAAAGGGAAGGAGAGGTTAGTGTGCAAATTGAAGAAGAGCTTGTATGGCCTGAAACAAGCTCCGTGACAGTGGTACATGAAGTTTGATAGTTTTATGCAGGAGAAGGGTTACTCCAGGTGTCACTCAGACTATTGAGTTTACATCAAGAATTTTATTGATGGTAGTTATATTATTTTGTGTATGTATGTAGATGATATGATTATTGTAGGGAAGAACATGCAGGAAATAAGGGTACTCAAGAAGCAGTTAGGTAACTCATTTTCTATGAAGGATTTGGGGGTAACAAAACAAATCCTTGGTAAGAGAATAACTCAGAACAGGAAGGAGAGGAAGCTGGTATTATCTCAAGAAGAGTACATAAAGAAGATCTTGGAGAGGTTTAGTATGCAAGATGCCAAACCGGTTGGTACTCCTTTGGTAGGTCACTTTAAATTATCAAAGGAGAAGAGTCCAAAGAATGAGGAGGATAGAATCCAGATGTCCAGGGTACCATACTCATCAGTAGTTGGTAGCTTGATGTATGTTATGGTATGCACTAGGCCTGACATTGCCCATGCAGTGGGAGCAGTGAGCAGTTTTATGAGTGATCTAGGTAGAGAGCACTAATAGGTAGTAAAGTGGATCCTTCGGTATTTGAGAGGGACCATGGGAGAAACATTGTGTTTCGGTGGATCAGGCACTACATTACGTGGATGTATAGATTTGGACATGACATGAGATTTGGATAGCAGGAGGAGCATGACAGGTTATGTATTTACAGTGGGTGATACAATGGTGAGTTGGATTTCATGGTTATAAAAGGTTGTGGCTTTGTCAACCATAGAGGCTGAGTATGTTGCTACCATAGAGGCAAGAAAGGAGATAATTTGGTTACAACCGTTTCTTGATGAGTTGGGTCATAAGCAGGAAGTTGGGAGACTACACAGTGATAGTCAGAGTGCTATTCATTTGGCGAAGAACTCTACTTTCCACTTTAAGACGAAGCACATTCAGCTGAGATATCATGTCATCAGGGTAACTTTGGAAGAAGATAAGTTGAAGTTGGAAAAGATTCATACTATTCAGAATCCTACGGATATGATGACCAAGGCAGTCATAAGGGAGAAGTTGAAGATGTGTTCAACTTTGATTGGCCTTCATGGTTGATAATGAAGGGTTAAGAAATTTTCTCAGTGGAAACAGTCTCCAAGTGAGAGATTGTTGGGGTGTGGAGCCTATTTTTTTGTCTTCTTGAATCAGTATTAAAGTGTTAGAGTTTGAATAGTTAAGTTTGGAGACTTCAGGATCATTCTGCAGTTGTCTGTTATGACATTGTTGTGTAGTTGTTGTGACGTTGCTATTAATATGCTATTAACATGCTGTTAATTGGTTGTTAATGTTGGGACTATTTTTGCAGCTGTGGGAAGTTGAAAGATCACGACTTTTAAACTTCTAGGGTCAGATTTGGGACTTCTTAAAAGGATTGTAATCCTATAAATAGAGGTGTTAGGGTATCTTGAAGATATCTTGAGTGTTCAAGGGGTCTTGAGTCTTAATGATCAAGAGGTGATCAAGAGTGTTCAAGGTTAAGCAATTGGGTGTCAATTGTGGTTTAGATGTGGTTTAACATCTTTGGAATTCTATTGTGAGTTCATAACAGAGAGAATACTGTGAGAGTTGTTTTACTCTTGTTGATAATAAAATATGAGCAAGTTCTTGGTGGACGTAGCCGACATTGGGTGAACCACGTTAAATCTTGTCTTGTCTTATTTTGTGTATTATTTATTTATGTTGTTATATTTCTGCAAGTATAATTCTGCTATATAGTTTCCTACTGTTGTGGTTTGAGGAATTGTTTCTGCATATTTTTTCTCTGATTCCTAACAAATGATTCATATTCCTACAGTTCTTTTGATTCATCTAGTAATGAACAAGAAATTTCAAGTAATAAATCTATAGAAATTCAAAACTTTACTATGAAAATAAAATTTCCTGAATATGCACAAGATGTAGGAATGAAAGATCAAGCTGAAACTTGACTTTCTAGTCTAGAGAGATGTTTTGAATTATAAAAAACTAATAAGCTAGGCCAAACACAAATAATTTCCTATCAATTAAAAAATACCACCCTTAACTAGAGGGAAGACACATTGAGATCTGAAAAACTTAAAGCTCATAGGGTTTCATGGAGTAAATTTAAGAAGTTGTTCAAGAAAAAATATTTTTCTGATAATTTCTTGTAGCAAAGGTAAAATGAATTCTTTGACTTAAAACAATGTCTAAAAACTGTGAATGAGTATAAACAATCCTTTGAGAACTTGAATATATTTGTTCCTTTTATCTTTGGAATAGACATAGTTTTTAGATTTATAAATGGTCTAAGTGAAGAATATAAGGCTAGTTTCTGGTGTGGAAAACCTACTTAAGTAGATGAGGCTTCTCAAATAGCCAAACAATTTGAAAAATACAAGACAGTAGTTCACAAAAAGAAAGAAGATGATTGAAAAAAGAATTCTAATTATCATTTTCAGGATAGGAAAATACCATTAAGTGAAACTGGTAAGTGTAAAAAAACTTAGATAATAAATCAACAAAAGAAACAAGAATATGTTTAAACTAAACCAAAAGAAATAAAATGTTAGAATTGTGGAGATAACCACTATGATAGGGGTTGTCCTCAGAAAAGGAAGAATTGGGATAGGAATACTAATCAGAAAAATGATGATAAATCTAAGGTAATCAAAATATGAAAGTTTATACTGATGTTGAAATAGGTACAATACATAAGCAAGTGTCTTTGATTGAAGTAAAAGGGCCTATTAAAAATGCAGCCCTTATTTTCTTGATTGATTCTAGTAGTAGTCATAGTTTTATATCTCCTAACTTAGTTGAAAATTTGAATTTATTTGCTAGAAAAATTGAACCAGTAGATGTAGAAATGGTTTATGGAAGGATAATAAGGCAAACAAGAGATTCAATAAAAGATTTAAACTTTCAAATCGACAACATTGTATATAGTGAATCTTTTCATGTGCTTAACTTAGGTCAATATGATGCTATTGTAGGAATGAATTGGCTAGAAAAGAACCATTCTCTCATTAACTGTGAAAATAAACAAGTGTGTATTAGATAAATATGTAAATACTCATATTCTTCAAGGAATTAAAATATAACTAACTTTAAAAACTGTTTCAACTATTCAACTTTAAAGAAGACTTAAATAAAAATGTAAAGTTTTCCATACTTTTGATTACTCATAACGATAAGCTTTAGGTAAATATAGATGTTCACCCAGTAGTTCCAAGAATTTATGGATGTTTTTCCTTCTGATATCAAAGACTTACTGTTACGAAAAAATCATAGCATCCCTAGATTGCTGACAAGTGAATGGTTGAGGTAGTCATGATTCGTCAAACATAGGGTTATCCCAAAGTGTGGGAATTTGCAATCGGGATAACCCTCTGGATGAAGGTCGGTTCCTATTCCTCTTATATGATACAAACATCCAATTTGTAGAGGATCTACTCTAAAACCTACCCTAACTTACCAAGGATACAAGGTTAATAAGATTATAAGAAACTAAACCTAACTAACAGAGGTGATGCACCAAAAGGAAAGATGAACACCTACTTTGCATGGATATGGAAACCGATGCAAACTAGATTAAGGAGTATGAAAACACACCAGAGATTAATCCATTGATGAGAATCTACTAACTATCAAACAAAAATCATTAAACATGTAATATAACCACCTGCATTCAAATAACCAAGATTACAATGAAAGATTAGGGGAATGTAATGAACATAAGAGAGGGTTGAAATCAGTTCCACAAACTTATATTCTTGACTCTCCAAAATTTTGATATAGTATATTACTATGGTCAAGAGGAAAAAAAACTTGCATTACAGCTTGAATTGGAGGTTTTTAACTCCACAAATTAACTTACATACAAGAGAAGAATTGGGGAGGGTGCAAAGCAAAATTATTCCACTTTATAACCATGACCCTCCTTACAATATATAGGAAGAATGAGAGAAAGGAGATATAAGTGTATTTGAAAACTTTCTTCAATGGAACCTAAAATTCATTAAAATATTTGCAACAATGATGGTTGCCTCTAAAAAACCTATACCTCCTTGTAATTTTCCATGTTGGGGAATAAAGTTAATCCTATAAACCAGGAACATCTTCTAAAATGCACGGACTATATTTCTTAATTTTTAAGAACTTAGTACCACTTAATTTGAGATAACTAGTCTTAATTGTGTAGAGGATGATGAGAGATTTCCAAAAAGTCATTTCTTGTGCAAATTTGAGCTCCCAATCAAACGTTATGGTCATATGAATATTGGGCTACCATAATGTATTAATTGTGGGTGGTCGGCATTATTTTTTCAGACTTTGAAATGCCTTGCAAACTCCAAAATATGAAAAATTGGAATTTTAGAATTCAGAACTTATTAAATATGAGTAACCCAGAATTCAAATTTGGAAGTTATTAGCACTTTTCACTAAGTCAAATCAATTGAGAGTTTTGAAACCCACGAAACCTGAACCTAAGAAGTCCAAAATTGAATGGTTTTTCGGGTTTTGAACCGAATTGTGCCATGTTGGACTTCGATCCACGGTAATCCCTAAAACGGATCTCCAAAATTGTGACCTCCGAAAGTGTGAAAATTCTGCACATTTACCCGAAAACCTGAAATTTTCGTTGACTTCAGGCATTGATTGGGCTTTCGGCTCCACCTTTTTAGCTGATTTTTTACCTGCCTGGCTGCCAAACTCCAAACTATAAAGTTTGTATCCAGTTCAAAAACTTTGTTTTCCGAAGTCCTCATTTTTTCTCATCTCGACTAAAGAGCTTTCTTTAATTTATTACCTGTTAACATCATTGCCATTTGACGAGCCCAAATGCAAACTACTTAGAAAATTTTGAAATGCCTTAAGCTCCCTTTGACTGAATCAATCCCTTGATTTTCTCAGTGTGCAAGTTCATGGATTTGTCCATTTTGCTTGATGGGAAAAAATGAATAACACTTACCTCCTCAGAATATTTGTAGAAAATATTATTGATCTTATTCTTGGTGCTGAACCAGTGTCAAAATAACCTTATAGACAATGTACACTTGATATTAGATGAGTCCTTAAGATACAATTAAATGAATTATTAAAGAAAAGAAATATTAGACCTAGTGTTTCTCCCTAGGGTGCACCACTATTTTTTGTGCCAAAGAAGAAATATGGTACTATGATATTTTGTATTGATTATAGACAGTTAAATAAGCATAACTATTAAGAATAAATACACTTTGCATTAAAATTGATGATTTTTTAGATCAATTGAATGTTTGGGCTAATGTTGTTATAACTATTGAATTTGTTGTTCTGGATATCATCACATTAGATTATAAAAAGATGACTGATATTGATAAAGACTACTTTTGAAACTAGATTTGGTCATTATGATTTTTTTGTTATTCCTTTTGGGGGGTTAACTAATGCTCTATAGTAACACTTTATTCAAAATTCGCTTTGATGCATTATTGAATGTTTTATCACCTTTTCTAGATATGTTTTTTACTTATATTCTTAGATGATATTTTGATTCTATTCCAAAAATGAAGAACTAATGACAATCATGTTAAGGATAGTACTTGAAACTTTACGAAAACATCTATTTGTATGCAATAAGGGTCTAAGTAAATGTCGAACATTATTGTATAAACTATGAAGTGTCCTATCTAGGTCACATTGATATCTTGAAAAAGGGACTAGACTTCATCCTTCTAAAGTAAAAGTTATACAAGATTGGTAGAATACACCCATGTTGAATGTAAATGGAAATTAGAAGTTTTCTTGCATGCATTGTATAGTTTACTATAGTAAAGATGTTTATTAAGAAATATTCTAAAATATCCACTCCTCTCCAAACTTAACAAAGAAAAGTAAAGCATATCATTTCTTCGCGGAATGTAGAAGCTCAACCATTTTAATAAATTGGAAAAAGAATTAACTAAATGCACCTGTGCTATGTATTCTTGGTTTTTCTAAGCCTTGCATCAATATAAAAGTGAATGTTTGTAATACATGACTAGTAGAAAATGTACTAATCTTTCAAGTATAAAAAAGGATTGGAAGGTTGTTAGGAAAACCATAAAATGGTATAATCTAAAAACATAGTTGAAAGTAGATTTGTGTTCCAAATGGGCTGATTTCCCAGGGATGTAGGATAAATTCATGCTTTGATATAATTTGGATTGACATAATTCTTTCAGGATGTATAGGGTTTCATTCACTTTGAAGCTTGAAAGGATTGGTCTGCAAGTTTATCAAAATTGACTCATACTCTATTGTTCTCTCTAAGCATGTACAAAATCAAGTCCCCTTGGGTATTTAATTATCAAATTCGGTATGATTTTGAAATATAATATGTACCTAGTAAAGGAAAAATTATTTGTTGATGCTTTGAGTAGAAAAAGAATGCTGTGCAAATTCTTTTTCCTTAGTAAATAAGTCCATCTGAACAAGAGATAAAGGATGCATTGTCTAATGGTAGTTATTTTTACTGTATTATATTATGGTTTGAATAATGGAACACTCAAATATGCATTTAAAGGATATGACTTACTTCTTGTTTTCCTTAGTGTGAATGGATTGTTATATTATAAAGGTAGATTGGGTATTCCTAACCTTCCTAAATTAGGACAAAAAGTTTTAACATATTATCATGATATTCTTATAGCTTGTACATTCTAGATTTTGAAAGACATGACTTTTCAGTTAAAAATAATTATTTCTGTGGCCTCGAATAAAGACAAGAGATTGGGAAAGTATGTGACAATAGATGTATGACTTGTCAAAAAATTTAAACCTAAAACAATGTAGTAAAATTGAGTCAATTACAACCTTTTTCTATTCCCTGATTGGAAATGGGAATTAGTTAGGATGGATGTTTATTATAGGTTTACCGAAAACCAAGAATGAACATGATGTTATCCTTGTAGTGGTTGATAAAATTCACTAAAAATAACACATTTTCTAATAAGCAAAGTCAAAACCTTTGATTTTGATGTATCTTATCTATTTACTAAGGATTTTTTTTCTATTTTACGGTCTTCTAAAATATTTAGGAACTCATAGAGATCCTAGATTTACTTCTCTTTTTTTGGAGATCTTTGTTTGATGAATTGGGTACTAGTTTTAGTTTTAGCACTACTTATCATCCTGAGTCTAATGGTCAAAATAAAAGGATAAATAGAATCTTAGAGGATATGCTTAGAATTTATATAGGAAAAAAACCTAGGAATTGGGAACAATATATACATTCGATTGAGTTTGCTTACAATCAAGGTTATCACACTACCACAAAAATGACACCTTTTGAAGTTGTGTATGGTAGTAACTGTACTACTCCTATTTCATGATCATATCTTGAACATAGATATTGGTATGCCAGTGATAAATTAAGAGAAATGGAAGAAATTATAAATAAGGCTAAAAAAACATGAAAGCTACCCAAGATAGGCATAAACATTGGGCTGATTTAAAGAGATATGTTGGAGAATTTGAAATAGGTGATCAAGTATATCTTAGAGTTAAACCTAACAAAAGTTATTTGAAATTGGATAAATATGATAAGTTATCTCCTTGATATTGTGAACCATTTGAAATTTTTGAAAGAGTATGAAATCTTGCTTATAGACTTTATTTACCTCCTAATTTTCCTAAAATTCATAATGTGTTTCATGTAATTTTTCTAAAGAAATATGTATATGATGCTAATCATGTTATTGATTGGAAACACATAGTTATTGAACCTACATGCGAATTCAAAATTGAACCTAAATTAATTCTAGATAAAAGGAATAAGAACCTTAGAAATAAAGAAATTAAAGAGGTTAAAGTAATATTGAATTTCTGTGATATTGAAAGTGCTACTTGGGAAAGAGAAGATTTCCTGAAAGAGAAATATCCTGAATTATTTAACTAATGACTTGTGTTGTGTTGTGTTATTTTAGAATAGAATTGGAACTACTGAGGATAGTAGTTGATTCAAAGGGGGGATAACTGTTAATTTGAATGAATCCCCAAAGCTTTTAAAGCATTAAAGACTTGTTATATTGTTAAAGAAAAGTTTGATTGAAGACTTCTTAGATTTCTAAAGACAAGTTTGAATTAAGATTATTTGTAACAAAATCTCAGTAATTAAGATAATGATGTAATATGGGAATGAATAAACCAAGAATTTTATTAAAGATGCTTAATTGAGTTATGAAAAGGTATGAAATCCATCATGATTGTTCATAAATACCATGAAATGCTATAAAAGGCACATAACGTATTTTGAGAAAGACAAACAAGGAATTATGCTTTTGATGTTGAGAAAGAGAAATAATTTAAAAAGATTCTTAAGGACTTTGTGAATTTAGTTTGTGGAAGTAGTTCCAAGGATGACCGGGTTATAGGTAAACGGTGGGCAAGAGAGAGGGGCACCAACTATTCAGAGATGTTTTTACCTTCCTACTCTAAATTAATGAAGTGAAACAATATAAAAAAACTGATGTCGAAAGACGACGAGGTATACTGGTACTCGCAATGATATGTGTTGAAGTTGATGTTCAATTGAAGTTATCATGTATGAATGAATGTATGAGTCCTCTTGTCTGGTAGAGCAACCTAAAATCAAAGAAAATACACAGAAAGGATCAAATAAATGGATAGGTAAGATGTGTAGAAAAGGTTGATTCTAGGAATCAAAAGGGACTTCCTTGAAGGATGTCAGCTAACTTTTAGAAAATTAAGTAGATTGATAAAAACGATAAATATATGCGATAACTAATGATAAGAAAATATAAAATAATGGCTTTAGAACTCAAGATGAATAGGTAAGTCCTAAGTATCTTTGAAAGTAGTCCAAGAGAGGGTAAAGGCGATCTGGACACGTTCAAAATAGTCATACAAAAAATCCTCAGTCTCTTGTTCAATCTCATGAAGGAATTCAATTTGATCTTCAATGTCTTGATCAGTGTCAGAAAAACAGATTACACAATGTGGGAACTCATGGATAATGTTATATTGTTACTAGAAGAATGAATATGAAACTATTAGAAGGATTTTAATGATGTTAATTGGATGTGAATGGTTAGGAATTACCATCTAACAGAGATGTATCCTTGGAAATAACAATGTTAAATGTAGAGAATTTGATAAAATATGATAAATTGATAATATGGTATTTTGACAGGAATTACTAGTGATTTAGGCCAATCACTGGCAATTACTGTGATTTTTTGACAGTTTAATAATAATGACATATTGATGATATAGAATGATCTTTCTAAATGTTTCACAGACTGATTATGATTGATAAAAGATAAACAAGGATATGATAAGTACCTTGAAATGATTTTGGAGCTAAATGATGCCTCAAACCATCAGTGAGAGAGATATAAGCAAGTGGGATGTGCTATGATGTGGCTTGCAGTTTGGGTGATGAAACAATGATCTTCAAGATGCTTGAAAATGATTAGTATTAAGTCCTGATGAAGTCTTAGATGTAGGAGTGTCTAATAATGAAGTGTAGAAGAGAAACAAATCCCAAAGTTTCAAAACTGGAGATCAAAACTTTAAGATCCTGGAGGAAGAGTTGAGAGGTGCTATTTATAATTGTTGGTGTAGTAACAAAATCACGCAGTTACTATTACATTTATACCATCGAGTATGTTATTTTATATATGGATCTTTTGTAATAAAAGTATTCACTACTGACCCATCCTTTGGTCTGTTGTCAGTTGGTCAGTTGTCATTATAATTTGTTCTAGTTCAGTCGTCAACTATCTATGTAGGTTTTGGGAGTCTCTTAGAGGGTCTCAAGTTTTGTAATTTTCTCATTTATCATCTCTAGTCCTATATTGGGGCACCTAGGGTTGCAATTGGGCACCCCGTGGGATCCCATATATGATTTTAGGCACCCTAGTTTTCATAATTTGTGGTCCTAATTTATTTGTTTGAGGTCGGTATTTTTTATTACCCCATGCATTAGCCTAGGTTGCAGTTAGTAGTTTAGGGTCACTAGTGTCGAAATTTGAACAAGAGATCCCTATATAAATATAACATACTCACTCCATTATGGGCGTGCATCTTACTATCAAGGACAACTACCTACTAAGGCAAGAGACTACATTAGGGCTGCTTCTACATTTTCATCACACAAGTATAGGGGGAAAGGGGTGGTATTTTCTTTATTCCATCAACCATTTGTATTTTTACATCTAGATATTTCCCCCTACTTCTACATCATTGGTGCTAGGGCACCCTAGGCAAAAAATTACATGCACACGCACATATAACTACATGGGGTCTAGAATGTAGTGCAACACTTAGTCATAACTCCATTGTTGTGGCAGCTAAGGTTAGTCTGACCTATTCATATGTAGTTTTATTTCTTAGTAATTGATTCTTTGAATAAGGTTTTTTAGGTGGATCCTTCATATTGCATTTAAAGCGACACACGTGACACGACACTTGTGTGATAAATATGAAGGTATTAAAGATACATTGCAACACTTTTGAACATAGGTCTTGAGATTTTCTACAGTCTACAATGCCCAGATAACAGACCAGGGCACTCCACGGTGCTCGAGTATCCTTCCAAACCTCCCAGTATAGTCATATCTTTAGTTCTTTCCCTTCTCAAGGTCACTTGGTCACAACTTTCCTAGTTCACACAATAATTGGCTTCAGTCCAACACACATCGAAGTAATTTTAATTAAAGCTAGTACCATATCCCTATTACTTCCTATTATTTCAATACATTCAAATAATCAGATAAAATATTTAGATATAGAATTTCTATATAGCATTTTGTTTCTGTTTAGATTAACTCATAAAATAATAAAAGTTTATAATTTCCCTATTTTTAGTTAATCAACTAGAAATTCAACTGAATTACAAGCAATCCATAATTTTCAGGATAACATGTACTAAAGTGTTTAAAACCACTTCTAATCAAGGTTGTTTCGTTTTGGAGTTCAAGTAAATGATTAGAATAATGTTGGAGGTCGAGGTGTAGGAGTTAAAAGGTTATGAAATAGTTATATTTTTAATTGTTTATTTATTTTTGGCTTTCAAGTGGTTTTAGGTAGTTTTGGAGGGTGTGAAGGTGGATTTTACAGTTGTAGATAATATTTACACAAGGTAAATATGATGGAGATTTTTAGACTTAGGATTAGGGAACATATGAATGAGATAGTGATTTTGATTAATGTCTTGTGAAGATAATGTAAGTGATGAAGGAGAACGATGCATGTGAATTTTGAGTGTCTACATGAGCGATGTCCTAACCAAGGGTACAAAGTACAACCTCAGATGGTTCCTAGCTAGTTTAAGGTGAAAATACACTAGGTGTATTGCATTTCCTCTCATAGTGCAGCCATAGGCTGGTGTTTGTTAACCTGGGGGTGCATTGGAATTTTGTACTAGAATCCCTGATCATTTTCTCAGATAAATTCTCTCTACATTGGAATTTGGTATTAGAATTCCAGATAATTTGACTCATATAAGTTCTGTCTCCGTGAACTATTTAAATCTTGGTAAAAACTATGTAAATTCTATTAAAAAAGCTAATAGAAAAACATTAATTCTTCTATTGATTATGATAAAAGAGAAATTGAATGTATTCTTGTTTATTTTAATATGTATATTGATGAAATATGTATTTTTTTATAAATAACAACAAATTGTGGGATTTTAGATATGTAAATTTTATTATTTTAAGAATATTTTGTACAAAATAATGCAAAATAAGAATTAAAATGCAATCGATTGTAATTAGTAGATTTACATATTTTGTTGTAAATTTCAATTTATTCTATTGAACCCTAGTTATTAATGTTGTCATTGATGTTAAGTGGTATTGATGGTAAAGGGAGAGTGTAAGATCATGCAGGTTAGGTGCTATTTAATGGTGTTCAGTGGTTCAGGTAGCTTTAGGCATGTTTCAGGTTGGTTTCAAGGTGCTAAAAGCTCAAATTGATAGATGATTGTTATCTAATGGCATAGTACATGTTGTCTTTATTTTTTTCAGGTGGTCTATAGGTCAGTAATAGTTTTACAAACATGAGCAAGGTGTCTCACAGGGTGTATCAGGTCATCTTGTGGAAGTGGCAGGTGAAACTGACTCATTTACACTTGTTTCTAGGGCGTGATGAGTTGTGAAAGGTTGGTACAGGTCATGAAAAGATCACATGATCATGAGAGAAGACTAGCAATGTTATCTAGGTAATATGTGAACATCATTAATGTCTATTTTAGCTACTAGAGACAAATTTCAAAAGTTCACCAAAGCTGGCCTTGAGGACTAGCAGTGTATGTTGATGCAAATGAGATAGGTATGAGAGGTTAAATAATACCTATGGTTAAATATCACATGGAATGTGTAAAGTGATGTCTTGTAGTGCTTTATGTCAAATTTCATTAATTTTTGAAATGGGTATTTTAAGTTATGAAAGTTTTTTCCTAAAACTGGTCCTTTGAAAATGCAAAAATGAGTTGTCTATCTTCTTAGCCCCCTAAAAAATATGAAGAATCCTTAAGATAAATCATAGAAGAAATTGTTGGATATGAATCCAATCCTGAAGCATTGTAAATTTTTTGAGGTAAATTGGTGTAAAAACGAAGAAGTTATGAGCATTTTTCAGACAAGGTTTTTCTCCTTCTTGATCTGTTTTTAAAGCGGTAGGAACAATTTGAATGGTTTTGACTCCAAATAAGTTATGCATGTATGTAAATTATTCATAAGTTTAAATGATCTATTCCAAGGAAAATTGATCCATTTATGATTCTCAATCTTATCTCTTTCAGATAAATTCATCTCAGCTTGTGTAAGAGTGTGGTCATTCAATCTTGTTGACAAAAAGGAACTATCATGATAGTGTTGTACAAAACCATTGTTGGGATAGAAATTGCTCTCAATATCTCTCCAAAATTAAAAGATATCTTGTTAAATCTCCTAGTTGATGAATTGGAAGTTTTAGACTCATTGTTCCCAAATTGTCTTGTTTAGTCTTATCAAGGACACTATACCTGAGATGTGCTTCTAGATTTTTCTCGGAAAAATATACATTCAAGATGGTAGAGGTAGTATTAATTTCTTCCTAAAGTTTAATTTATTGTATATATGTATAATATTCAAACTATACATGAATTTCATGTGCTAAGAGGAAACCTTCAAAGCTCATATTGTTCTTGGTTGTCTTGATAAATAATGAGATCATAAGTAAAATGCGCAGTTCTCATGTTAGGTTTATACTGAATAGCACTAGATATTAGTATAGGAAGGAGTATCGACATAGGTATCTTTCAGAAATAATTCTCTAAGTGAAAATACAGAGTTTCCTAGATGCATCCTGGGTTGTACTATGGTAAAGAAAAATTCTGAATCAAATTTTCATCACTTTAATGTCAAACATGCACTGATTGGTGAATGTATTTGGTATTGAAAGTTTCTTAAGTCAAAGGAATATTACATGTTCTTTGAATCATGAATCTCTCTAGTTATAAAATGCAAATAAAAGCAAACTAGTAAGTGAAAGTTGCATATACTTTGTTCTAAGCATTTGTTGTATGACTGTGCTTTGGTTTTGTGAATTCTGGGAGTGAAATGTGAGAAGTTAAAGCTTGGTTATTTATTGGAGAAGGTAGAAATTTTTCTTAGACATCCACATCTGCCAACTAGAATTTTCCATTTTCATTGGAAATTGAGGGAGAAAACAATTTTTATTTGGTCCCGGGCTCTCACTGTGAATGCAACTCGGGTTCTAGGGTTTGAATTTTATTTTTTTGAATCTCACCATTTACCCAAAAAAAATATCAATATTTTTGAAGACTTCTACCTTACAAGCATGAAACATTTAAGAAAAGAATTCGAGGGTTTCCTTTTGAATTCAAGGAAATATTTATGACAGCGTTCTTTTGCAATCGTGCAGGGTTATCCTTTTGTGTTTCAAGGAAAATACATATGCCTAATCATACTAGAAACATATGAAGCGTGAATAAAAGATTTTACATGGTTCAATCCTTCAAAAATTGGATGTGTATCATGTTGAATGATCCATGGCATGTGACAGTGACATTATAGTTGATACTCAAATACCATACAGAACTAGTAAACTGCTTAAGAATGCAAAATTTGTTTTGTGGAGTGACCCAAATTTTCTTGTAAAGCTTGAAAGATTGAGAAATGTACAAGGGAACATGAAAAATGATTATCTTGGATTGAAAAATTAAAAGAATGTAACAATGATGTAATTCAGTAACTGTAGAGTGTAGAGTATAGATCAAAGCATGTAACAATGTAGGTTTGGTTTTCTTGAGAAAGTGAAAAGTATTGAATAAGCTCAAAGTGTAGTGCCCAATTCTCTTGGACACCTTTTTGATTATTGTTTTTGATACTATCAACTGCACTTATGGTTATATTATAGTTTTGATTTAGCATGCTAGTAGATATCAGAGATACTGAACTGTTATTGATTTGATTCTTATATGATGCATATGGACATTGGAGACATTTGATGTCGATGTTGATATATTGTTGACATGATTATTTATTTGTATTTCTGACATATGATATATTTAATCATGTTTAGTAGACCTTTGATAATTGGATTAATGTTGTGATTGTTTTGACGTGGATAAAATGTGGAATGGAAATGTGCTAGAAACTTTAGTGATATCGTATCTTGCATAGATTATATTAATTTGTATACAGTTGATTTCAGATTTATATTGCATATTTGACATGAATGTTTTAATGCGGCTAGGAGGCCGAAGGAGGTATCCTCTATTTTGCAGGTATATTATATTCACAAAAACATCAGGGGAGTGGAAACCAACCACATCAGAATTCAAGAAGAATTCAACTAGGGTCACCATGGCAACATGTAATTGTGTGTGTGTTATAATTATTGGTTAGGAGAAAATTGTGACCTAGGGGTCATGTGTTGTTTTGTTTTAATTTTTCCTCTTTGATAATGTTAGGATGTGTTCTCCTTTAGTAATGAAAATTATTTGTTTTATTATTTAGATTTTTAGATTTGTGTTTACCACTTTATTATTCATGGGTTGTAGTGTCTTAATTAAGCTAATTTAAATATGTTCTAAACTAATTAAATATGTGACCAAAAAGGAGTGCATTTATCAGAATTGATTTACTCTTGGATTTTGTGTTGAGTGAAGTGTGTTTGAATTTTGAGTGTAGCACACTCTAACCTTCATGGGAAACTCGAATTTGACATTAGAGGGAAAATTTGGAAGCTTCTGGGACAAGTCAAACTTGTCCCACACCTCTTAAATGCCCATGCCAACCCTACCTATGGGTCAGGGGGTCAAATTTAGGCTCTTTTAGGTGTTTTGGGGGGATAAAAAGGTAAAATGTTAATTGCACTTTCTTTCAAATATTTAATTTTGTCCTTTGGGGGAGTGGGCTTAAATGGAGTGTGTAAGGTTCTTGTCATTCCTCCAACCACTTATTAATTGTGCTTTGGAATGTGAGGTTGACCAAGTGATGTGGAGTGGAGAGGAAATGAGGTGGCATCCTACTTGGAGCCACATCATCCCTCCCTCTCTTTTCTCTATTTATTGAATTCTTGTTGCTTGTTTTGGGGTTGGATGATCATTTTTAGTCTCTTGAATTTCTGGAGAGTGAGAGGATTTGGAGAGAGTTTGTGGATTGTTTGAGCCTTGTGGATGCTAGCTTGATCTTTTGAGAAGTTTGGAACTTCATACTTGGAACAAACTCTACCATGGAGAGGTAGGAGCTTCACCTTAGTTTTAATTATGTTATTTGTTTTATGTGTTGAATGTTGTTATCTCTTTGAAATACTTGTTGGGTGTGGGTAGAATGCCTAAGTTGGGAGTGGGAGGAGACTATGGGGAGTTTTATGTAGGGAGGCATAAGAGTTTACCCTTTTGTGGAGGGAGTTTAGGTTGGGTGCCCTACCTTGTTTTGAGGGATGTTTGCATCTCTTTTTTTGTTCTTTCTATGAGGGAGACATAAGAGATGTAGGGAGGCATACGAGTTATGGAGGTATAAGGGGTACTTGAGGGAGGCATAAGAGTTGTAAGGGGAAATTGTGTTTTGCATTGGAGGATTTTGGGTGGGCACCCATTCCCATTGGGAGGCATAAGTGGCCTTCCCATAGGTCTTACTCTTTTGGATTTCTTGATAATCCTTGTGATCTTGTTGCTTTGATGTTTTTTTCTTGGCGAGTTGTTTTTGTGTTATGTATATAAAAGGAATGAATGTGAAATTATATGTTAAGTTTTTTGGAAGCTAATAGTTGCCATGAGCTGAGATCTTCTCCCATTGTAATGTGGTTGGGGCTCGGGGGCCAATGGAGAGGATAGTTTCTCTTCTCCATTCGGTATCTTGGTTGGGTGGAGAGCGTTGCCTCTCCCCCTATTTTGTTGTGAATCAAAGAGATATCTTGTTGGAGTTAGAGAATGGAGTCTTGTTGGTGACCATGTGAAACTTCCTTGTATTTTTACCCACTTAGAGTGGAAGAAATTGTATTAATGTAGTTCATTCTTTACTTACATTTTGTATGGATTCCCACTTCAAGTGGAGGAAATTATAATGACTTTGTAAAATAAAGTTGTAATCCAATTGTTGTTATTTTTATTGTATTGCATGTAGAAAGAAACAAATGAGAAGAGAAAGAAGAAAGAATGTTATTGTAAAGTTAGTTTTCAAATAGAAAAGAAAGTATTTTCTCCTTGTTGAAATCTTGAATGTATTGTGAGAAAAATAGTGCTTGTATTGAAAGATTAATCTATTTTACAATGGAAAAGAAAGTATATTTTCATTGAGTATTTATTGTCTTGTAAATGTGAGAAAGAAGAAAACGTAGAGATTGTTAGAAGTTGAATTTGTTTACAAAATATCATTGTATGGAAAATAAATTTAATAAGGTTATCTTGAATGAATGAACATTGTAGCAAAATGAAAGAAGAAAATAAGTTAGATTATATTGCATTGGGAAAGTTGATTTTATATAAGGAAATGAAAAGTAATAAAATATATTTATTTTCCCTTCTTGCTCTTATAATGGAAGAAAGAACCTAGTTAAAAAAATGGAAATTATTCTTATAAGTAGATGAATTTTATTAGAAATGGAAACACTTTAAAATGACTAGACTTAACTAAGAAATGAGTAAATGAGCAACAAACCTCAATTTTGGAGCTTTAAAATGAACAAAGACAACTTAAAATACATTTTTACACTCTTTAACAACTTTAGTTTTTTGTAAAATTCTCGACATTAAGGTTAAGTTTTTCAAAAATAGGACTGCCATGTTGTGCAGTGCAGTGGTCCTGTAACTGCCGCTCATGCTATGGCAGCGATCTCAAAACCGCCACTCAGTAGGGCAGCGGTCCTGATTTTGTCACCTAGGTAAGGGTTTCACAACCGCCACTTTGGAAGGAAACGGTCCACTGTTTGTCACCCTGGTAGGGTGGCGGTCTCAGTACTGTCAGTCTACCTTGGGCGGCAGTCTTGTCACTTATGAAAAAATTCCGCAGACCCATGCCTGTGCATGAAATTTAACCTATTTTCACAAATTCCTAAGTTGTAAAATTTAACCTATTGCTACCAAAAAGTAAAATAAACATAAATTCTTAGGAATGGGACAACAAAACACTCAAATGGTGAATCTAAAAACATTCTTTCATTAATATCAAAAGGGGTAGGGTTTGCCCCAAATTTAAACCCAATACACTATAATCTTGGAATAAAAATCAGATTGGAGGGGGAAATCCCTCCCAATCTTTAAATGAAATAGATTACATAAATAAAAGACAAAAATAAGCTAAGCCTAGACTAAATCTTCTTGTAGAACCCTGCATGACTTCTTCCTTTTTGCTCTCATGGCTTCCTCCTCTCCAACCTCCAAATTTAACAAAAGAAAATGAATCAAATGAGAATAATAGAATGAGAATAGGTTTTAATAGAATTTATTAAGGATTCTTAGGGCTAAGTTGGGAACCCTAGGATCTAGTGGCTAAGATGGATTTGATCCAAGGGTGGAGGATTGACCCTACCTTTATTAAGAAGATATATATTTTAAATGTTTAATGTAAAATCCTTAAGGGTATGTGTGGATGAATGAATGGGGCATTTTGATTGCCTAGGGGTGTAATGTTTCTTCCTCTTTATACCCTTAGTGTGTGTAAAATTTTTATTAAAGGATATTTAAGCTATTAATGTAATGAATTTAATAATTTAGCATAAGGTTAACCTCGTTAGGAATGAACTTAATCGAAGAAAAGAAAATATTTAATTAAGTAAACTAATCCTTGTTACCTTCCTATAGAAATACCAAATAATGTACCCTTGTTGCATCCTTGTATCGTAACCTTCTCTTTTGACCTAAGCAAAAAAAAAATTAGTCACATTTTCAGGTTAAGTGTTTAGTTGAAGCGAGTTCCTAGAACATTGTTTTTGTGTGTGTTACACAAAGTGAATTGATCAGTTGAAATATCATGATCACCTCATCTATGTTGAATAGGAAGGTGGAAAGTCTTTCCTTGATCAAGTGACAAGAAAACAAAAGGTCATATAAAACAATGTTTTGATGTGAAGAGTTGGGGAAGACATAAATTTTTTGAGCTCGAGTAAATTGAAGAAAATGAAATGGTGTAATAGGAGTTATGTGAAAAAAGTAGGATGAGTTTGTGTTTTTTACTGAATTGAGGAGTTCAAGAAGACCAACAGTCAGATAATGTAGAAGAAAAAACTTCATATGAGATAAAATGTGTTGCAAAGGAAGTTTTAGAATTGATTAATGTTTGAGTATAAGTGACATAAATATCTATGAGAGTTCTTGGTGAGATCATATTGCTAGTTGAATAAGAAATACAAATAGCGGATATGAGGATATTACATTTAGTAAAAAATACTGAGGTTGAAGATTACAAAAATAGAGTGAACAATCATGGTGAAATTCTAAGGGAATATGCAGGGGGGTAGTAGTATAGGTGGCAGTATAGTATCAAAGAATGAATGTAAGTGATCCAGACATTGTATAAAGGGTGTGAGATAGACTGATATACTTAATGCAGATAGAGATTGTTTGGTTAACTTTATTGAGACTGAGATATAGTATTCAAGAGTATGTGAATAATTTTTGAGACCGAGGATATACCTTCAATGTTATAATTATAAATTCTACCTAGTATGAGTCATTAACATCATGTGTGATCATGTGTTATTGGTTTGATTATATGTGATTCGTTTGAGAAATGAATCAAAGAATAAACTAAATAAGGACTTAGTAAAGAATGTAGTGAAGCTAGGAATTAAGAATGAGATAGTTGTGAGCTTTAAATATTTAGTTCAAAAGAGGAAGTGTAGGGTATATCATCATATTTTGAGATGAATGTAATTAGTGTAAGCTTGAATGTATCATGTAGAGACTACATGAGTAAAATCAGCCTTGAATGAAGTCAAATGTATCAGGAGCATAATTGTGAAGTAGAGAAGAAGAGAAAAATGTGTGAATATAGAGGTCATCATCAGCTATTTAGGATAGTAAACAAAGTGTGAACAAAACTCAAGAACAATTCTAAGTAGAGCTTAGCATATAGGGGGTTGCAACCTACTTATAAGTAGTGGCTTACAAAAGACCAGTGGCAGCTGGTTAAATTTTTGGGAGTTGAAGCTTCTAGACTATGTATCAGCTTTGTCAAATTTTGGAGTTACATCTCCAGGTTGAGTAGAAGCTCAACCTTGAAATCAATGCAGCTAAAACATGACAATTTAGTCCTAAGCCTAGTTCATAGTTTCAGTGGTTTTTTCCCAGTTTGGGTTTCCCACATTAAATCTTGTGTCTCAGTGTACATTCTACTGTAATTTTCTTGCGTGTGATTTTATATGATTTTTATAACAAGATTAAGCAAATGAGAATTCTTGTAAAATTTTGATTAGATAATGATTCACCCCCCTCTTAGTATCCTAGTTTCCAACATATTCTGTTAGCTTGAGTCTATGGAATACCCTTTTTTTGTGAGGTTTATAATTTTCCATGCCTTATTTGATTTATGGAACCAAATAAATAAATAATTGGCCAATTCCGTGAACTTCACGTCCACCTGTAGTCATCTCTCAAAAGTGTGGTGGGATGCTTCCACATGTACACTTTCGGTCATTCAATCGTTTCCAAGTGGCGCCCTTTGATTGGTTCACGTGTATGTGCCTTTCATAGTTGTGTCTTCTATCTTTTCTATTTTGAACCCGAAACCTTCCTTAAATATGGTTAATTTTGGGGTTCTAAATTCCACCAAACCCTGATTTCCTTCATCTTAACCAGAATGTTGATACGTAGCATTCTATAATCATTGATATCTCAACACATGTCTTGTCATACAGTTGCCACATATCCTATCCTTTTACCCCACTGACCACCCAGAACCGAAATTGTTTCGTTTTTGGTTAATTCCATGAACCTGGAGTCCGTGAGATAGAATTATCAGAATAACCCATGGAATCACAACACATGTATGTCCCTTGCCATGTCATTTTTAATCATATTAAATATTTGATTAAACAAGTTTTTAATCCTAGCCAGACATTTTTAAAATTCTTTTAGCTTTATATAAAACAAATATAGTTGTTATTCAATTTAGATTCTTAGTTTAAACAAAATTATCATATAGAAAACACATCATACTTCCGGAATCAGATATTTTGTCAAACTATTATAGATTTTTTTCAAGGGAAAAATTTGCATTTCATACCCAAATATAATCACAGAGTCGCTATTAGCTTCCCTAATAAACATTGAATCCATTGTGGACTAAAATATCTTTCCTGAACCAATGTGAGTAATTTGATAAAAAATAGGAGATTGATGGAAAATGAGGGAACACATAGAACATCATGAAATATCCCATCATCCAATTCAAATGAGCCTATCCCACTAATTTCTTCAAAAGTGTTGTCACGTAACAATATGGAAGGAAAAAAACAAGGCTCCAAGGATGAGAAACAATCCTGAGATGAATCCATGTGGTGTAAGGAACTATAATTAATAACCCATGTAGAAGATTGGGATGCAACTACAATAAGTTGATTTCCCTTAACTTTTCCCTTTTTATTGTCTTTGGCCTTTTAATACCCTTGTGCTGATGAAATCTAATTGTTTGAGTCAGTTACTATTATATTATGATTCTTGAGTATTTTATTAATCATTCAATCTAACTTTTCATGTATTTGGTTTTATCATGCCTAGATTTGTTGCAGTAGGCACATGTGAGTTTCTATTTTTTAGGTTTCTCACCTAAAGAGGACGATTTATTTTATGCTTTAGAATTAGCAGATTATTTATTACTCTTTCATTTATCTTTCTCCTTGTTCTATATTTTATCCTTTAAAAGTTCCAAAATCCTTCTATTTTCTATGACTCACAATTAAGGTATGTGATTTTGAGGACTTCATTGTACCCATTTAAATAAGCTTGTCTTAATTCCAAGTCAAGTCAGTGGAAAAATTTTCCAAGGTGAGGCATGGTCCATGTAGCTCCAATAATGTGTTTGGTAGTATGGAAGGTATAAACAAAGACATAATAGTCAGAACCTAAATTGGTAAGGATGAAAAGAATCAATTGATCATTCTATTTTTCTAGGCTGCATAGTTTCAATTACAACATGAGTGATTTGAATTTGGTGAAGTCTTGTATAGTTGAATAGTGTAAGAATCAAAACTTAAGATGGATCCATTACTGTAATTGAATGTGTTTTGAACTGCATGTGATTAAAAAACTTGGATGTGTAACCCCTGAAACTGTAGAGGTTAAATTTTAGAAGGGAAAAGAATATCACCAATGCGTAGATCTAAAAAAAATCACGCTTTCAAAAAAATGGCACTTGACAAGGACTTGTTAGTTGAAAGTTATGTAAGTTTGAAGCTTTTAAAATATGTTCTTCAATTTGCATGAGTTGAGTCCCTATGGGTTAATCGTGACTAGGGGCTAAGGGATAGGATGGGTGCCCCCTTTCCTTTGATGATGTCACTTTACACTTAGATGTGAATGGGGGAGCGATGTCACTCACAATTTACCCCATTTTACTAATGAATAGTGCTGCAGGGTCTATGTTCATATTTGACATGTCCTCGCACATCGTAAGAGTGTTCACCTTGTACAAATTCCTTACAAAACCCAATTCAGGATTTCAAGCATTTCAGACACATCTAAAAAGTTCACATTGATGAACAATTTCAAAAACTTGATTTAGGGTTCAAATTTTGTCAAACACCTTTGAAAACCCAAGTTAGGTTTTTTCCTTGCTCGACACCTTGGAAAACCTGAAAAACACAGTCAAGGTTTTCACCTTACTTGACAAATTGGAAAACCTCACAAATATTATTGGGTTTCTCACCTTTTCCGAAACATTGGAAAACCTGACAAACCCTTTCATGGTTTTACACGTGACAAACAAGTTGTGGAACCTGAAACATGTCAAGTGGGTTAAAATACCTAAAACACTATGTTGACCAATAGTTAGAGGATTGACCAAAAATTACAAGCCTTGTGTTGACATGTTGAGATGTATTGATGTCCCGAAAACCTAAAAATTGTACCATGAAGGAATGCGTAAGGTTTTTAATTTGTCAAACAACCTGGAAAGCTCGAAATGCACTAAGTTAGGTTTTTCAACTTGTTCATCAACCTGTAAATCCTGAATTGTACTTGGTTAGGTTTTTCACCTTGTAGAGATGGTGTGAATGAGGAGAAGTTGTAAGGAAAACTCCATATCTTGAAAAAATTGTACATCTTCCACAAAAACATCAAATACCCACCAAATGTTTTGCAAAATCCAAAAAATACAAAAAATGGTTTTATTTTTTATTTCTAAGCCCGAGATGGTGTATTTTTTGCATATTTCAAGAAAAAACCTTCAAACCCTCAAAATATGGCCGAGATATCCTGTCACAGAACTAGGTTGAGTTTATAGTTAAACCTAGGGGTTTTAGCCCTTTTGAATTCAAAGGATTTATCCGTTGTTTATTTAGAGACTCTAAAGGAGTATATTTACATATATTTTCTAGAAACTAGGAACCATTAAACCATTGAAAATGGAAATCAATGAAAAACAACTAAATGAGATAGAATGTTAGATCTCACAACAAAGGCCATGGTATTTAGCTACTAGAAAGTCTCTGATACCATGTCAAAGTGGGCCACAATCGAATATCGGGACTGGATATGATTGAATGCACAAAGAAATGCTTGTGTGTAGTAGTGAAATCCACAAAGCTCAAAGGAAGAAACTTATTTTCAACAAAACAAGAAAATGTTCATTTATGCATAAACTCATTAGCCAAAAAATGCATAAAAGGTTACATTTTATAGTGAAAAATTAGGTCACCCAAAAAGGTAATTAACTCAGTGATTAACCTAGGATATATAATTAGAACATGTAGATAAAATCACATAGTGTGAAAAATCCAACAATAACAATATAAAACAAGAAATTTTCCTTGATAGTGTGAAAAATCTAACACTAACAATTTTCATGCAATAGTCAAAACTTTAAATAGCGATGCACTTCTTTATAATCATTTGTGCAGAAGACATTAGAATTCAAGTGGTAGAATAATGTTTTTTTGTAAGGTAAAATAATTGTAAACAAAGTGTTTATGAAAAGAGAAGAGAAAGATTGGGCCGATGTTTTTTTTTTATCAATGTGATATTACAACTTTGGAGGGAGAATCACCAATAAACAATTATTATAGATACCTATAAAAATCATGTTTGTACTAACTAATATTTCAAATAATAAGTTTATCTACAAAAAATCGTAATTAAAACATTAATGTTTCCTGTCTCCCGCTAACCTTTCCAAGTTCTACAATTTCACCAAATTCTGCATGTTATAGGAAGGTGGACGAGGCTAGCATTCGGTAGCTATAATTCTAGTTTTTTTAAAAGGTAACACGCTTATAAACCATGTGCTTACAAAATTAAAAGATACATATTAGTGGAGAGTAGCATTCACTATTTAAGAACAACGATATATAACATTAAAGGTCAGTTGTATATAAGCAAATGTAATATTAATAATTGAAATACATGTCTTTTTAATAACTGAAATACATCCTTTTAATAGCTTGTGATCCTCCACAAGTTTTGAATTGTCACCAAATGTTATGTGTTATAGGAACGTGGATGATCCTAGCATCCTCTATGTATACTTATTTATGTTTTAACAAAAAGAGACGAGAAGGCTTGGGTAGAGAATAACAGCCACTAGATTTGAAATATAAAATATTAAGTTTCAGGTCTGACATATATTATAGGACATGACAAAAAAAAGAAAGCAGTTTTTGAGAATAGGATGTGAAAATATAATATTGATGATGGGATACTACATATTGCGTAGGGAATAACACCAAACAAAAAGATATATCACTGGATGAAATAAACATATTTGAAATATCTAATACTTCAAATAATGTGAATATTTAAATCCTCGTAAGTAAAACATGAATGTTACTTAACACCTTCTAGTCTTTAATAGTTCTACGTTATCATCAAATTTTGCATGATATAGGAATGTGGACGAGCCTAGTGCCAGCTAGCTACGTATAATTATTTTCTGGTTGAAAGTTAAAACATTTATAAACCTTGTTTTTACAAATAGAGAATAGAAGGATTGGGTAGAGCCTAATGAATGCTATATTTGAATAATGAGATATTACATTTCAAGCCAAGTGTATATCCTAGCAGTAAACGAGAAATAAAAATAAAATAGTTTATGGGAATAGTCCATGAAGAAAAAATATTGATGATGAGATAATGCATCCTACTTAGGGAGTACAACCAAACAACAAGTTGTCCCGTAAGCTCAAATAAACATATTTGGAATATATAATACTTCAAAAAAAGAAAAGTCTTAAAGCCTCATTAGTAAATAGGAATGTTACTTCGTTCCTACCACCCTTTCATAGTTCTACGTTTTCATCAAATGTTGTGGGATATAGGAAGGTAGATGATTTAATCTAAATGGTTAAATTTATAAGGGTTGATAACTGATGGTTTATTATCCTAATCAATTAGTTTTGAAATCTAATTGCAAAAATATCAGGAAAATACATGAATGAATACAAATAGTGATAAATAATGAAAAATGTACTAGCAATAGGAAATAGATAGTGACTTAGCTGATACTTTGGATTGTGTGTTTATCTATATAAGGTTGATGACTAAAAGGGGTTGAAACTGATCAGATAAAGCTTCATCTATGCAACTATATCCTACAACGCTGCCCAAACTAAATCGTATTGCATGGACCAAGGTGTATGGGAACTATGGAACTTTTGTAAACTTTTATCTATTTATACTTCTAGCTTCTAAAACTTTTTGGGTCTTTTCCTTACCTCATGATTTGTTCCTATATGTAATTTGGACCTTTCACACTTTGCGATGCTTATTGTGTAATTGATTGAATCTTTAAAACCCTAGATGGTGAGGGAGTTCTTAAAAAATAACATTATTTATGTTTTTGGCACCCTTTTGCACCATTAACGTTGACACTACTACGAATAGGTCTCAAACAGCACACGTTGTTCTTGCCCAAAATGTGATCTCACAACAATGTGATTGTACTTGACATTTTCCCTAGCTTGGCTTGAGATGATGTGTTCTTAGTTCTTACAAATCTTAGTAGAGGACTTTCCCAAAATGAATATGCAGAGTATATGACAACTTAGGTAAAGCTGACTAGGATTGTAATAAAGATGTTCAAATTCAGAAAAGTGTCATTTGAGGGAAAAGCATGAAACCATCTAGGGTGGCATATATCGTACAAATACTATAACCCTTTCTAGGTGATATAGTCCCAGATGCATGTATAAGTAATTGATAAATTGGATTTTTCATATGCAAGGGTATTGCCTAATTTTATGAATTAATGTGACCGTTACGTGAACAAATAGGGTGTCTTTGTAAGCATGGAAGAGTGATATATAGCCAAGAATAACATAATTGGTTAAATTGAGTGAGTGTGGGCTAGACAAAAATTATTGTACAAGTTTTATTGATACAAGACATTAATTAAAAAAAAAGAGTTTCTACATTTCCCCCTTTAAGTATGAAATTAAAAATGTGTACTTAAAGAAAAAGTTACTTGAGTTTGTAGACACACTTTCTCTTTGCTTAGAGTTCCTTATGTTTGTACTAGGAATTTGCCTTTATTATAGTTTTGTTATTTTCCAAGATGATTACTAGAATAGAAAAAGTGTATTCAATTTCAATAATATAGGAAATTTAAATCTAACTTAATTTTTTGGGGTTTGGAAACCAACGATTACATAGATATCGACATATTTTCCCATGATAAACTAGAGATTACATACAACTAATTTACACTATTTGAGTAAACATATATATATGTATCAAATCCTTCCTTTAGATAAACAACCATGACTAGGGGGCATCCAATCCGTCAAAGGCACCCTGGGAACAATCCCAAACCTATCCTCTTTTGACTCTCTATGTCAGGTATCTATAGGCCTTGCACTCAACAAGACTTGATCCCTGGTGGGCTCATTCCAAGCCAATCAACTTCACCAAGATACCAAGGGCCCTTGGATATAAATTGAAAATTTTGAACTTAGAGTGAAACTAGAAATATGTAAGTACAAAAAAAAACAAAGGAAATCATGCACCTAATTATTTTGCGAGATAAGGGGAAATTGTATTTCTTCTATTATTTTCATAGAGATTGGATGAGATTTTTTCAAGTACTAGTTAGAAGGAACTGGGGGTGATCCATCCCTAATTGGAATTTGTTAAGGAGAATAAAAAGAAGTGATAATTTACCCCATATGGTGAAGAGAACTGTATTAGGATTTTTCAAGTTGCTCTGCATCCCTTCACAAAAAATGAGTGATGAGAAGCCAAGTCTACAAGGATAACATTCACCTCAATACTTCTTAAGACCCACAAATAAGTGCCACTATAGTTGAACATGATCCTAATTGATTTTTAAATGATGACATAATGTAATAGGGAAATTCTAACTTGAACATTCCCTTAGTTTCTTCATAATATGAATTGTAACATGTATTTTATCAATGAAATTTAGTAAAGATCCTATAAATGTCACTGAGAACCTGTACCAATTGAGAAAAACTGTTGAATTTTCCCTATGAAAAAATGTATTGACGGGCCATAACATCTGGATGCTATGGTTTTTTCTATATGATTTGATCACTTTATGTTTTCTGACCCAAGTATGTTTCTGAACCATTTTCTGGACCTTTGAATTATTTAATTATGTACTCTATTATTTTGTTTCCTAATTTTGAATTGTTGTGAGGGTAAGATATCACTCAATGATTTCCCCCTTTTATGGGGTATGTGAGATAGAACAATGTGAGTGCATTCAAAACAAGATCACATTTAAATAATGTGCACATGTGTTTTAGGATTCCTATAGGATAAATATGTGAGTTTGTATTGTTAGGAATTTTAGGCACTGTGAGGAGGGGTGAATCAATGCTCATTCAAACATCTAAAGTATTATACAGCTCTTCAATCATCCAAAATTAAAATATCTTAACTATGTTGAAGCATGAATATTCAACTATGAGAGAAAGAGAATAAACCATATATAAACACATGGGGAGACAATATTTAATGTGGGAAACCCATCAAGAGACAAAAACCAACTAAAAACAGAGAACTAGCTTGGAAAAAATTTAATGTGGGAAACCCAAGTTGATGTTTTGAATACTCAAATTATATGTAGAATTATTTGATATGATTATTTTTATAGGAATGTGATACATTTTTCTTTCCTTCATGTTTTTATTTTGGGGATATTGGTGTAGGTATTGGATTCCAATCCAAGGGAACATACTTTTTGGGAAGTTCAGTATGTAAATAAATATGGTTCCTAGTGACTATGCAGGAAATGTCATTGTCTTTTATGTAAGACTAATCATAATTTATCCCACAGTCATGTTCTTTTACTTTTCTCAATGCTTTCCTCTACCTGTATAAAGCACATCAATTGTTTTATTATGAGCTATAAATATAATCACGGAACTCAAATCATGATGAGATAGGCTTTGAGTTCTTAGGAAATAGGTTTTGTAAGCCATTAATCCTTCAAACCAATGTGTTGAGTGGAGGTAAAGGATACAGGGAACAACATATATAACTCTAGTATAACCCTACTAAATATTTCCATTCTTACACGATTATCTGAAACGTGCATCTCATTGTGTAAGTACATTTCATTGACTTAGAACAACTATTTTCATTAGAAAACATAGTCGATCAATATGTCTAAATAGTTGATATTCCATATCATGTTTTATGTACTAATATCACTAGATTTGGATTTAATATCCTTTTTATATGATATTACAATCATAGCCTTTAATAACATCAAGAACTTGAGAGTTAGATATCTATTCAATCATCCCATGAAGATCTACTCAATCCTATAAAATCCAGGTGACTGGGCTACAAGAGGGGGACTTGAGAAAATAGCTTAGGAAAAAGTGTTGTTTGTTGAAACATACAAGGGATTCCAAATTGATGGGTGTGAAGCTTCTGTAAATCATTCATAGTGTCTAACACTGGGTTGATGGTGGTGGGATTAGAAGGAATTTATTGACTCCCAATTTAACCATCCTGGTATTGATTTAAGTTGCACAATCATATTCAACTTACGACCTATTTCTATGATATATTTTTAATGATCAAGGAGTTTTTCTTCTTAAAATGTGATAATCTTCACAGACCTGACACCAAATTGTAAACATTTAGCTTCTTTGTTGTCACTCTAGTTAATTATTCCAGTTATGAGTTCACAGTCACCTTCGTGATCTCAGATGTTACACTTCAGGTGTCATTTAATTATTATAAATAATAAAATTATGGCACAATGTGTCTTTTGATTGATATTAACCATATAATCTTGGGTCAATGTATCTCCAAGTGTGTTTGAATTTGTTTCTCACAAGAATTTTACTTTCATTTTTTTATGGATTACTTTGTTTTCATCCTCATACAAAGTGACTCATCATTCATATGTAGAATGGATAAATTTTCAAGAATACATTATATTTTATTTCACAATAATTGAATTTTTGACATACAGAACTTGTAATGATGTTGTGGGATTTTCATGATAAATATGAGATATATTTTATAATAATAAGAAGTAGTAAACATAAGGCTATGACCAAGTTAAGAAAACTTAAATGTCTACTAAAATAAAATTACTTTTACCACCTATCTTCAACAATTTTAAATTTTAACCCAAAACCAGAATGACCAACTGGCACACGTTCCATATTTTGCTTCAATAATTTCATTATTATAATATAAAAAAAATGTATATACATTATTCAATAATAGTGATATGCCAAGTGTTAACAGGGCAAGTGGATTAATTCATAAAAGCGAAGATGGACAAGTGGAATCTTAAAGTTCACTTTCAATAGAGATTAAAAAGAAAATACATGCCCCCCTAATAACAAGGTAAGCATGTTAAATCAAATAATTTTGGATGATAAGTTAAATCCACCACTCCCAAGAATCGTGAAGCTCAATTTTCATGGAATTTTAATTTTTTGCATTCCAAATTTTATGCAATAAAGGTGTTGATCAAATTATAGTTTGGGCTCTTCCAGACATTACAATTGAAGTTTATATCCTTTAAAATATACTTTTTTACACAACAACGAAAATATGGCTTTGAATCTCTCACCTAACTTTTGTTTAATCAATACATCATTTTATCTAGTGTTCATGAATCATATTTTAAGATAATCATAAAAGTAAGGTATATTTTAGGGTGAGTATATTATTTTATTCTAAGTTTGACAAGAAATCAAAATAACACAATGAATAGCATGTTTTGGTTGAGGTATTGTTTCTTCAATATTAGTACCTAAAACCATTATCATTTGAGGGAAATGCTAATATCATGGATGTACATAATGACTCCAACATTTAAAGTGTGAGTCCTCGCACATTAAAATTACGAGTCCTCACATATTGAAAGTGCAAGTCCTCACACATTGAATGTGTGAGTCCTCGCACATTGAAAGTGTGAGTCCTCACATTTTAAAATTTCTAGTCCTCACATTTAGAAAGTGTGATTTTTCGCACTTTGAAAGTGTGCACCTCATACTTTGAAATTTATTTTGTCAAGAATTTATTGTTATTTTTAATTTTAATTTTTATCCAACGAGATCATGTCATATAGTATTCAGCGGCCACTAATCCTCATAATCCCAACATGATTTCTCCAAATTCATGAAAATCCAAAAATAGTGAAATTGAAATCCAATAATAGCAACATTAGAATCCAATGATAGTTGAAATTGGAATCCAATAATAGTGATATTGGAATCCAATAATATCAATATTGGAATCCAATAATATCAAAATTGGAATCTACTAATAACGAAATTGGAACTGCATTGAGTCCAATAATTCCAACATTGGAATCCAATATTACTACTAATGGAATCCAATAATAGTTATAATAGAATCTAGTAGTAAAAAAAATGGAAGCCATTATACACAAAAAAAAGATGATAGATTTCTACAAAAACATGTAATATTGGAGTCTAGATTCACTGGAATATGTCCAAATTTACTGAAATAAGTTTTTGGTCTATATGAGTGGTTGATAATACCATTCAAAATATCTTATGCACCCGATACATTTATAAGGATGATGAATCAAGTTCTATGAGATTACATTGTTAGGTTTGAGGTTTTCTATTGTGATGACATCTTGATATTTAGTAGTAGTAAAGAGGATCATTTATAACATTTGAGAATGATGTTGCATTTGTTAAATAAAGAAATGTTATATGAAAATTTGAAGAAACACAAGGTTATGCACAGGATCTTGGTATTTTTGGGGTTTGTTATATCAGAAGACAGTGTAAAAATGGATGCAGGAAAGGTAACTATAATTATTGAATGGTCTATCCCAAGAATATTGGTAGAGGTAACAAGTTTCCATGGATTATTAATTTTTAATGCAAATTTATCATAAAATTTAGTAGTATTGTGACACACATAACAAAATGCATGCATGGGAAATACTTTGTATGTAAAAAATAAATGACTGAGATATTTGAACTATTAAATAAGAAAGTGATGAATGCACATATTTTGGCCTTAATCAATTTTAACAAAATATTTGAGGTAGATTGTGGTGCTTCACATTTGGAAATTGGTGTTGTTTTAAGTAAGAAAAAAGGCCTATATCAGATTATAATGAGAAATTTGAGGTGTGAAAATATTATTCTACTAATGATATTGAATTTTATGTCTATGTAAAAGCACTAAGCCATTATAGGCATACTTTTCATTGAAGGAGTTTATTTTGTTCACAGATCACCATGTCCTAAAATTTATGAATACAAAAAATAAGTTTAATAGTAGGTATGTAAAGTAGGTTTAATTATTGTAGGGATATGCATTTGTCTTACAGAATAAATCAAGAAAGTAACCCATGTAGCCACATGGGGATTAAGCCCTAGGTAGACTAGGCAACTACCTAGGGTGCTAGTAGTCAGAGGGAACCTAACTCTAAATATTTTCATTATTTTTTGTTATAATTAGAACTTAAAATTACTATTTGTACCTGAATTCAATATTAATTAACCCTTTTATTGATATTATTATAAAGTAACATAAATTTCACACACACATGAAAAATATTAGAAGTTTTTTTTTACGAGCGCGTGCACGCGTGCGTGTGTGTAATTAAGCCACTACAATTTTGTTGGTATTTTCTCCCATTCTTTAATATACATCTAGATAATTAATGTGTGTAATCATTGTCACAAAAGGTTCATATATTTTTTATATTATCATTGGTGTAACTAGTAGAAGCAAGTATAATTGAAGAAAAGAATAATTTAATTCTTTATTCGTAATGGTTTGGGGGAAATCTCTCTTTTTATGAACGAATTAGTAGGATTGATTAATTATCTCCATCCATGGATTATTACATGTCCTTATTTAAAAAAATTATAACATATTTTTATTTGTTGTATATCAGCTTCTTTAATTTAGTGATTTATTATGATCCTTATAGAAATTTTAAAATATGATAATGTACATAGATTTTATTTATTTATTTGATGCAAAATTATTATTAACTAAAATTGTAAGAAGGGCATCCATTTCATTTATTGCCTAGGGTGATCCTAACCTTTAATTTGGCCTGCATGTAGCTGATGCTTTGAGTAGATGTGTGGCCTTACTAACTATTATGGTAAGTGATGTGGTTAGGTTAGGTTTGAAGCTATTATAGAATTATATGATTCAAATCTTGAATTCAGGACGATTGTTGAGAAATAAAGGAGTCGAAAGGTAGGTGAGGCATATAATATTTATGGGGATTATTTTATACAAGATGGTTATATATTTAAGAGAAATTAGTTATGTATTTCAATTGGTTGTACAAGGGATCATATTGTAAGAGAATTACATAATAGTTGTTTGGGTTGTCATTTTGGGAAGAATAAGACAATAACACTAGATGAGTAACATTATTTATAGAAAAAAGAGATGTTGTATGGTACGTTTCAAGATTCAAAATATGTAAATTTTCAATGGGACATGCAACAAAAAAACTAGGTTACACATGTCATAACCGCTTCCAATAAGACCATGGATAAAATTGAGCACGTATTTTGTATTGGGGCTACCCAGAACATAAAGAGGTAATGATACAATTTTTGTTTATGTGGATATATTTTCTAAGATGGTGCACTTTATTGCATGTAAGATGAAAAATCATGCTACAAGGATAGTATATTTTTTTATCAAGGATGTTGTTAGGTTGCATGGTATCCCAAAGTCTATCACTTTAGATAAAGACACCAAAATTTTGAGCCACTTTTGGAGGAAATTATGGAAAATGTTAGGCACTAAGTTACAATTCAATAGTGCATACAATCCTCAAATAGATGGAAAAATAGAATTTTTAAATAGGATCGTAGGAGTTTTTTTGAGGTGTATAATTGGGGAGAATCCCAAACAATGAGACTTGGCATTGCTACAAACAATATTTGGCTACAATAATTCAATGAATAGATACACAAGTAAGTCATGATTTCAATTTTTTTTATGGAAGAATTCATAATGGTGTCTTAGATTTGGTACACCTACCTATTTCATAAAAGGTAAGTGATCACGTAGAAGCTTTTGTAGATCACATTAAACAATCATAAGAAACTATAATAAAGAAATTATAAGAAAGTAATGAAAAATATTAAATGGTTTATTTGAGGAATGAGATATTTCCCAAAGTAACATATGATAATCTAAATTAAAAGTAGATTATCCCTTGTAAAATTGTGAAGAAGATCAATGATAATGCATATGAGGTAATACTGTCACATAATTTTGATATTTCTCCATTATTTAATGTTTCAAATATGTATGCATTTTCTTAGAGGAGGAGGATAGAGAGGAATACAATGAACAAGTAGACTAGAAGGATTAGATTCCAAAGAATAAAAAGGAAAAGGTGGTGAATCAAGTTCTTAACAAAAAAACAATCAACATAAGGCAAGATAGTTTCAACATATATTTGGTAAAATGGGAAGGTTTTTTGCAAGAGGAAATCACATAAATTTCAAAATGGGAGGTGAAGAAAAATGATATAAACAAGCTACAACAATTCAATCATAGGAACTCGAGGGATTTGAGTTCTTTCCAACCAAAGGATAATCATGCGGATTTGGTGGCCTGCCTTGATGAGGCTATAACTTTTGATCTGGGAACTGAAATGACTATGTTTCATTTACAGAAAGGTATTGAAAATACCTATTCCATGATAAGAAATGGGAGAAATTGAGGGCATGTTTTGACAAATTTTTAAGGGAAAAATCATCCAACTACAGGCCCAAAAATTTGGTTTGATGTTTTAAACAAAATATTTCATAATAATGTAACTTTGTAAATGCGAGTCAACTTGAGTTGAAATTCAAGTAATAAGCTAGTTTAGGCACGTGGATAATTTTTGCAAGGTTGAAGGATCTAGTTAACTAAATTAAAAATTTATTAAAAATAGCTATTGCCATAAATAGTAAATTTTACTAAAAGTAACAAGTCTAGTCATGTTTGGATTAAAATTTAAGTTTAATTAGGAGTTTATTATTGTTTTGAATAAAATGGCCTCTTATGTAATTCAAATGGGGAGAATAAGGAGGATTTATTGTGGTATTATTCCAAAAAATTTCTTGCCTAATACTTTTTAAATTGTTTTTCTTTGGCCTCATCAAACATGCTCTATGTATATAATGACCATCAAGGAGTGAATTAATGTTGATATTGTTTTAGTGGATTAGGATGCCCATGTATACATAAAAAACATTTGAAATTAGTTTTCTTTCTCAATTGAACTTAATTGTATGTTGAGGACAAATAAGATAAGATATGCATTTGAAACCATAACCATTGGATATGTTACATACATGTTTTGGATATCCAGATAGATATGGGGTTGAACCTATCTAAGGCACATGAAACCATTCTAAAGTCATGACAATCTAGATTAGAATATTGGTTATTTCTATCCAGTGCATTTTGGCTTCTATTTTAGTTTTGATAATGTTGGATTGGAAATTCATTCCCCCTATGGTAAAGGACCTCCAAACGTTTCGGTGCAACTATATTAAAGTTGACGGTTTGACGGCCATCTGGATGTTTTTGTATTTTTAATAGTTTTTTTTACCTACGTTCCTTCACATTTCTATTTTTATATACTACGAAAGCCTCAATTTTTTAAATAAATTCTAGTAATATTGGCTTCAAATCAAGCAATATTAACCAAAAATAATAATAATTTGCATGGAAGGGTTTCTCTTACAGTGCCGACAGACCCTCCCTGTGCATAAAATTCATATGTATGTATTCAGTTAATTATTAAGACAAAAAATGTCTGAGCGAAAACAAGGCACAATGAGCAAAGAGCAAAGCCATCTAGGGTTAGGGCTAGGGTTGAATTGGGCTTTGCATTCAGCAGAAGCCACTTCCTGTACAACCTCCACAATTCAAGGCTCCAACATCGGATTCCAGGGAAGACTATATTGTTGATTCATTTTTTCCGCCCAATTTATACTGCAATTTGTGAAATTTGGCGTTTAGGGTTTGTGAATTGAAAATTTGGGTGGTGGTGTTGTTTGCAGCCACTAAAAAAATGTAGGTGGAAAGAAGGTACCGGTTTGGGAGTTGTAGAACAGGTAGCGAATATTATGCCGAATTACCCAATTTGGATTCTTGTGCTTTTTTAAGTTTTGAATTATACTTCCATCGGGATAATTATTATTGTTGTTGCAAGGGCTTGGGTTGTAGTGATAGGGTAATTGTGGAAAATTTCGAAAATCTGAAGTGATTTTGTAATGCTATTCTAGGAAAGAAAATTAAATTGGTAATAAACAGAGTTTTTTGTTTCGCGTCGCAAATCTTGGCCGAGGCTGTGGCAATTGAGAAAAATAAACAATTGTGAACATATCCAATTGAATTTTACTTAATTGAAAGGTTTCAAAATCCTTAAAATTCCAATTACTTGTCCAAAGCTTCCGCAATACCTACAATAACAACATGAATTTGGTCAAAATAGGGCAAAATCGTAAACTTGAGACATGGTTAAATTAGGGAAAAATATTAAGTTTGAAACATAGTTAAATTAGGGCAAAATCTTAATCTTGAAACATGGTTAAATTAGGGCAAAATCTTAAGCTTGACTCTTGTATTGTACATTACGACCTGACTGCATATTGGTGTTATTGGCTGCCTTATTGGGGATTTGAACATAATTCATGCTTTCCTTTTATCTCAGGATAATTGTAGAAACTTTGGAGTTATAATAAATTAAATTTTGGTACTATTCTGATAGAAAAAATTCATTTCAGGATAAAAACAGTTGTTTCCTTTTCTCAATAAATATCAGTGTTACCAAGGGATATATAAACCCATTTTTTCCTGTCCCATACATTTTTGGGAAGTGGGGACGGGAGGAAAATTCTCCCTCCTTTCCCCTTTGTCAAACCTTAAAAGTGGGATGTTGGACGTCCTCTGAGTTTCAAATGTCCCTGGGAATACTTGCCATCCTGGAGATTGAACAAGGGACATCTTGTTGTTTAGGCTAGAACACTCATTTGCCCCCCCCACTACATTCTAGATTCTGGTTTGAGTTGTACCCGGTCCAGATACAGACCCAATTCATCTATGTTGTCCCAGGTATGTCTAGAACAGCTGTGGGTACACCCAGATTTGAATCCGCAGCAGATCAGGGTAAAAGTGGGTTCTTTAATTTTATTTTTTCCAACATTAAAACATAAATTAACCATAAAAAATACAGTATAAACCCAAAAACTCAAAAAGATAACATTTAACAACACTAATTTTGATGTAATAGTCAATATTTATCATCACATTTGGCATTTGGTTGGCATGATTGACATTATCATTAGTGTTTAGTGGTTATTTTGTTTCTTATATGAAAACTATGTGGTTAATTCTTGTTTATTAGGCTAGAATAGATATATAGACTTATCCAAGTTGTATTTGAGGGAAAAAAATATCATTGTACTGGAAAATCTGATTTGCCTTATTTGAAACCATTTCCAAAATGAATCGGAAACTTAGCATTCAAAATGTCTGTTGACTATCCCAGGGATGTCCAGAAGTCATGAAAAATTACCATGTCAAAAAAATAACACAATTAAAAAAATACATTTGAAAATAAAAAAAGTATTAACCTAAATCTCTCCAAGACCCCCTCACCCTCACTGTTTCTTTTTTCATTATATAGCTTTTAACTTCATAAGTTCATACATGTAAGTTGTTGAACTGTTGATGATGGATTGTCATTATAACTTCAGTAAATCAGCATTTTGTAATCAATTTTAATGACTAATGATTTACGAGTAATGTAACAATATCATTCAATGTTGGATCATGGATGTATCATGTTAGTTTAATTTAATTTTAGCTTCTTTCAATTTTTTAATAACATTATAAAATATTCAGATATTATTTTTATATGTATTTTTAGAAGCCAGCACCCTCCATCCCCCTTCTGGGCTGTTCCCAAAATCCTGGATTTTTTTCTTCTGTATCTGGAAACATGTCCCCACTTCCCCACACTGAGGGTACACTCAAGATTTAAACATGGGGTATAGATACCCATATTTAGTACGCTACAGCCTCTCTACATATACGCTGGGGATATGGGCTACCTCATTGTAGTAATGAGATTTGAACATGATTCATGCTGTTATTTTAGAATAATTGTGGAAGATTTGAGGGGGTGATTTAAATTTTAAGGATTTTCATGCCATTCCAATAATTGCAATTGTTTGTTTTTGCCTGGTAAATCATGGGCGAGGTTTTGGTGGCTTTGAAGACATTGGGGTGTTAATTTGGACCCTGTTCTTTGCTGGGTGAGCTTAGGGCACAATTTTAAGATTCAGGCATTGGTCAAAATTACGCATATGTCCTACACCAAAACCTCCCTAACTATTTGGGCATTTCATTTACTATAGGCTAGATATTTCTATTGCAATTCTTTTTGTTGACGAGTCTCTGTGACATACAATATCCTAGAATATGCCTCTCTGAGTTGCATTGATAACAACTACTTCAATAGTACTAACTTAGGTGCCTGTTGTGCTTCATTGATCCCCTTGCCATGTGGTTCCTACCATTTTGAAAGCTTTCTTAATTACAAGCTACTGATCTATATGTGGCGTATCTCTCGGCTGGAGTAATGCCGCACACCAAAGTTTATTTCAATATGTAGAAAAGCTTCGAGGTGAAAGTTCACAAGTCTAACTAGCAACCTCCTCTTGTATTTAAAATTTTAAATTACATATCAATGCTTGCAGTGATTTGTGCACCCCATGCTTTGTGGTTGTTATCGTTGTGATGCTTTCTTAATTAGAAGCTACTGCCCTGCATGTGGCATGTCCTTGGCGATGGAATGGCATAACATGTTTCTACCTTCGTCCTCTTTATTTAGACAAGTGTGTATTCAATTAGTTATGTCGGCCCCCCATACTTGCCATGTGGATTAACATCAGATCAATGTTCAAATTATTGTTAAAATTCATTAAAATATTAGGATTTTCAAATGTGTTTCTAATGTGGTGAATACGTGCTTTATTTGGGTGTTTGTTACTCAATTTGTTTATCAAAGATGGGAAATAGACATCTAATATCTAAGATTGTGTGTGTGTGTGTGTGTGTGTGAGTGAGAGAGAGAGAGAGAGAGAGAGAGAGAGAGAACTCTTGTGTCTTTAGTTGCAACTTGCCCAATCTCTACTTGGAATTTATTTTTTCATTATCTTGGTGAATTTTTCTCACAGGTTATCATTTTACTGCTGTGATTTTGATTAACATATCTTTTCAATCAGGGCAGATTGGATCCTATAGAAACACATGTGAAACATGATAAATGTGGCATCGGTGCAGAAAAGAAACCAAAGAAAATATTAAACTCAACACCAAAAGACAATGCTCAAGTAAGTTCAGTTATCATTTCTGCTAGCCATTGTAAAACATTGTGTCATTCTTGCAACATTTTTTGTGATATAGATTGTTGTTTTATCAGGGGAAAACAAAAATAAGTATGAAAAATATGAAAGCTCTATCCAAAAGGTTGAGAAAGTTAGAAGTTGAAGAGAAATTGCAGAAAGAGAAGGCATTTGAGAAAGTATTTTTCAGAGAGTTCTGGTCGGATAATGTATTAGACCTTTCTGGGAGTATTTCATGAAAGGGTGAGGAGCTAGACCTGTTGTAAATATGGGTAGTTGTTACCACTATTGCATGATGTTTATGGCTATATCTTTTTTCACCTTCTTTTTGTGTACTGGGGTAAAATGGAGCTCGGGTAGATCTGTTTTAGAGGAGTTGATCCATGAAATTCTTTAATGATTGATGTCTTGTGTAGAATGCATGGTATGCAAAAAGCAGCTAAGCACACTTTCACTACTTTGTATATGAAGAATATGTGTAATCCAATCACAGTTACCAAATACGGTAGTTTTATACAAATTTACCGTATTTTTTCGTTTTCTAAAGTCCACCATATAAAACTGCGAAACTTTCGGGATTTGGTGGTTAGAAATTTAGAAAAAGACAACTGTAAATAATAAAAAAATTACTGAGTCTGTTTCCCAAAAAGCAATAGCCAAAAACTGCGGCAATTAACAAAAATTGCGGCAACAGTCACTTAAAATCCAGCGAATCTGTTTGGAACTGATTGTTTTGTTATTATAATAGCCCGTTGGTATTTAGTATTTACTATTAATTAAAGGTAATTACACAGTGAGAGTGTCTAGTGAGCACAAGAGCTGATTAATTTCCAGAGCTCTCAACAATTATTACCATATTACTATATATATACAATTTACCGTACGTATTTATCGTATTTTTTCAATGGATCGTATTTTTTTCCATATTTTTCGTCCACCGTTTAATACTCTCCGTACGAAAGTTGCTACTACGTCCAATACCTAATAGCCAATTCATGGTTACGTGATTGCTTGAGTAAGGTATAACATTGCATTGCAACTTTTTCATAGAAAATACAATATTTGAATCCTAGTCAAGTCTCAGGATTTATCAAAATTAACAGTCCAACCATGTTTGTCCCCATCGAATTTGGGTTACTCATCTCAGGATGCTTTTGGTGTGGATTGGACCAAATGGAGCACACTTTAATGCATGCAATTCTCTCGCATCTATTCTAGACAATACAGGCAAATAATAAAGGCATTGACTCCAGTCAAGAATTCTCATAGAATTCCAGAAATTTGTATGACAAATTTGAGGGAAATGAGCAACCTGCGAGATTATCATGTCAAATCAAATCCGACTCTCAGGAAGCTCTTTGAACAATTTTATTTCAATAGGAATGACCTATCATCATGTTCCGATAGAGAGTAGAAAGATTGGATTATATATATCATATGGCAATTAGCATTCGTAAAAATATTTCCTGTGGAGTATAGCTGTAGGGCTGAAAGCTGCAGTTGTTCAAATTTAGATCATGTTTAATTAATTTTTAATACTTTCCTATTATTTGTGGTTATTCCTATGAAAGTGTACCTTGAAAGTTTGGTAATGGATCATATTTTGAGGATGAAAATGCTCATTATGTGCTTTTGATTGGCTTTCAATTTTGATAATTATTTCTGTAGAATTGGGGATGATTTTCATAACTGTCGAATAAGATTAAAGGCAACTCTCAACTTCTAGATAGATCCACCTTTTAAGAGAGATTGGCTGCACTCATGTTGGGTTCATTGTTATTCAGTTTATATATTATTGCACTGCATAGAAGTTAACCTTAAAATTCTGATCCTCATGGTTTTTATTTCAGGTATTCCCTAGGATTTGTACCTTGGTGGATGGCGTAACAATTGACATATACCATCATAGTCGTGAATTGTACTACAACCCCTTTGATATTGATGGATTTTTCAATCCAGCTACTTTCTCACATTTAAACTCACAGAGAAATCAGTGAAATTGGAAATGGCCTCCAACTTTTCTTGTTGATGTAAGAATTTTGTGTTGTATATATTAGTAGTTGCAAAAGTATTTGCACAAGGTCAAACCCACATTGTACAAGTTGTTCACCACAGAAGGTAAGGTTACATAGAGAAATAGGCATTTTATGGGTCTATTTAATTCATCTCCAGTGTAAAGAAGACATTAATGACTGCTCCATCATAGAAAGAGATTGATGAAGCTTTACAGGGTTGCGACTTAGCATTGAACTAGAAACCCCACGACATTCAAATCTCTAGATACCATCACCCTTTGACAGGTCTTGAGAGACTATACTTTTTGGGAGTGATAAGTATCCTCCTCCATTCTTGGTCCTCCGTCATAGTCCTTCACACATTTATTTACTTTTAATATTTATTTCATGTTGTAGTTTTAGTTAAAAGTATTTAGATTGTATATTTATTATGCACCATACAATTCATATCTACAACCCAGAAACACCTAAAATAAACACAAATTCCAATATTTTATAGAAACAAACATACATCTTTACTGTCAGAATACGTACTGTAATGAAATAAAAAACACTTGTATTGTAAGTATATAAAGATCCCCCTGGGGTTTGGTTGAGCTCTCTTTTGTTAAATATTGGCACCAGATCCACTACTGGCTTTGGATTGACATAGCTTCGAGCCTTTCAAATCGCTCAAGAACAGGCCATGTTAAATGTAGATTGTATTTAGGTTGTATTTTGGTACATATATATATTTTGTTACAGAGATATATTTTGTTGAATGTTGCTCCTTCCAATCGATTTGATGTCTGAAATGAATTTATTATTGTTTTCACAGCAGGGCCTTCGAAGATTGTTCTCATCCAATGCATCTATGTTTTTTTGTTTGAGGCAGAGGGTATACTACGCTGAAGTATGCAACTCATGGTCAATTGACAGATAAGGCGGATGTGTACAACTATGGCATGCTGGTTCTAGAGATTGTGAGTGGCAGAAAGGTTAGGGATCCTAAACTTCTGCCCAAGATGGAGCTCCTTCTACAATGGGTAAGACTTGAAACTTCATTTAAGATCTTTCCTAGATTACTTGTTTTAAGGGGCATCTTGAAGAATCTTTTGTGTTTATGTATAGGCGTGGAGTTTACATGAGAAAAATGAGGCATTTGAGCTGGTAGACAGAATAATTGCATAAGGAGAATCTGAAATCGATAAGGAAGATATAGTAAGGGTAATCCGCATTGCTCATCTGTGCACGCAAAGCACTCCAGAGACGAGACCATCAATGTCGAATGTTGTGTCGATGTTAACTAGTAGTACAGAGATTTTGGTTTAGCCCACTCCACCACCTTTTATTGATGTCGGATCCATTTTGGAATCCATTAATATCGGGAGGATGGATTCTTCGATGGTTGCATCAACGGAACCCCCCCTTTCTGTTTCTCTTGAGGCATTAGGGGAAAAGTGGTTTTACATATTATTCTCACGGGACATTTAGTGCATGGTTTTAGTAATTTTATGGAGGCATCACTTTATGCATGCGTTATTAAGTAGACGTAACTTTTTACGCGGAAGGCGTTCCTCCTATGGGAAAGCCCTTTCCGGTCGTTTCACCCAATATGTTAAATTTGATGGTCGTTTGAATGTTTTTTAAACACGATTAAATTTCTTCTTGGCAAACCTTTTTCTGTAATCTACTTCTGCAACAAGTTTAATGTCATTTATGGTAGTCAGTGGTCTCATGATAGTTGGCTGCAGGGACACTATGGAATTTACAAAAGTCGTTATAAGCTGAAAAACAGTTTTTTTTACCTGCGTTCCTTCTTTAGAAAGATAAAGATTAGTGTTTTTGCCGCCGCCGCAAATTTCCCCCACTGCCGCTACCTCACGCCCGTATAATGCCTACCGCTCTTTATCGGCTACTGCTGAGAATGAGTTTCCATCTCGTGAAGGGAAATTGTTTGATTCTTGATGGGGTGGATCTTGGCGTCTCCAACGTCTGCAGCTCTGAAGACAGCACCAGTCCTCGAATTTTCAACAACACCGTGCAAAAATTGTTAGAAAACATCAACTCCGAGGCTGTGAAAAATGAGGGTTTTTCCATTGGTAAAATGAGCGCCAATGGATTGCCGACGCCCCTTTATGGACTCGCTATGTGTAGGAAGACCCTTTCCACCAATAGCTGTGACGTTTGTCTGCAAGATGCCACCAGATATATAAATGGCTGCCCCCCGCGCCAAGATGGAAAGGCTCTCGAGGCCGGCTGTTATTTGCGTTACTCCACCATCACTTTCTTCTCCATTAAATCTTCTTCCTGTGAGTTCATTTTGTAAGTTTATTTTGTTGAATGTTGCTCCTTCCAATGGATTTGATGTCTGAAATGAATTTCTTATTGTTTTCACAGTAGGGCCTTCGAAGATTGTTTTGCTAAAAGTAACAGGCGGTCTGGACCAGGAAATCTGATGATGATCAATTGGAACACAAATTTCTATTGTGAAAACAACAAAAAAACATGCTTATTGCAAATCTATGGGTTGACGCAGGCCTCGTGAATGGTGCTATAGGATCAATCACCAACATTGTCTACGACGCATCAATGCAACCACCAACATTACCTTTATTTGTTGTTGTCAAATTTGATAGATACAACGGCCCATGTTGGGATCCCTCCAACCCGTTACATATTCCCATACCCCCTATTTCAAGAGGGAATCGAAGACAATTGCCGATTAAAATGGCCTGGGGATTAACTATCCACAAGTCGCAGGGACTTACTTTGCACAGAGCAACCGTCGACATTGGAACCACATAAAGGAAGGGTCTAACTTTCACAGCTTTCTCTAGAGTTCCCTTGCTTGCAAATCTGCACATTTCACCTACTTTTTCATTCGAGAAATACTCAAATATGACACACATACCAACACTTGGAGCAAGAAGAAACGAGGAAGCAAGACTACTATCACTCAACCCATCGTAAATACTACCCTCTGCTTTGATAGCACCTCCACTACTACTATACTTAACACCTCTTGTATCCAAGCGGCACTGTTGTTCAAGGGGTATCAAATGTAATCATGTTTATTGAAACTAAAAATTCCCACTAAAGGCTACCATTCATGATATAAAAACTGCAAATGTATACATGTCTCATTATGTGCATGCAGATCTACATTTATTTGATGTTGTGAAATATGATATGCAACTTTAAATGTGAGAATTTGTAACAGAATTAAATGTACACATACAACATTTCAATGTAATGTTTCAACTAAATTCCTACACTACAACTATCAATCACACACATTATCAACTGTACAATAAATGTTTTTCCAACAAAACACCAACCGAATAACTGATGCACAACTACCACAATAAACCCGAATTAAATACATACAACATCAACTATAAAATAAATTAACTATCAAAAACGGTATCAAATGTATTCATGTACGAATTTTTAACAAGTTTGAAATGTAGAAACAACCTTAAAATTAAGTGGCCCATCTATATTTCCACACTTACGAAATCAATCACACCCCTTATCAACATCAACTACAAAAGTAATAATTATACCTCTAACACAAATAACATATACCGTTCGACGTTAACATTGCATTATACACATGCATTGTGGGTTTTTTATGAGTGAAGGAAGTCTGTCTTCTGGTGAGGTTCAAACTGTCGTGAAATTGGCGCTTCCCGTGGAGCTTGCGAAGAATGGTGTGTCAGAGGGCACAAAGGCAGTCACAAAATTCACTATGCATGGTATATTTCCTCCTAGACAGCCTATGATTCATATGAGCGCTGCCCAGGAAACACCTGCTGAAGAACATCTTCCGTAAGAAACAGAGGTAACCATGACGAATCCAACATTGATTCTGGAAGGTCCTTTGCAAGAAACAGAGACCACCATGGAAAATCCAATACTGGTTCTGGAAGGCCCCCTGCAACACACACAGACCACCATGAAAAATCCTACCCTGGTCCTAGAAGGTCACTTCCTGGAAACACAGCACAATAATCAATTCAGTACAACTTCACAAGCAGGAAATCCAAGGACAATTAAGTGATCATGAAACTGAAGAACAAAACCACCATCCAGAGTGGGCTTTGAGTCATCCTGTAAATATTTCTATAGACAACTCTTTAACAGTAGATGCAGTATCGGGATTTCATGGTGATAACCTGATAAAAGAAGCTAGTTTAAGGAATGTTTCCATGTTGGAAAATCAAGAGCATGCTAGAGCATTTGGAACTGTTTTGCAGTCTTGTCCTAAGAATGAAAACAATGGAAGTGGCAGAGGAAGCAGTTGTCCCTAACCAAAGAAGGCGTCGTCTTTAAAGCCACTGATGAAAAAGAGGTGAAACATTTCACTTTGCAGAAATTTTCAGCAATAATCAATTTTCAAGATATTTTCCAAATATTTTAAATGCTATTAGATTTATGGATTTCTCATTGAGCTTGTATGTTGAATAATTGAGGATGCCTATTAATTTTTCTTCCAGTATGTGAATTTTATTTTATAAGAGAAATTAGTTATCATGTTTCTTTGGTCAAGTTCATTGACAATGATGAAGCATGTAGATTTGATTGTGAAGCAAAAGTGGGAATTTTATTTTATAAGAGAAAGTAGTTATCATGTTTCTTTGGTCAAGTTCATTGACAATGATGAACTATGCAGATTTGATTGCGAAGCAAAAGTGGGTAAATTGTAGATTGTTTTTCTTGAGATATCTGATTATATACCAGGCCAACATGCAATTCACTGATTCACGAAACACAAACCTACTCATTGAGATTAAAAAACTATTCCAGAATTTACTGTAGCCTCATAACCTACTCAACCAAAAATCATGGTGGTTAAGTTGGGGCCATAATACAATTTAGGAAACACTGAGGCATAAATACCATTTTACAGGATGTTCTCTTTCAAGATACACAAGTATGGATAAGACATAAAAAATTAGAGGATTGAAAGAAATTTGTTAGCCTTCAAAATTGAAACAGGGAGCACATATACCCCTACCCAACAACTAATACCAACTCAATCTATAATGAACTGCAACACGAAAATGCAGTAATATGCAAATTATTTTAAATCAAATTTCACTTGGTGACTCTTTGACGACATTTATTTTCTGCCAAACCAACTCTTAATAGTGGTCTAATCAAAAATACTGAAACCCATTTCATCATCAAATTCCTCTTCCGGTTCAGGTTTCTTTTCCTCTTCCTTTGAAGCAGCTATAGAAGGTGCAACAAATTTTGTAGCAACTCCAAACTTGGTTAGATCCTGCACAATAAAGCAAATAATTTTATCAAAATTGTGAGGAAAAGGACTTGGGTAGCAGTAACTACAAAATTGGCTAGATCCTGCACAATAAAACAAAGAATTTGATCAAAATTTTGATTAAAAGGATGCCCAACATGATTAGTTGAACTACCTCGATTGGAATCTCCCTTAATACTCAGAAATGGTTGTTCAAAGCTCTGAATACTCTCACAGGAACCCTTCATCTGAGCCACGACGTGCACATCATCAGGGTGACTTCTTTTGCTCTTTTGGAACTCAAATTTCCTGGTGGGTTACCGTGAAAAACAAGAGGTTATTTTCCATTTCTGTCATGTCCAGATGAGGTTAACCTTCACTTGCAGGTCTTACCAGATTTGATTGATATTAAATCCTGGGTTTTTTTCTTTGGTAATTGTTTGTTTCTTTGGTCTATCTCTCATAGGATTCTAGAAAAATACCTTTGAAGCTTAAATTTGGCAGTTTATATCCATCAATTTAGGTTGCACTTACATTAAACACTTTGAATGCTCTTTTTGGTATAGATAAGAAAATACATGGGTGCCCTTTTAAGTCAATATGTGTGTGTTTACCTTAACTTTGAAATATCCAGTTGATTAATCAACATGTTCTACCATATGGTGATAGGAAGGCATTCGACCCACTCATTTAACACACAAATATTTATCAACAGGTGGGTTTGAATGGTTTCTTATAACTAATATTCATGAGTTGCACATAAAACATAGTTTGTTCTCCAAAATGTATTTTGGAAAACATGAAAACTTGGATCAACTAATAATACATATTCCATAAGCTCATCTGGCTTATACTAAGCTTCCCGGAGTATGTCCAGTTTAGGATGTTGACTTTATTATGGAATTAAATAATCTGAGAAGTCTGATTAATCTGAATTTGTATGCCCTAGAAATTCATTCACAACCTCTAATGCTTTTTAACTAGATTATTATTATTAAGTGTTACAATACTTTTTTTTTATGAGTGGTGCATTGAACTGGGTACTAGATTACATAGATTGTCGGTATTTTTGTAACCCTTAGGTCTTCTGAGAGAGATAAAAATGGGGATGCCAATGGAACAAGCTAACATGACAATGACATATGGGTAAATGTTCAAGTTTTAGTGCAATGTAGGTGAGGCCAAGTTTTGTTAGCAAACAATTTTGTTTATGATTGCTTAGAATCTTTACAAATAGTATTGTGTATGGTCAGTATGCTTTATTATGAACATTTTTCTACTGGGCTTTCAATGAGGATGAATTCAAGGAATATGCACCCTGGTCATAAAATGCAAGCAAGAATATTGATCAGACATTTAATTTTGATAAGGTTATTGCCACTGTTAAATCTCTACATTTCAGTTTTTTGGTTTTTTCGTCCAAATTCCTAGAAAAAGGAGTTATATGATCAAGTTATTGTGCCTATTGTAAATGAAGTTTTGGATGGATATAAGTGCACAATTTTTTCCTATGGTTAGACTGGTACCCCGAAAAACATATACAGTGGAAGGTGGAGGAAGAAAAGCCCAGGTATGCCTCCCCTTTCTTTAAATGCTTTAAATTTTATTTGACTTATATAAATAAATTAGGTGTATCCGAATTTCAATCTCCTCTTATAATGTTGTTTTATGATGGCATGAGATTGTTTCCAATAATATCAGCTCCCATTTCACAACCGACCTACTATAAAGCCATAGTCTTGCGGTTTAATACAGCTAAAGGGTGTAATATTCAATTTGTTTCTGCATGTGAGAGGTTATGGTGATTGTTTTTATGTAATTAATTTTGCTGATTTTGTAGCATACACTTTTAGAAAGAGAGTCTTCTAAGAGACAAACTGCATAAACTTTACTAAATAAGCAAAGCAGGTATGATAAGTGTAAACTTTTCTCTTAATTTTAATTAATATTTTCTATGAGTTTAATTAATCCAATACGTTATGGTTGTATTGTGTAGTCGCTCACATTGCACATTCTCAATCACTATCTATCCTACTTTGTTCTGCATTATTATTAATGACAGTAATGAGAATGTGTTCCCTTGTTAATATTAACTTATGAACAGAAATATGGTGTTAATAGATTCATTGGGGGCTAAATTCAGGCTGCATTTTGTGGAGTGTAAGATGAGTGGGAAATGTGTGTTTATTTTTTGGGGTGGATTGAGAATGAGAATGTATATGTGTGTAGTGCTTGAGTTGAGCATGACATGCTGGTCTAAACATGTAAATTTTGTATATAACAAGTTGTTTGTTGTAGGATTTATATAATTTTATGAACTTTTGGATTTTGTATTCTGATTTGGTCTATTATGAATACTATGGTTACCAATCGAACTATTGGAAGCACCCACAGATAAAATTAATGTGTACAATGCAATGTGAATGCTGAATGTGTAGGAATATAGATGAATCAAAAAAACAACACAGTCATGGAAACTATTGATATAGAAGTTGCAGCAATGAAGAAAGATAAATTTCTCTATAGAAGTTGTGGATGATATGCAGGAACATGGGTGCATGCTAGATTTATTTTAACAATCTCCATTGTAGCCCATCAAATTTACTAGTGGTATCTTTAATCTTATTGTCTAACAAGAGACAAATGTTCTCCTCTATCTAGGACCTATTTTCATATTCACCAACCAGAGTCACTGGGAGATAGAAAATGACCCCTTCAAATTCGCTGAAATAAGCTCGATTAGTTTGAAAGGTGAAGATGGACTAGTAGTAAACTACAGTTGCTCGGAGATTTTTACATTGTCATTATAGTGTAGTTAATGAAATGTTTGAGCACATTGTAACACATGTTTTATTGTCTGGTTTCTTTCTATAGTGTGTGCGCAAGCCATCCTGATATACTTACTGTAGCATCTGTAGTGTAGGAGTAGTTTAGATATATTTTTTCAATAATTCTATATGCTAGGAGCTGGTTTGCAGCTCTACTGCACGGCTGGCAGGTTAGCTCCTCAGTTCATTGGACTGGTAATTACTCCCCCAACTCTTTGAAAGTTTCCTGTTTCAACAGCCTACACCTTTCTGTCATTTCTTCAGCTTTCTCTTCCATGTTAAGGCATAAATACCAGTAATTGTTTCAGTAGTTCAAGTTGGGTATGTCCTATGGTGATTGTGTTAACCCTACTATGTCTGCAATTGGATTTGAGGGATTTGAAAAGAGAATCGATATTGATTTTTTTCCAACTTCATTCTATCCTGATCTTGAAGGGAGAGGGCTTAGAGCCCTCACACGTCCACAATTGGATGAAATTCTGAAAATGGCTGAATGCACCATTGTGTCTAAGCTATCAAATGAGTATCTTGATTCCTATGTTCTTTCAGAATCAAGTATGTTTATCTACCCATTCAAGATTGTATTGAATACATGTGGAACCACAAAGATGCTTCTTTCTGTCCCAAAGATCTTGAACCTGGCCACTAGTTTGTCTCTGTCTATTAAGAATGTTAAGTATACTAGAGGGACATTTATTTTTACTAGATGCCAGTATTTTTCTCATTGTAGCTTTTCAGAGGAAATATTTTATTTGGAGAAGTATTTTGGAAAGCTTGCTTCTGGTGGAAGAGCCTATGTAATGGGAGATTCAGAGAAGAATTATAACTGGCATGTTTATACAGCTTCTGCAATTGATGTTCCAACTGATGACCCTGTGTATACACTGGAGATGTGCATGACACAGTTGGACTGTGAGCAAGCTTCTATCTTTTACAAAGGCAACGTGAAATCAGCTGGTGAAATGACTCTTAATTCAAGGATTCATGATATTCTACTTGGCTCAAAAATATGTGACTTTGAGTTTGATCCCTATGGATACTCCATGAATGCAATTGGAGGAGATGTTGTTTCCACTATTCATGTTACTCCTGAAGATGGATTTAGTTATGCAAGTTTTGAGTCGATGGGATATGGTCCTGAAGATATAGAACTTAAGGAATTGGTTAAGAGGGTTTTTTTCTGTTTCAAGCCTAAGGTATTCTCCATTGCATTTCATGTTAGCACTCCTATTAGAACCAAGAATTTTGGGATTTGGTGTTGCAGAAGGTGATATTCACTGTGCTAGATGATGTGCATGCTAGCTTTATTTTAACAATCTCCATTGTATCCCCTGCACTTCTGAGATTTCCATTTTGCTTTGCCTCTCTTGGATGGGCTACAGGAGTAATATGCCCCACTATTAGAGAAGAGATTTCCTTCTTCTCATATAACCTCCTCTCTCTTGTGCTTGAGAATTTGGAACTGTAGGGTAACAAACAACATGTGCAGAAGTTTGTTGAATGCTCGATCATGTATATTTTGTGCTGCTATCAATCATGTATATAATGATTATGGAAGGGTTATGTCAAGGACATTAAGCATGCATATATAATACACCCGTGGTCTAATGAGTCTATCAATATTATGTTATCACTTTTACAGGAATATATCGTCAAACATAATTAAGGTAGCTATTCTGATAGAGTTGGGATATATTATAAATTTAGATACACTGTGAGTTCAGTTATTTTTTCTTTTTTGGTTATACTTCCAATAGGCTATTAAGAATTGTGTTTGGAGAGAAATTTACTATCTAAATGACAGCTGTGAAATAATTCCAAATGTTTTGTTGATCTCTTATCTGCGTATTCTGGTAGCAACAATTGGGGATTTCCTCCTTGTCAAGGAAAACTTCAATTGTATCTCATCATCTTGCAGTATGCAATCCAATCTCGAAGCCGTGGAGAAGCCTTCCTCCATTGCACAAACCCAGATCAAACTATGTTGTGTCTATCATTGAAAGAGTATTTAATTCTAATTGCAAGGGGTTTCAAGTAATTGTAGCAGGAGGGGAGATATCACAATGGAAATGGGTATGAAGTATCAATTGAATTGTATGATTCATTCGCATATTAATGGGATGTGATTAGGGAGGTTCCATGTGAATAATAGTTTGTAGCTTCTTCTTCTTTTAGCTTTCTCTTGTAGGCTATCAGGTCATACAGATCTCCTCCTTGTCGATACTCCATGACTAAATATATTTTTGACTTGTTGTCCATGACTTCTTACAGCTCCACCACATTTGTATGTTTCACTAATTTCATTATTGAAATTTCTCTCTTGATTTGGTTCACTTTCCCTGTGTGAAGTACCTTTATTTTTTTCTATGACCTTGATGGCCACATGATTTCCTATTTCTATGTTCCTGCACAACTTCACTTTAGTAAAAGCTCCCTGCCAAATAGCGATGATAAACTCATAGTTTCCTATTCTATGCTTCACTTCATCATCACCCCTGCAAACCTTCAATATCATTTTTTTGCTACTCTAAGATAATAAACATAGCAAAGAAGGACAAACAGTAACAATGAAGATGTGAAATGGTGTGTACATTCAACAAGAAAAACAACAATCATGGAAAGAAGAAAACTATAAGACTGTATGGTCCTTGAATTCATGCTAAAACTAAAGTAGAAAGTTTGGCATGTGGAATATTGAAATCGAAAGTTTATTTTAAGTTCACCAAAGATCAGAACAACAGTTTGAGAATCTCATCTATATGGCATTACACAAAACGCATCTCTTCTAACATGTTGGAAATAAACCTTTAACAATTTAATAATAGTAACTTGAAAGCGTGAGACAGTTTGGTTGATGCCACTCTTGTTAACTGGTTCATTCTCAACAAAATTTTCCTCTACAAACATTGTGTAGAGTAGATCAAATAAGAATTTCTAGTGTCATTATGATTCAACACAGTGAGGTGTTTCATGGGTTTCAAGCATACCTTTGTATTGCAGTTTGTTTTCGTATGCATTAGGTAATGAATGCAGAAATAAGAAAAACATACCTTCATTAGCGAAGTCGCTTTCATTGTCTCTTTCATCATCACCAAATTCATCATGCCTCAGCTTGATATTGAGCCTTTTCTTCATTAAAATAGCTGGCCAAAGGAACTGCAGGCATGTACATTTGAGAAAATAGATTTCAAGCCAACTGTCCATCTTCATTTCTCAAATTAAGATATCCAAAAGGTGCAGAATGAGCTCCAAATCACTGCAAAGCAAAATCTCTCATATGTGCAACCTGATTGCATATAGCAAGAATTACCTCTACTTTTTTTTCTTATCTAACCTTTTATGTTGGCAAAGACTTCCTAACAAATCTTCTTACTCTGATCAACCTCCAAGGATTTCTTAAGGCATCTCCTTACTCTGATCAGCCTCCAAGGATAACATAATACCTCGTTACTTGCACGACATCAAAAAACTTTTTTATTTTATTTTGACATGGTCTTAAATATGTAAGTTTTCTAACACTCACACTCCTTATTAACATCAACTACAAAAGTAATAACTATCACTCTAAATCTAATAACATATACCGTTTTGGCGTTCACATTGCATTGTACACATGCGATTACTAGTTATATAGTTACCAAATACGGTGGATTTTGTGATTTTTTTTTTTTTTTTTGTGATTTCTCCAATCCACCAAATTTATGATTTTTTTGCGATTTTTCCGATCCATCGTAGTAAACAATGTATTTTCAAAGGTTTAAATAATTAAAATGTAAGTGTGCCTTTTAATTGATAAATGGATCTGACACTCTCAATGCTCTCCAAGAACACTAAACCTAAAATACCCTCCATGCAGGTTTTCCCTCATGCTCATGACATCAATGGTTCTCCCCCTCCCGTTCATGGTAAATATGTAAATGGATATTCTTTGTTATGAGGGCTTGAGTTACAAACAAGAATCGAATATTCTCTGAAGCAATTAAATCATAACCCTAACAATGAATCTTATCAGGTCGTGCGATGAGGAAATGGAAGAACAGAGGTTGACTTTGGTCCTGTTAATGTCTTTTATCCTCTCATAACCTTGGATGAATCTTGACACGGAGGATGTGATGTGGATGGTGAAGGGTTCTCTGACATTTGTATGTCTTTACATGGAATCAAGGGAAAGAATGGAGGTGTCTGTCTATTTTCTATGACTGCAGAGACTTATGGTGAGAAGGGGACTTGCCTTCCTCTTGTCTTTGAACTCTTCAGTACTGATGGTGGGGTACACATTCACTATGTGGGCTCGGGTTTGGATCCTATTACTTCCTCTCCTCTTGGAAGGGCCAGTTTAGATAAGAGTGGCACCTCCTCTGTTGTTTCCTCTATTTCCTCTAAACTAGAGAAACGAAGAAAATATTTTAGGGAGGTGGTTCAGAAAGGATCTATTTTTGTCCCCATGACCTTTTCCTCTTGCACTCCATGTGTGAGATTTGGAGAAGAAGTGTCTAAATATGAATCTTATTTCTAAGAACATGCCCTTATTTACAAATTTACTGGATGGTGGACCATTCTACCAGACCTACATGCCTGGATTTCAAACTGTTGGCTCCCTTTGTTCGATGGTCAGATAGTATTTAGCCTTTTGCTAAAGGAATTTATATTGTATTTTTCAATGATATTTTTGATAGGAATATCATTTATGAAACAATATGGACCTAGAAACCTCACTACCTGATTGTGAAACCCTAGTTCCCTTCTTTCAACCCTCTTACTGAATCTTTTTCAACCAAACCGGTTTTAGATAGAATGCCACATTTTCCCCTTCAATTTTGGGTGACAAGTTATCTTGTCTCCATAGGTAACACCCTCGGGAAACTCATTAATGTTGATGTAGATACCTCTTGCTATATCCACACAACTTATACACGTATCCTTGTTGAAATAGACACCTCAAAAGAGCTTCCCACAAATATTGACCTTAAAGTCTAGGAAAAAAATTGTACTCAACCTCTTGATTATGAAGGACTACCCTTCAGATGCAGAAATATTTTTGCTTTAGGGCATATAGATGTTGACTGACACTTAGAGAGGAAAAAAACATGTGAGATCTACTTGGTGGAAATATGCCCTCCCATGTCATACGGTGATAAACAAAAATCTTGATAGTGCACTTGAGGAGGAGTGTGTTCTTGAAACTCCTTTAAGGGATCCTAAAAGACCACTTAGTGAAGTAATAGTTGAAGATATGGGAAAATCCAATGTGGAAATCCAGATGAGCAAATGTGTTGATCCAAACTCCAACATACCAGGAAAGGAGAATACAAATCATCCGATAGAAGATCTATAGGTAAATTTACCTATTGATGTAGTTTTTGAAGGTTGAAAAATGGTGATTAGCAAGAAAAAAATAAGTCATAAGAAAACCATTTCTCCTACCTAGTTGTTTCTTTCGTTGCAGGGAAATTGTTTCTTTTTTACTTTCATTATGTTTAATATTATATCTAGGATTCCATGCCTTCTTTGTAACAGGGTAGGGCCCCTGTGAAAACCCTCCTTTTATCAATTATAAAAAAATTAAACTATATAAAATTTCAAAAAAAATCATAGTGGCGAAGTTTCTCCTAACTAGTTATTTCTTTTGTTGTTGGGTAGTTGTTTCTTTTTGGCTTCTTTATATCTGGGATTTTGGGCCTTCTTTGTAATAGGGTAGGGCCCATGGGAAAACCCTTCTTTTATTAATTATCAAAAATAATAATTAAACTATATAAAAATAATTTTTTTTTTATAGTGGCGGATCAAAACAACTAAGGAAAATGTAAAGCTTCAAAAATAATAGATTTCAAACTTCTATTATTATTATTATTATTATTATTATTATTCACTAAAAGCATGCCTTTCGATATTTGATAACACACTATATGGTACTCAAGTAGAGTAAGATACTAAGTAGTGAGAACTTTACTTTGTTATGGGCATACATAAATTCTTCATAGATCATGCTTTTGAATTTTTTATATAGTTATATTGTATATTATTAAAAATTATAATATATTTTTACATATATGATTTTATCATATTTTTCTCTGTATTTATCATGTTTTGTTGATCTGCCATATTGTTCCTTATTTAAAGTTACTACACTACATCCTTACATACCTTCTGTCATTCATGTTTTCAATATTTTTTTTACCCATACGCTATGCATTTTGCATCAGAAGGGCATCACATTCTTTCTTGCGTGTACTATATTCTAGCCAATTTGTCTTATGGGTTTGAAGTAGAAGGCTTTTTTAACAAGGATTAGTCCATGGGAAATGTCACAACATAAAAAAAATCAGTTTGTTTAACTATTAAATTTTGTATTTTCATCACTACCATCTCAACCCTCTTAACGTACTAGAGGCAACTGCGACTTATATAATATCACAAAAGTTCAAACATAGAGAATGTGTGCTCTACCACAACTAAGTGACTAGAAATCACACGCAAGGTTTACGAAGGTAACACCAGAAGAAGGGAACGAAAGGAGATGTAGGAAGCAGATATGCTGAGGAAGCATACAAAATATGGTGAGGAAGAAATTAAAAATCCGAGATAGAGTCATAGGGAAGAAAGGGGAAGGGAAGCAGAGGATATCAGAGCTTATGATATAGGAAGGAGGGGAAAGTGTTAGCAGAGGATACCAAAATAAGTGGAAGGAAGATTGTGCAGGCAAGATTCCTCATGTAGATGATTTTCAAGGAGTGGGGTGGAGGACATCTTAGAGTAACAAGTGAAAGAAAATGGAGAAAAATTGTGAATGGTGGATAAGGATGGAACACGAGATATAGATGTGAAGGTGACCCCTTGTCTTTTAGTTCCTCCAATGTCGATGATAACACATTGCAGAGTGAGGCCTTGGGATTTGTGGATGGAAATTACCCAAGCCATTTTCAATGGTAGCTATCTTTGGTTTCCTCTAGAAATTGGTGGAATTGGGACATTTTTTGGGTTGTTGGAATCCCAATGAGGCCCTGTGTATTGATCAAAATTGATTACTACAAAGGAAAAAAAGGTGATGCCCACGGTGGAGAAATTGTTGAATTGATTTCCTAAATTTAGAATTGTGCAACCAATTAGTTGTTTGAATGGAGTGGTTAAGTTGGCTGGCAGTTTAGTCTTTTTTAGTTGATAAATTCTTAAATTTTGGGGCAGTTAGCCGCTATAGAAACTAGAACTTTGGTTAGGAGTTTTTATTTATTTATTGTCGAGGAACCTTCTTGGTAGGGAAGGGTAAGGATACTCAGGAAGATTAAAACCCTCTAATTGTTGAACGATGTTATGAACTGGAAAGTCAATTGAAATAAATGATATTTGTATTAGATCTTAATCAACATGGATTTTTTGAATTAAATGTAAAAAAATGTTGTTTTATTGTTAGATTCCTTCCCTCATTCCTTTTCAGTTGTTTTCTTTTTTCATTTTTAAGTTCAACTTGTAGGTATTTGTTTATATTGCAAGTTGTTGTGTGTGGTGGCCTGCATTAGTTGGTATCATAGTAGGTATGGCGCAAAGGGGATATCATATGAACTAGGCAGGAAGAGGTTGAAGAAATGAAATGCCTAGGAAAAATGTTGAAGATGAATTACTAAGAAGGGTAGAAGCTCTTGAGGCTAGGTTCACACATGAGGACTTTGAAGAAGAAACAAAAGTTCAAAGGGCTCGAGTTGGAGCCATAGAAAACATGGAAAGGCTCATGGAATTTTTCGCCAGACAAGGGGCCAAGATTAATGTTAAATTCCCCAATTTTGAAGGTGAGCTAAATCCAGAAGTGTTTATGGATTGGATTCAAGAACTATAAAAATACTTTGAGATGGAAGTAATTGGGTAAATTGATCCATGAAGGGTCAAATTTTCTTCACAAGAAATGAATTCTCATGGTTCTCTATGGTGGGAGAATCTCTAGAATTTTAGAAGAAGAAAAGGGAAAGAGAAAATCTCAATGTGGCCAAAGATGTTAAAACATTTGAAAAATAAGTTTATGCCCTCTGATTATCAGCAAAAACATTTTCGAGAGTTTCAAAGTCTAAGGTAGAAAGAGTCATCGATATAATCTTATACTAAGCAATTCATGAGGCTAAAAATTAGGACTGATTTGTAGGAAGATGACGAGCATCCAATAGCTAGATACATCAATGGGCTTAGGTTTTAACTCCAAGATGAGTTGTCTCTTCTCAAAGTGAAAACCATGGATGAGGCATATAAATTTTATTTGAAAGCAGAGGAAAATATGAACAAGCGAAGCAAATTGGTTAGCAAAAGGGGGTGGCGAAAATTTGAATAGAGGAAGAGGAAGTTCCTCTAACTCCACAAGGGATGCAGAGCTAGAGGAAGGTAAGGAACCAAAAACTAATTTTAGTTGAAGAGGTCTTTCTAGAGGTAGAGGTAGAGGCCAAAAAAGGTTTGGATATTGGAGACTGGTGAAGTGTTATACTTGTGGCGGACCTCATAAAGAAGTTGATTGTCCTGAACACTCTAGAGTTACCAATGGAGTCATGATGGCTCAGGAGGAACCCTAAGTAGAATAAATTGAAGCTGAGATTGGAGAGAACTTCATGATGCAAAGAAACTTAATTGTAAGAGACCAAGAGGCCCTTGAAGCATATTGGAGAAGAAAGAGCGTGTTTCAGACAAAATGCAAGTGCAAAGGAAAAATGTGCAAGGTAATTGTAGATGTAGGATCTACTGATAATATGGTAAAAAACTGTGCAAGGTAATTTTAGATGTAGGATCTACTGATAATATGGTAAAAAACTGTGCAAGGTAATTTTAGATGTAGGATCTATTGATAATATGGTAAGTATTGAGATCGTGGAAAAATTACTACTTGTATTCCAAAATTGAATCCTTATAAAATTTATTGGTTGAAAAAGGATCATAGTGTAGTTGTAAATCAATCTTGCCTTATCAATTTCAAAATTGGTACTTATGAAGACAAAGTATTATGTGATGTAGTGCCAATGGATGCTTATCACTTGTTGTTTAGAAGGCCCTAAGAATATGACAGAGGAGTAATCCATCATGGCAAAGAGAACACTTGTGAAGTACAACATGGAGGGAAGAAGCATATTTTAAAACCATGGAAAGAGGAAGGGGCATCTGAAATATCTCTAGTATCCATGAGCTATAAAACATTCTGCAAATAAACTAAAGGAGAAATTTATTATCTTTTATGCCCTAGTGAAGAAAAGAGGAATGAATAAAACTCCCACATGAAGTGCATAAATTAATAGCAAAGTATTCTGATATAACCCAAAAATAATTACCTAGGGGATTGCCTCCCTGATGAGGCATTACTCACCATATGGATTTAGTGTCATGATCAAGGTTTGCTAATCAAGCTGCATACCACTTAGCTCCACAAGAAAATGAAGAAATGAGAAGCCAAATATCATATTTGTTAGAGAAGGGATTCATAAGGGAAAGTACGAGTCCATGCACCACACCATCCCTACTATCACCAAACAAAGGAGGAAATTGGATAACGTGTGTGGAATCCCGAGCTATCAACAAGATCATAGTAAAGTACTGATATCCATTACCTAGAATGGATGAAATATTATATTTGTTTGGAAGGTGCAAAAATCTTCTCCAAAATGGATTTAAGGAGTGGATACCATCATATTTGGATCCACGAAGGATACAAATGGAATATATCCTTTAAGACCAAGGATGGTTTGTACAGGTGGTTGGTGATTCCATTCGGCATGTCTAATTCTCCTGTTACTTTTATGCGGACTATGAACATTTTGACCATTCATTGGAAAAAATTGTCATAGTTTATTTTAATGACATATTGATTTTTACTAAAGATTTGGAAACTCATTTGGATCATTTGAAGAGAGTGTTTGATACCCTTAAAATGGAAAGGTTGTTTTCCAATCTTGAGAAGAGTGAATTTTGTAAGGAAAATTTGGTATTCTTTGGTAGTGTGATTTCAGCAAATGGAGTGAGCATGGACCCAGAAAAGATCAAGGCTATACGTGAATGTATTATTCCTCAAAGCATAACAGAGGTAAGAAGATATAATGGATTAGTAAATTTTTATAAGAATTTTATTAGAAATTTCAGCGTAATAAGTGCTCCATTAACCGATATGTACCAAGGGAAAGTCCTTTTCTTGGACTCAAGTAGCTGAAAGAATTTTTGTACAACTTAAAAAGAAGGTGACAGAAGCTACAATTCTCAATTTAACAGAATTTGAATAGATTTTTAATGTTTGGTGTGATGATTCAAAAGTTGTGGTCGAAGGAGTGTTAAACCAGGAAGGCAAACTGGTGACCTATTTTAGTGAAAAGTTAAATGATGCAAAAAAACGGTATGACACTTATGATAAAGAGTTGTATGTTATTGTTCAAATTTTGAAGCATTGGAGGCACTACCTATTGCATAGGGAATTTGTTTTGTTGATAGAAAATAAAGCATTGAAGTATCTAAATTCTCAAGCCAAGTTATCGTATAAGCTTGCGAAATGGGTCTCATTTTTACAAAGTTATACATTTGTGGTGTAACATGTGAGTGGAAAAACTAATTTTGTGGGAAAGTAGGAGGCATCACTTATTGGTTAATATGACTAATGAAGTTTTGGGTTTGGAGAAATGAAGAAGGAATATGCAGCTCATCCATATTTCATCAAATTTATTGGTACTCTAAACAATCGAGTTGATTTATGTGGGGAATATTATGGTGACTACTTTTTTACATATGATTTTCTATTTAAGGGACTCCAACTATGTATTCCCATTGGGTCAAGGAGAGAACAAATTATTAGAGAGATGCATTCAAATGGATTGAGAGGCTCATTTTGATAGAGACAAGTCTTACACCTTGGTAAGTGACAAGTTATTTTCGCCTCAGATGAGGAAGGATATTAATAAATTTGTTTCTAACTATAGAATTTTTCAAGTGTCTAAGGGCGGAAAACAAAACATTGGGTTGTATAAAACCTTACCAATACCTGAAGGATCATGGATTAAAATTTCCATGGATTTTGTCTTGCGATTGCCTCGTACTCAAAGGGGTAATGATTTCATCTTGATCATGGTAGACAGGCTCACTAAAATGGCCACTTCATCTTGATCTTGATCTCTTCTTTAAAGAGATTGTACACTTACATGGAATTCCCAAGACTATCACAAGTGACTGAGATACATAATTTATTAGTCAATTTTGGAGAACTTTGTGAAGAAAACTTAAAATAAAATTGCAATATAGCTCAACCTATCACTCTAAAATGTATGGATAGACAAAGGTGGTGAATAAAAGCTTGGGAAATTTTTTGAGATGTTTAGTTGGGGACAACCCAACACAATGGGACTTAGTCTTGTCATAGGCTGAATTTTCTTTCAACTCCAACATCAATAGATCTACACGTAAATCTTGGTTTCATATTGTTTTGGGAAACATTCCAAAAGGTGTAGTGGATTTAATTGATCTCCCCATGGAGAAATGAAATAGCCAAGATGCAAAAGAATTTGTGAAACATATATATGAAGTACAAGAACAAATTAGGAAAAGGCTGCAAATGAAAAATCAGTTGTACAAAATTCATTCCAACTTACATAGGAGGAAAAAAATATACCAAGAAAGTGAGCTAGTCATGGTGTACTTGCATAAAGAAATGTTTCCTTAAGGAACATACAATAAACGGAAGCCAAAGAAAATTGTCCCTTGCAAGATTCTCAAAAGGATTAATGAGAACACATATTTCATAGACTTGCTAGAGGTCTTTGACATCAGTCCTATTTTCAATGTGGTGGATCTTTATTCCTATCATGTAGGCCCTAAAAAAGTTCAAGATGAGAGTGGAGTTGAATAATGGACCAAAAAATTTCCAAAGAAAAAGAGGGAGCATATTGAGTAGATAGTGGACAACAAGATTACTACTACAAGGGCCAAGAATTATAAGATGTATTTAGTGAAGTGGAAGGGATTAACAGATTCCGATAATACTTGGATCATAGAACTAGATGTTGCTAAACTAAGAGGTTCAGATTTTTAGAAGGAGGGGGAGAATGATGCCCACAGTGGAGAAATTATGGAACTAATTTCCTATATTTAGTAATGTGCAGCCACTTAGCTATTTGAGTGGAGTGGTTAAGCTAGCTAATAGTTTATACTTTGTTTAGTTAATAAATTCCTAAATTTTGGGGTAGTTAGATTCTGTAAAATATGGGGACTTTAGTTAGGAGTTTTTATTTATTTTCTATCGAGGAACTTCTTGTTAGGGAAGGGAAAGGATACTCGAGAAGAGTAAACCCTCTAATTGTTGAACTATGTTATGAACTAGATAGTCAATTGAACTGACTGATATTTGTATTAGATATTAATCACCATGATTTTTTTGCATTAAATGCAGAAGAATGTTGTTTTTTTTGTTAGATTCCTTCCCCTCATTCCTTTTCTGTTGTTTTTTTTTTTTTTTAAGTTCATCTTGTAGGTATTTATTTATACTGCAAGTTGTTTTAGTTGGTGGCCTGCATCAACAGGTGATTTGGAAGATCTCTCCTAGAAAATATCTATGATGGACCCTGTGGCACCATTAACAAGACCTATTTCAACCTATAAGTTTGCAGAAAGCATGAATTTTTGGTTGATGCAAAGAATAACTTTGTGTTTCAATTGCTCATCGTTAGCCTCGCTGAATTCAAACATGCCTTGTCTTTTGAGAAATTGATTTGGGAATGGGTAAGTTGAGTGATTTAAAAATTTGAAGGTCATTCGGTGCAAAAAAAATGAGGTCCCTCTTTGAATTCATTTATTTCCTATTCAGAAAGGAAAGAATTAGTCCTAGATATAAACATCTCTCAATCTTATAGCACATGGAAAAAGTTGTGAATGTTTAGAAGAATTCTTTGGAATGAAGCTTGTGCAAGGGTGGAACCTTGCTTCCTGAAAACATATGTAAAGTATATGGTTTTTGTGAATTTCCTCCATAGGTTTGCATCATATGAGTTGCTAGCATACATAGGAATATCCATGATGGCTGGAAGTTGACCGAGGTCCCCAATGAGAATGATAGAATGATTACCAAATTCTAATGTTCTGTGGTGAGGAAAAGCTTCACGAACATGGTAGTCAATTTTGGTGAGCAGTATTGGGCCTATGAAACTCATTTCATCACTTAGAATATATTGGATATGTTTAAGGGACTCTTGAAGAGATGAAAAATCTTGGCCCTCCAAGGGTTTGATTTATTTGACAGGAATGCGAAGGCATGCGCGTATAGTGGAGGAAGAAATATTGAATGCCGTGACTCTGGTTGGGGTGAGGAATAGGAGAGGAAATTGTCTAGGAATTGATGCGGAAGAAAAGGAGGACCCTATTAGAATTAATTAGGAATGATTTTCCCATATTTGCAGTGCCTTGGATTATTAGCTTTAGAGGGAGGTACATTGCCCCTACTTGAATAATGGAAAAGAGTAGTATTGAAAGCCAACTATTGTTTTGGAGATAAAGCAGAGGTGGGTGAGGCGTGACTAGCATGTATGTGAGGTTGAACATGTGTCCCCTTGTGATCTTCAATAAAATTTGTGCCAATGGATTGTAAAGTAGGTGGAACATTATGGGCATTCCAATTGTGCAGGGTGTCCAAAATTATAGAGACCTAGTATGTGGAGGCTATCAAGGCTAGAGGTGATGTCGGGTCATACGTGACAAAGTATTTGTAGTTCTTGTAGGACCTCAAGAGCTTATGATGCTTCTATGTTCAAGTCAGATGAACTGTTGGAATGGTGTGTAGAAATTTTCAACCGAGCAAGCTGCATGCCACGACCTATACTGGATCTTGAAAAGGTTCCTGGTGGATATTTTTTCTTGAGGGGTGGAACCAATATCTATAGTGATAAGGTGGAAAATATTGTATAACATGATCTCGGACCAATAGAAAAGCTCGAAGGAAGGATATTATCATGGAGGAATGCATGGAAATCTTGGAAAGACATGAACAATAGTGGGGCATGGTTGAGGCTTCCATTTATTACCCCTGTCATATTTTTTGTAACTCCAGTGATGTGAAAATTCAATGAGGGAAAGGGACTCCATACTAGTAGGATGAACCCTATAAGCATCCAAAAAGAGGGATGTTTCTGGATCTTTGCATTCAGCTTCAATCAATCTCTGCAAAAAATTTCTTCCTACATTAAGTGTAACAAAATAATGAATGCACATTACAAGCGGTAATTTTAAGAGCATGTGGCATGTTTCCTGTACACTAATGTTGTGTTCAACGAAGCTTTCTGGTTAGCATTATTCTGAGCGTACAGATATTCTAGAGAGTACCTAGTGGTAGTGGCCCTATCCATCACGCACGTTTGTGATGGTGGGGAGTAAAATCGAACCTCTGACCTCCTCCAAACAACTCCTGCCACCCACCAATGCGCCACAGCTAAATTTAGTATATCGAAGTCAAAACCTTAGTTTTATTATTGACTGCAAACGGTGCGTGATCTTTAGGGTAATCGGTTTCTGACCTTTTTTTTTTCTTTGGAAGCGTATTTTGCAATGTATTTTCAAGACTGGACGCTGGGAAATTATTGGCTGAAAATTAATGTTGGCCCTCCATATAGATAACATTGCTTGATTGTGTGTGTTAAATCATTCATAATTCCTTTAAAGGGAGGTATTTAATTCCACCAATATCATCAACAAACAATGCAGAATTGGATCTAGTTTCCCATGGTGCATTATAGTGACAATGACGGAAGTTATTTTTTATGTGCATACAAGTCTATTAAGAGCATCGTGTGTGACATTGAACACGATTAATTAATTCCTCCAGGTCATGCAGAGGGGAAGCAACAAGAACATATGTTGAGGGCAACATGCAGGGATCATCTTGGAGTGATTTGTTTAAAAACTCTGACGGACCGGCAGCAGACCATGGATTCCATACAGAAATGTACATATCAAAGTATTGCCTGGATTTTTTTACAGATTCAGTATTCATCCAATCAATATTATCGACATCGGGAGTGTCAGCTAGCCAAAGAAAACCATACACATGTGTAGATCCTCTACATTCCCATTCATAGGCAAAGAAAGGTTTACATAAGTATGTTACAAAAAATGAAACAAGCTACAAAAGAAATGTTTACAAAATTACGCTGTAGTAAAAGAAACCAAGGGGAGGGGAATTTTTTTAACCTGGTACCAGTAGTCCTCTTGCTCCAAGGTGGTTCTGTAAAAATTCTTCACGAAATATAATGAATCTTTAATGCAGCTAAGCAGCTACACGATGAGGATGAGAAACAATGTTCAACATCCTGAATTGTTATGCAGCCTGAGCATCATCTGGGGGATTTCCAGGCATGATATTATGAAGGTCCGACCATTTTGTTTCTGTTGCTCTTAAAGTGAAGAAGATAAAAGGTAAGAACCAATTGTTCAATCATGTCTGAGACTTTGCCTCTGCTTTTTTAACAGAAGGAGAGTGTCCCTACCAAGTTTGTACCCAAACCTCATTAAACGTTCATGTAGGCAATCGTCTGAGAGCTCCTGAAGGAATTACGGAAGTTCCCCAATAGTGGGGGTATTCCCTACTCAATATTTTTCATCATGAAGATTACAGCCATAGAATGACTTCTGTGTCGCAGAATAAGGTTAACCAGGTAGTAACGAAAACCTTGGGTGGGAGCCAAAGCAGTGATCATGGTAACACATAAAATGAAGGGAATACTCAAGCATATGAACTTATTTCATCCGGGTTGCTTAAACATTTCTTTACCTAGTATTGGGAATTTTTTTTTAAAAGCCATAGAGAAAATACCTTCTTTGGTGTATTCATTAATCGGTGACGACCCAACTTCTGGCCAAGGCAAAGTCAAGGTGGTGTTATGTTCATTTGAAAGTAGGTATTGCTCAATAAGCTCCTCTTCAGTACCAGTGTTATGAATGAAAGTAATGAAGGAGGATGATTCTTGAGGTTGGTCATCAAGGGTGTGTGAAGGGGCAATGCCACTTTGCGAGCCGAAGAAATATGGAGTTGGAAGGTCAACAAAAATAGTGCCCAGGTAGGAGGATATATTTGTTGGATCTGGTGGTAGGGAGGAGAGGGAATCATTGTCGATAAGAACATCCTTGTAGTATGGGTCATTGGAAATTTTAATCTACAAAGTTTCCCATACATGGGATATACTTACATAGAATTCATATTTTGTTTGTTGCACAACTGTCTTCTGTATGAGCATCAGGTCTAAATCATCTATGCGATGGGGGAGGTATTTGGAAATGGAAGAAATGTTTTACGGCAAACTGATACCAGTGACCAAAATATTGGTATTAGCCACCCCGTATTTGAGCAACTTGTAGAATAGGATTAATTCAAGCAATCAACATTTATTCAACCTAGGTCAAAGATTTGAGAATGGAAGGTAGAGCACTAGGGTCCATATCATTCCAGGAATAAAATTGGTGCCCATGTCTTTCGGAATTGCATTTAATACAAGTTTTATTTTCATCATGGAGGGTAGTTTTTATTCCTAGGTACAGTTCTAAACTAATGGTGTATGTGTGGATGTCTAAGAAAAGGTCAATCCTGTGGCAAAATCGACGTTGGGCCTTGTACCTAGGAGGGAATAGGTCCAAAGGAAATTTTGTTTGGCGAAGGAACAATAGGAGGATGCACAAGATTTTAGACTTTGAATGGTAACTGGAGTAAAATTTGTTGCGTAAAAGGGATGAAGAAGTTTGTGCAAGTGAAGGAGAAGGATGCATAGTAAGATCTGGAAAGGTAGATGCTTGGAGTGGAAAAGCTAAATGGTTGGCAAGGTCAAGGATGTGAGGCAAAGTAGATGGAGGGTTAAAGGATGACTAAAATGGGGAAAGGTCATTCTGCATGGTATGAGGCAGATTGGGTTCTAAAAAAGAAGATATCATTGCGGCTGTCAGAAAATGAGAGATGTTTGAAGTGAATGGGGCGGGTTTGGGGGGGGCGAATGTGGAGGATAGGAAGTTTCGAGGCGATGGCTAGCTTCTCTTACCACTTGCTCGAGGACACAAAATATTTCACACCTATGTGGGTTGATTTCATTTTATTCATGAGGAATATACCTCTCTTCTTATTTTGATGTTGTTCAGGGGTTGACATGCTGAAGAATCCAAAGTACTACAGAAATCAGAAAAGGAAGAACACAGTAAGAAAAATATTTAAAGATGAAACATATACGTATGAAATAGAGAGGAGACATATGTTAAGACCTTTTATGAAGCATTCCTTTGAACTAAGTTTGTTATATCAAATAATTAGAAATCTTTTAATTGAAATGGAAAGGATTGGGTGCTGTTAAAAAATGTTATAGTGATCGAAAAAGAAGAGAATAAACAAAAGTGAATCTATGGAGCATGTTGGTACCCAAATTGATTCTCCCTCAGAATTTGAGTAGCATCACATGTTTCGTAGGAAGCTTAGAGACAAGCATAGCATCATAGTGACTCATTTTGTAGCCAGGTATGGGATTTAACTGGCCCTCTGTCACTCAGATGTGGAGAAATGGATAGCACCCTCTAGAGGATTTGATCTATCCTCACCACTTTATGGTTGTGCCTTTCAACAAGGGTGAGAGGACCCCTTTTGTAGCCTGTTGTTTATAGAGGAGATGGGAACTCTTTCCTCGTGAAGTTTTTAAGAATACCTTGAAGAAAATATGATCAATATAAACAAAACCTAACTCTCACGAGTTGTCACTCTAGATAATAGAGATATTTTCTAGGCAAGGTTCTGACCACTAAAGACAATGAAAACCTGAGTGTTTCTACATGTTTTAGTAATAGAGAATTTTGCATCTGTATACACACCGGAAAAATAGGGGTAGTATGGGTAAGATTAATTGTTTTTAAAGTGAATGATTTTTGTGAGAGGTGAAGCAGGATAAATTTGATTACACCAAATCTTTGGATAACTTTTACAAAAATGGAGAGCTCAAACTTTACAGAAGAATGCTTTAGGGTAGCTCAGGATGTTCCTTTGACTAGAATATGTGCTTCAATGGAGGCCCAAATAAGCACGTTTTCACACAATACTTAAAGGACTCCAAAATGAAGGCTCGAATTGGAAAACTTAACTGAACATTATCAATCTTCTGCTTCATCATGCCTAAGATACCCTCAAAGGCTAACAAACAATCTTATAGTCAATGCTATGGAGTCGCAGTGATTTTAAATTTTTTTATTTCACTATCAAGATGAAAGCTCTTCTGATGAAATGAAATTGAAAATTCCACCAAACTATGACAAGGATAAGATCTTGTGTGATTCACACAGATTTCTAATGTAAGAATGCAATGGGAATGAAGAAAAACTACTTGCAGACATTCAAAAACAAAGAAAGACACAAATTTTGCCCAAAGATCAACACAGAATTAACTCAATATTTGATTAAATTTATTAGTAGGGGAAAGTTTTTTGAACAATCTCAAAGCTTGTCAATGGTTGTACACTCGCACTCAGCCTTGACATGATCTTAGTTTAACACTAACAAGATAATACAAGCTTCTTAAGATAGTTGCTCAAAAAGACGGGATCTATCAATCTTTTCTCTTAGGAAATCAGTTTCTGACCCCTAACACTCCAACCTTCCAACCTCCAACCCTTTTCACGAGAAAAATTCATGCCTATTTATAACATTATACAACATAGCCTTTTTCCCCCAAAAAAACGCAAACATTGAGTGTAGTAGTGCTCGCCATGATCTCGATCGCAATTCCAAGAATTAGATGTATAAAACATTTTCAGGTGCTCAGGGGGTCAGGTCTCTTTGAACATCTCCCGCATTCAACTCCTTCCTCTAGTAGATCACTTTTCCCTTTACTCGTCAACCACTTCCACCCATAATATGTCAAATCTAGTTCTTTGCATGCCCTGGAAAGGAAGAAATGGAAGATCAGATTGAGCCCACACATCCGATCTCATCTTAATGGTAATAGACATCCCTAGAGTTTCGTCACCAAACCAAGATATCAACAGGACTTTCACATGCCAAGGAAAGAAAAATTGGGTCAAATCGGATAGTCATATTACATATTGAATGGTGAGAGATGTTTACAGACCTTCCCCACCAAACCAAGACACCAGATTAATGTTTCTCTTCATTTGGCATACAAGAGACTCCAATAAATGATAAACAACTCATAAGAATATGCATTCCCAAGATTTTTGGAGTGAAAATGGCAGAAAAATCAGATACAGATGCACAACTATCGTTGATCTTCTACTTTGAATTTGGGCTGTCAACATGTGGAAGCTTCAATTTTTTGAAGCGGGCCTAACGGATTCCCTTGTTTCCTTTTACAACTTTTTGGCAAAACGTAAATTTTTCACTTTTTCTTCACACCTCCGCCCTTGATAAATGATCCTGACACATGTCCTAAGGTGGGTCCCAAAGGAACCACGGCCAAATTCTGCTATTTCACCTCCTTTTCAGAAAACAGAAATTTTTCCAATTTTCCCCCGCAGCTCCACCCTTCCGCCTTCAAAAAATGGGCATGACAGCTCTCCTGATGTGGGTCCCAGTGAGAAACGTGCTCTCTTTTTATACTTTTAGCTTATTTTTTCACAAAAGGAAAAGTTTCCAAACTTACCCCCGAAATTCTGCACCCCCGCCATTGATTGGGGAAATTTTTTGTCTAATCTTTGTCGGTCGTGTGGGCCATTTTGATGTTTTAATCCTTTTGATGATAAGAGGAAAAAAATCCAAGTTTCCCCCAATGGTCCGCTTCCCCGCCTTTTGACTTTTCAAATCCAACCTTAACCTTCCTTTTATTGGGCTTGCGGGCCATTTTGATATTTTAATCCTTGAGAGGCCAAAAATCCAAGTTTCCCCTGATGGTGCAATTCCCCGCCTTTTGACTTTTCAAACTTTCATGTGTCACAATGGCACATCTTGAGACGGTGCCCAAAAGTTGAGACCTTGAATGAGCGTGGGCTCACCACGTGTGCTGGCCTAGAAAAAATTGTTTGAAGGCTTAAAGCTCAGTGAGAAGGGGCCATGTGTCAAGGTTCACGGCAATCTCCTTTGGTCGTTGAAAAGTCCAAGCAAAATGCAAAGTGAGCAGAGGCCTCCAAGTGTCCTCCTGGGGATTCTTTAAAATGAATACTTTAAGGGTTGGTCCTTAAACATGCGCGGTCCCTCCACATGTCGCCAAGCCTCTCAAAACCTTTTGAAAAAAGACTTAGTATGGGAAGACCCGGCGGAAGCCACCACGTTTCTTCATGGCAGCAATTTCAAAATTGTGCCCAAGATTTAAGACCCTGAATGAGCACTGGCTCACGATATGTCCCTATCCCGCCAAACTGTATTAGCTACATAAAAAAAATTCCAAGTCTAGGAAAAGCAACGTAAACCTCCACGTGTCCTCCCGACGTGCAACTCCGAGGCCAAACCAAAAAGAAAATATTCAATTAAGCGTCATTCCACCACATGGACCAATTTTGGGTCAAGGTGATCCATAGAATTTTAGAGTGCTCCACTGAGCCGCATCCAAATCCAAAAGAGGCCACGTTTCCTGTTGATGCAAGGATGTCAATTTGACGGGGAGAAATGCCCGTCAAACTGTAAAATGTAGAAAAATGATCATTTGAGCCCGGAGACGAATTTCTTTCCAAGGACAGAGAATTTATAAATGTTACAACGCTAAAATACATTCCTCCAAGATACATCCATTCATTTTTCTTCAAGTATTTAGGGAAAAAATGACAAAGATAGCAAATCTTGACTTTGGAAAATGGGAAAGAAGTTTTTAGATAGCCCGAGTCTCTAGGGGACCCTAAATACTGGACCCTTTTTCAGATGAACAGATAAACGAGGAAATAATTTTGGATCTATACGTGATCCTTGGTCTAGGAACGGATTGATTATGGAGCAACAAAAGGAAAGCAGAGACTTCTCAGGCACAACATGGGGAGATAAGAATGTGGCAGTGACCATAAATTGATAGATTTTAAATGGAAAAATGGGGGTAAAACTATTTTGAGCACTAACAAGCTTCATGGATACCCAAGGAAGATAAACAATGTAAAATATATGGATTGAAACCTTAGCACAAACACCTGAGAATAAATTATCATGTATTGATTCATGTGAAATACCTAGAATCCAAAGGATACCCTGAGATAGAATATTTTCATTCCAAAAAATTGTAGCAAAGGAATTTACAACTGAAGGAAATGATGCAAGGTCCAACATATTTACAAAACAACGATTCCCTCAATACCCAATTAAACAATTATATGCATAATTTTTCTTTGTAGTGTTTTAGCATGATTAACACAAGATTCAAAAAGGAGAATAGATGTTTTTCATTCCAAATATAGATTGAAAAAATTAGAAATAACAAACATGTACATGTGATTCTGGTCTTCTGTGTTGCATTTGTAAATGTAGATAAGGTAGACCATATAAATATGCTCTCAAGCCTTCTGATGGATGTATAGCTGCAGACCACCTTAGTCATAAACCCGATATGAAACCATAATGGAACCAATACTTGTTAAGAACTCAACCAAGAAGAGAAAAAATCCAACTCCCAGGGGACTAGTGAAAACCTCCAATAACCTACCAAAAACCCCCTAGAATGAAGACAAGCATTTGCATTCTTATAAAATCATGTCCTCAACCCTAATAGAATCATCTTGTTGTAAGGAGAGAGTGAAACTATATTCAAGGCTGTTAATTTGATTTGTAAACTCAGATGTGGCCTCGTAGATTTAAACGAATGAAGAAATTATAGGTAATTTTCTAAATGACAATAAGGAAAGAATGCTATGGAATTTTCAAACTCTACAATGACCATATCATTTTATCACATACTTGATGGGTCTAAGAAGAGAATATCTATACCTCGATAGTTGGAAAGCATCTTACAAGTTGAATTGCAAAACCACAACCCATCATCTCTCGAAGGACTATTGATTTTGTCATTGTTAATCGCCATGAAAAAGACATTTCACCCCATGCAAAACATCTAGCAATGGAAATATCCATTGAGATGTTTTATACAATTTTCCTGTAAATCTAATCTCATGTGGAAATCCCTCGTCATTAAGGATCCTAATGTAACAAATTTTGTTGAAAATGGATACCCAGAACAAAATTTATGAGTAAAAATATGAAATCGCTTAATGGCATAAATGCAATGATGGTATCCTTGGACAGATCAAAGGATCTAATTTGATCGGTTAGGTAATCATTAAGTACTTTGGCTTCAGAATAAATAGAGGAAATGACAAAGCATTTGTTGTAGGAGGTATGTATGGAAGTATCCATTTGTCCAATTAGTGAAGGATTCAAGTATGCTTGTGAAAGCCAGTGAACTGAGTAGAACAGAGGGAACCAAATAAGTAGTTCCTCGAATTTCCTTGAGGTCCCAGATCATGTAAATGGTTTCCCCAGTGAGGGGATAGAAACATCTAGGGAATGTACGACATGTTCTTGAACTAAATGGAAATGTATGTACAGTTCCAAATGGTTTGAATAGATCTAACTTACCCCAGAAATGAGGTATGTGGTAAATCAAATAACACAAGGAAGTGGGGAACTAACATAAATGAGGCACCATTCCACATTTTCCAATCTGGCCTAATTTACTTATAAATATAGGGGTTCAACAAATCAAGGAAAGAGGAGAACTAAGGATCAGGTGGAGGTAGATGGAACACTTGTAAATATTTGTAGATGGTCAAGACACGATGAAATTTACATATAGACCCTTTAATACCTCCTTCTCAAATGATTACGCCACAAACACTTAGGATGGAAATCAAACCTACAATTTATCTATGAAACCATCACTTTCTCTTGAACACTGTAAAACACACTTTAAACATCTCTAATTTTACAAATTAGCCTTTTGAATTTTTTTCAAATCATGAACAAGGAAAGAAACCAACAAGGAACTCAATAGAGCTATAAAATCATTCTTTAAGTCCTACAAGATGCAAATGAATTTTAGGATCCCTATAAGCCTTATTATAATAGAGTAACAAGTACCTTAGGGATCCATGGAATAGAATGAAAGTTTATAACAAGATTTACATTAGCATACCAAAGAACAATTTTTCAATGCATTGGAACAATGATGAACAATCATGGAAAAGGAAGGGTCACATTAAGCAATAATGGGGAATTCTGAAAATAAGGTACCAAATATATACATGGATCAAAATTTCCACCTACACCTCCTCAACATATTCCTCATGGATTATAAACTTATACAAGTCAGATACATTAAAAACTAGTGAAATATAAAATTTATTAGGTAGTTCAATCTACTAATCATTATCACTCATTTTCTTCAGAATACAACATGGCCAAATCTTCTTATAATTTAGTTTATTATATTTCCCCTTTGGAAACCTCTCCTTCCTAATATGAACCATGACCATATATCCTTTTACAACTATGTTTTCCCTCCTTGTATCCACATCTGATTTATATCCTTCATTTTTATCTTTCAACTTCTCCCTCACTTCTTCCTGTAATTGTAGTATGTGCTTTGCAAATGCTTCTACATCATCACTAGTGTTACCATGATCTATCACCAAAATTACATCTACCACTCTATTGAGATTTATTCCATAGAAAATCTATAAATTTTCTCTCTATTAACTTATTTAGCGAGCTCTTATAAGAAAACTCATCATGTGCTAAGCTCAAATCCCATTGTTTGGGACTTTACCAACTACGCATTGTAAAAGATTTCCCAAGATCTTTTTTTACTACTTTTATTTTTCCATTATTCTGGGGTGATATGCACTATTAAACTATAGTTGTGTCCTCATTTTCCTCCATATATTATTCAAAAAGTGATTCAAAAACGTTTTATCTTGATATGAAGTGATCATTCTTGGAATTATATTCAACCTAACCACTTCTATAAAAATTTAATTTGTAACTCTATAAGCATCATTATTAAAAAATCCTACAAACATTGAAACATTTAATTTAATTTAAAATTTTAATATTCTACAACTAAAAACATTTATTAAAAAAATCTAAACAATCGTCATATTGGTCGAAGTCATGAAGATGGGGACTAAATAGCCAAATGTATTTTATTTCTATTTCTAAACTATTTGACTTATGTGGCAAGCCATGGATCAAGTAAAGAAACTAGGGAAGAAGGAAATATTTTCTAAAGAAATGCATGTATTTCCGAAAATAAAAATTGCCTTATCAGGAAGTGGTTCTTGGAGGCACTCATTATTAGTTATATCCCGATATTAGTTGTTATTAATCTGTTCTCATTGCCATGATTTCTAAAAGCAATTTAATTGTAGCCAGTACAAACCAAAGAAAAAAATGAACCATTCAATATGTATCCTTAGGCAAATAGGCCCCTTGAAAGTACAATAATTCAACAAACCATTTTGATAACATATATTTATAATTGACAGAAAAAAATGTTATTGCAAAGAAACGATGGTGAAAAATAAACCTCTTTCCCGTTATACATTTAAAAGAATCCCGAACAAAAAAAAAGAATGGTGTGAAGCATCATAGAACATAATCAAATTCTATTTAATATCATTATTTATGCCACATCATAACCAACTATATAAGCACCTTGATTTCTTAAAATAAAAACCACAAATCATATGTATATGTAGAATGGCTCCCGCACAACAAAATCTTGTGCTATTGAAAGTAGTGCGGAAATCGTTAGCGTATATGATTTTTTTTTTTTTGCAAAAGAAAGTAACAAAAATAATAATACGTATAGATTCTAGGAAAATAATAGAAATCACCAATTATAATGTTGGAGTTGATTTTCCATGCAGCAAGGTAGAATGATGGTCCTTCAATATTGGAAGATTTTATATTTTTCACGTCAAGTAGAGGTCATTTGTTTGGATAAGCTAAAGCTAAAACATCATAATTCTTTGATTAATGTTTCCAAAAACATCCATTCAATGGCATATTACATAAGTATAACAATTCTATTTCCCTAATCACAAAACATATTAGCTAGTAAGGAACTACATCACAAACATTGCCTCTGTAAAAGGAGGTTTAGAGCACAGGAAAAATAGAAAGCCAAAAGAACGGAGCAACATGTCCACATGAAATAAATCGTATTTATAAGTTTTGCAAAAAGATTTTCTGAAAATATAGCCAATGTCTAGGCCGAAGGAAACAAAATGTGCTCGAAGTCCAAAAAAACTCAAAACTAGATCTAAGAAATTTTTTGAGCACTGCATAATTCTGTACTTTTTCATTTTTCTACATTATATGTCTATACAAAAGCTTTAGGGAACATAACAAAGCATGCACTCATTTTTTTCCCAATTTTTTTACTACATGCATCGGCAATATTTTTGGCACTATGCTTCAGTTTCCCTCCAGAAATTTTCTCCAAGCTTGGCACACCCATTTTTTTCAGTTTGTGTGTTGGCTCATACTTTGTTGCATCTTTATTGCTATCATATGCCAACCAAAAACCTCGAGAATTTGAATCATTTGTGCAAAACTTGGAGATGTACAAAGGGTTCGTAGGAAGCAAATGTAGCCTTTCTCTAACAAGTTTAACAATCACTAGTTCAGGCAGCCTGGGCTGCCTGCAATATAACACGTTAACAACAAACTTAGTTTAATTAAACTGCTCTTCTCTCTCCAAGTGGGGAGTAGTGATGGTCACATTGTGTGGAGGAAAAACAATTGTGTTTCATGTCTTCATTTATTCAAACTAGAAACGAAGGGGAAAAAACACATTATGTCAAACACCAAGTGAGAATCTATATGAAACAAGTATCACATTCGTCTCCAAGGCAAAGAGGGAAACAAAAAACGCAATGTTTTTTTCCCTGAATCTGAGTAAACCATGTAAAGACATGTAAAAGGGTATAATCTATTGTGGCATGTAACTTGAAAATCCTTAGTGATAGGCAGTCTGACGTGGGCGTTTCAGTGAGGCTTCCCAAGGGTTGAAACCCCTCAGCACACACCGAATCCTGCCATCGTCAAAGGCATTTGCTCCTTTACGTTGATGTGGTTTAAAGATTTTAGAAGTTCCTTCTATTTTCATGCTGATATATTATAGAACCCACATAGTAAACGAATAAAATCTATACAACAATATACTACAAGGAAATGCAAAAAAATAGTCTACATCAATCTACGATTTCTTTTGCAAAATGCAGGCGGACCTTGAGCTTTTATACACAACAACAAGAGTGGCTCTGGTTTAGAGAAGATTTTCTGTATTAAAAAAGGGCTAAAAGTTTGCATCAACCGCTTGATTAATTTTGAACAAAGTTTATTGCCAAATTGCAGGTCCTATAGTCTATGTTTTCTGATAATTTCCAATATTGTTCAGAGATAGTTATAAATGCAGGACCCTAAAGAGCTTTAACAGATATTATAATTACACCTCCCTTGGCACTATTTTACAGCAGAAGTCTTCTAAAACAGGGGGTGAGAGTTTGCAGCACCCACTTAAGATACTTCAGAAAAATTATTGTCTTAATGTATTTGTAAAAAAAATTCGAAACAATAGCCTTCATCTAGTGTAATTTCTGATAAATACTCTCCAAAACATTTAGTCAAAATTTTGAATATGGGACTCCTAAAAGCTACAGCGGCCTTGACAATTCCATCTTTCGTGGCATTATTTATTGGAAAAACATCCAAAATCTCCCTCACTGGGATGGCTAGCTAAGGCTTGAATGTAAGGCTATTACAAACATAGTTCGAACCCTTTGAAAGCATAGCTTTGTAATAAAGGACTTACTAACCTTTTCACGTTGCTTGCCTCTGCAAGTGTAGGGCACTTCAGAAAACTTATGGAGGTTTGGCCATTTTACAACCAAAAACACCCCTAAAACCCCAAAATGTTTCCTTACACACAACTAATAATAAACCTAAGAATTGTTAATAAAAACCTTCAGAAACCAAAATCTTCAGCTGGACAATAACCCTAACACACAGAGGGTTCAAGCTCGTTCTAAAATTCCAACACTTATTCACATGATATACATGAAAATAATTTAGTGAAGGGAAAAGATTCACATGGTAGTTCGTTGCAAAAACAAATAAAATCCACATTTTTGCATCTTCCTCGTCAGTGCGTCGTCAACAAATTGCATCGTAGCCCTCCAGTTTCTGCCCCTGTCAAAGCGCGCCGAGCCTCCCGGCAGTGCAAACACCTGTGTGCTCTGCGGCAACTAAGTAAAAATAGAGAAAACATTCATTCATTAATTGCCTGAGAAAAACCATTGAAGGGTCTTAGAGTCTTTTATTTTAATTAATCGGGACAACGTCACTTAAAAGGATACATATTCCACTCTCACTCAAAAGCGAGATTCGGTCCCATCTTACTTTTAAAAATAAAATTCTTTTCCAATTCGAGAGCCCCTCTTCCATTCAGATAAAAAAAATGACTTGTGCCTTTGCCAGAACAAAAAATGTACATAATGTTTTTATATTTTATTTTCTTAACATCAGGCACGAAGTTGAGTCTTGTGGTGATAGTAATCGTGAGCATTGATCAATAAAATATTTGATTAAAACAAAAAACATAGCTTACATTTTCTGCTATAGAGGTGCCCAGTTTAAAAATATGGCGATCAGTGAAGATATCTCATTCATACTGCATATAAATTATAAGACTTGAGCAGTCTAGTCTTTATCAGTTCCCTCTTTGTTGATCTCGTCCAAAATTATTATGATAGCAACTACGAAGGCGTAATCGACACCGGGCTGCACAATCACTGCAAACGTATCCTTCCCCAACAACACATTTTTCACCGTGTATTTCCTCCTCATCTGATTCACACAATCAACTTATTTAACACCCCATTATAAATCCCCAAATTAGATAGACGTAAGCATCAAATCATCTTTTTTCTTTACATACCTCTGCAAGGATACGGCCACCTTGATAAATTGTGCAGGATCGGTCGAAATAGCTTCCCTTCACATGGAAATCGCACACTTTTTCGTGCTTCTTACCCGCCATGAACACGTCAAGCGCAGTCTCCAGCTGAAAAACCGACGATTTCTTGGCGGCGAAGGCAAAATTCCTGTGATTAGAGCTGTCCCCTCTAAATGCTTCCCATCTACAGTGCATCGAAAGCATCTGAAACATAATCCCAATCAAACCCTGCAAGTAAATTTATCAAAGAACGCTGAGTCGAAGTTACAATTAATTTATACCTTTTGTTTCATGGTGAGGAGGGGGTTCCCGGCAGCGTCCTGCAGAAGCCGCCGGTCATGGAGGCTGATCAATTTTCCGATGACTTTGAGGAGGACGTTACCGTTGGAGTCCGTGACGGTGAAGTCGCCGCCGGTGAAGGTCAGGATTTTTCTCTGCACACTCAGTTCGATCGGGTATGGAGCGCAGAATTGTTGGCCTACCACGGTTACAGGTTGCGGCTGTTGGGCTTGGAATTGCATTTTTCGCTCTGGTTTTTCAATTTCCTTACGAGAATGGAAAATTCTTCTCGGAGTAATGTTCTTTATGTGGAGGACGTGATGTAAATATAAAGAGAAAGGCGAGGACAACAGAGATAATGCTGAAGTCGGGCACGTTTGCTTTTAACGCCGTCTAATAAAATCTGAGCGAGGGAAAACGTTAATGAGATGATGAGGTTGGTTGGATCCGCGTATAGGCATAATTGTAAGTTCTTTGAAAAACGTTGTTTTGAAATGTGAGAGAAAGTAGGAGGCTTTCACATATACCGATTTGTATAGAATTATATGTAACGGCAATTAGTCATGATATAGAAAAAGAACACATTTTTATAAGCCATGACATATATATGGTCATTCTCCACCTAAAGAGATGGAGGGTAGTTCAAGTTCAAATGTCTCATATGTGTGTTTGACCAAGCTTCTACAAGGAGATATGGTGATGAGAAGATTGTGGCCATCCATGAGGACTAGGGCATATTAATATATCAACACTATTCAATTGGTATTTTTTGAAAATCGAAATAGTGAATTCATATATTTCGAGGGAGTGTTTAGGACATGCACGTGGTGGTATAATCGGCTAGGGAACTATATTGCTACTTCACATCTCATTGATTTAATTATTTTACCATACAACATCGAAAATTTATGGGTAGTTTCATTTATAGAAATATTGGGTTTCTAGTGTGAAATCAATGAGCATGGTTTGTGGTGCACCTTTGACATTGTTATAAGTGTGTTGAAGTTTACAAAAACTCTTGGTCCAAATTTTGAATTGACCATTTAGATAGGAATCGAATATGTCCTCCATGAAACATTCCAATACAATGTCATAATTTTAAAACATACACATAATATATAACTTAACACTGCTCAAATCTATGAACAAGAATGTTAATAACATAGATTTTTTAATATGAAAAATGCAGGGGGTCAAGAGATGGAACAAAAAAAGATGGAAATTTTTTCATCTATTTCTTTTTTTGATAGATGGTAAAAGAGGGTTGAGGGGACCCTACCCCGTAACCACTCGTTCCAATGGAGACAAGTATCAATGAGGATCTCGAATGGGGCTGCCTCTTCGAGCAGCAAAGAGGGATAACAAAAACACAACAAAAAAAACAACACATCAAAAACAAAAAAGTAAATGAACATCTAGCTTATCCCTGGGACTCCTTCCCATGAGATATTAAATGCATATGAGGGGGATCATAAAAAATCCCCCCTTTCTTATTTTTGATCACATTAGTGCAACGGTTGCCTGTGTTTGGATTTAATTTTTCATTATTGTGAACCGGTATGATAATTTCAATATTCTCTTTATCCAAATGAGATAGAAACTCTGTTGAGACAAGAGGATCGAAAAAATTTTCCGCATTGAAATTAGTATTCTGGAGTGAAACATTTTCCATAGGATTAGAGGAAGGAATGTCCTTCTCATTATTAGAAACTAAAACATCCTTGTTCTCTGAGTCTTCTTCTGAATCACTATCCAAGTGACCTTTAATAACCAAGTGACTAGGGTATGAATTCCTCCACTAATAAGTCCTAATCTTAACTTGTTTCTTCCCTATCTAATAATCTGAAACTAAGTGACCAAGAGAAAAACAATTCTTGCATCAGGAGGGGAACCCTTCATAGTCTAAAATTTGAGGCCAGATTCTATCCTCAACTTTGAGCTCAATAGAATCCAAAAAATCAACAAAAATATTCATATCTACAAATATGTGTGCATATGTGGTATGCTCATATAAGGACGTCTTTAGGTCAATAGTAAAACATTTACCCAAGGTATCCCCAATTGAAAGTAAGTATTTCTTACCCAAAAATTGGAGGGGAAAATATGGCAACTAAATCCAAATAGGTTTGACATGGAAAGTATCAGTCATAGGATTAAACATAGGGAACCATGACTTCATAAGCAGAAAGTGAGACTAAAAATCCCAAACTTTTCCAAAAATCAAATCTTTATCATAGATTTTATCCAAAACAATAATGAAAAAACATCTAGATGTAGGGTGTAATGCCCCAAAATTTATGACCCAAAACATAAGCGAAACATTAAAATAATTTGGGACAATTTTTTTGTATGGATCGTAATACATAAAAATGATTAAACCATTGTCGTTCCTAAACCATTTACTCATTAAGAATGTTATTTAACAAACAAAAGAAACACTTGAGGCATATTACTCTTATTTGGGTATTTACGCCCACTCAAGTTTGAAACAAATTTTGTCACAAAGGAAGATATCAAATCACGAATGAGATATATTGCATGGAAACTACGGTTCCGTTTGTTGAGTTAAATCTAAACACCATAATCTCCATTAAGGGATGAGAAGATAGACCTTACTATCATTGTTGCCAAGGGGGTCATCTAGATCTCCATTATGTTCCTCCCACAAGGTGACCCCGTGAACAAGAAAGGATGGTAAACTAATTGTTCACTCGAGTAAGTTATTTTAACCAAAGGTGAGGATAGGTAACTGAAGATTGAGTTACACAACTTGATAAATATATAAAACGACACTACTTTTAATGTCACAAGGGCACATCCACATTTCCATAAAATATTACATCGTTTGATAGGTATTCAAACCATTTTATCTGGTACCAATCAAGGTATTTTCAACTTAAGTGTGTTTACTCCCAATTGTTAAACTTGATTGTGGGGGCTAACCCTGCCCAAGGTATTATTTTCTCCATCATAGGTTGACATTTATTGTTCCGTCATTTTATTATTCCAAGAGGGAAATTCAACTTCAAAATGATTGCCAGAAACACTATACAATTACAATCAAATAAACCCAAAATAATTAAGTTGGGTAAGGAGTATGGCAAGAACCCAATAAATATAGTCGTGTTGTTTGAGTTACCTATGCAAGAGGAGGTTCTCTCTACCTAGTGATCTTACTATGTCGTGAGCGGAAAATTAAATAACTAAACTAGAAAATGTAATTAACCAAAGAATATCATGCCTAAAAGCACCGTAGTATATGGGGATCATTTAAAAATAAATAAAACAAAATAAACATACTTATCAAATCTTTTAAGTTTGTCCCATAAACATATAAAAGTCAACAAGTACCTAAGGGGGCAAGTGGGATATTTTAGGTGGGTGGAGATCCCTAGGATCAAATGGCTCTCCACCCTTAGATCTGGTTATATGTTAAAGAAAATCAAATATATCTCCAATATTTTCTTATTCTTGATTTTTTTTCTTTTGTTCTTTGCACATGTTCAGAGATGTGGAGGGTTTCACATAATAGTGAGAGGATTTCTTTTGAAAGCAAGGAGAGATATCCAAAAAAAAGTGATCGATAAGTAGGTGGGTGGCGGTAGGGAGTGATACCGTGGACTTAAATTGTGGTGTGAAGCCACCCCAGGGCATAGTTAGAGGTAGAAAGAATGGCCACCAATCATATGAGTAGGATTAGGCTGTTGCGAGCCCACTAAGGCTAAAATGAAGGGAGGTGCTTAGGTAGACCTTGTTGCCCCTCCCCTCCATAATTTTTTAAATTTTTTTTTGATACTTTTCTCATTCACAGGATAGTTAGATTAATTATTTTATTTATTTATTTATTTTGTATAATTATGAGTTTATGCAAGTCCAAATGACAAGTCTGAATGATTGTTTAGGATATGGCACTCTCCATTTTTTGTTTTGGGTTTTGACCAGCGCTTGACCCGGTTTGGGGGGTTTGATTTGACATTTTTCCCCATGTATTATATAATAAATTGTCCTTTTTAAAATATATACAATTCATATAATGTCTTACCAACCAAAATCTTATCACTTTATGAGAAATATAAATTGAATGCCCTTAAAACAGATCTAAACTATGCCTTAATCTGCAAACCTTGTAACAAAGGTAAGGAGAAACTTTTCTTTATACACATATTCGTTAACCTTCCTATTTCCAAGCACAGAATTTACAAATTCATCCGATTTAACTATGCTTCTATAAGCGCACCAATAAATTTTCATCTATCCCAAAGGAAAAATAGATACAATTTACATGAAAAGTTTCCATTTAGAAACCATTTCACATGAAGGAGAGTTAGATTAAATTTAACATATGTATTCCTTGAAATGGTATAACTTAATAATGGGTTTTCATATTATATCATATAAAACATAAAACATTTATTAGTCCATATATAAAAATATAGTACAAGATATAATCCATCTAGATCAAATAACATTGAAATACAAACTTTCTTCCTTCATATTTAAACAAGGAGCACTAATTGACTTTTTTTTTGGAAGATGTAATATACATTTCAAAACTTCCACTCAAAAATATTAACTACAAGCATAGAAACCATCCACAAAATGTGGGAACAAGTTTACAATATTGCAAGACTTCTCCTCAAAAGAGAAAATAAAATGACAAGATATTACACATCCATTACAAAAAAAACAGACTTTCAAAATGTAAGAGAACAAGCCTCCCCAAATTGGGGAACACCATGGCCAAAACTTAAAATTTTTCTTCCATGCTCCAAGAATAATTTTTCCAAGATTCCAATCCATATGAAAGTCTGAAATGAATAAGAGAAAGAGGCCTGATTTCATCCCAACCAAATGGCATCATCATGTGCCATCTCCAAAATATGGAGGACATGCTAGCCTCCCTCCAAGCCCATGGGAGAGAGATAATGCATGCCTCAAGGTTGCACAACTAAGGGGAAACAAAATGTGGCCAAGAGTAGAACTCCATGTTTTCCTCAAAGGGGAATAGTGGCAAAGAGCCCATAATAAGCCATATTGTGAACCAACCATAGGAAAAAATAAAAGAATCTTCATAATCATCATACATCCTGCATTATAAATCCATATCAAACTCCAAGCCTCCTCCAAGTAAGGATTTTCAAACCACTTTCAACCATGAGATTGTTTCCTTCACAGGGATTGAAGATGAGGTTCAAACCATATGAACAGTCATCTTCCACATCAAACAATATGAGGGGAGGAATAAAATAAATACCATCATGGCTTGCCCATCAAGCCATGTGGTTTAAGAGGGATCATTCCTCCCTCTTCCCCTACAATTCCAAAATCCACCATAACCATAGGATGGACAAAGAAAATAATAAAAAAACAAGATTTACAAAGACACCCACAATAACATGCAAGCATTCAAGAATCCAAAACCACCATTTTTATTTTGCACAACATACTAAAGAAATTAAAAAAGAGATGCATGAATTCCTAAATCGAAACAAACCATCCCTCTCCAAAAAAATCCAAGAACTTCAAGCCTTAAGCTCCTAGCTCCAATCTTTTTACAACTCTTATAGTAAAAATGACAAGCCGAAGTCCATACCCCTCTCCATGAGGAGGTATAAATAGAAGAATCCATAAAAAATCCTCACAAATGATAGGGTTATATGCGTCGCCCATCTCATCCTCCAACATAAGATTCAAAAAATCCCGATAAAATATAAAACAAAACACTTTTAGGAAGTAGTCTACCAAATTTCTTTAAAACCAATAAGCCAACACACTTCAAATTTTGAGAAAGCTCACAAACCACCATACTTACAAGATGGTGACATGAGAGGGGTCAAATGGGAGGTAAAATACCATTTCACCTTGCAAAGAGACCCCCCTACCCATAGGTAGGGTCCAAAGCATCTATTTCCATGTAAGGGAGACCCCTAAATGTGAAGAGAGGCCCTTACAAATACCACATTTAGCCCAAATTCGAGATTGAGTAAAGTGTCTCAAGGGTAGAGATGGTGGGGTCAACCCAAATGATAAGTAGGTGGTCCCAAACCACTAACAACAAGATTATTTAACATAAAACATTACTAATGCATGTAGTGACCATTGGGTCCCTAAACTAGTTTGTCACAAGGCTTAAACAAATTAAGATTAACATAGATACATTAGGAATCAACAATGGTGTCCAACAATGAATACACCAAAACCAAACAAGGATGCACAAAGATCATGCATGGCTAATGGACTCAACCCAATCAGCCGCTTGTGCCACATAAGGTGCAACTCTGAAACCCACATTCTACTATGTGACATGTAATCTGCACATTCAATTCACACAATAAACATACCTGGTCAATAAATAATGAATCAGAGAAATAATACAATATAAGACAACAAATTAATCATGGATATTCATTCCAACTATTAAACAATTGATAATTATTTCACTTATGATTGAAAATCCAAATCCATAAAGCAACCAGCATCCAAATGAGATAACTATCCAAAACGGCACATATATTTCTATAGCAGATCAAAACATAGAATTCATCCAAGTTATTATTATGATAAAATTTGTAGTGCCCACTTCCTTTTGACCTCATTTTGTTTTGTTGCTTTTGAGACTGATTACTTCACTATGGATTTATTATGGCTTCTTGAGTTAGCATGCTAGTAGATATCATAGGCATTGGGACTGTTATTGATTTGATCTTTATATGATGCATATGGTTTACTGGTGGACATTTGATGACGATATTTGTATAATTTTGACAGGGTTATTTATCTTTAATTATGACATGTGATATGTTTAATCGTTTTGAGTAGGACTTGATAATTGGACTAATGTGATGATCGTTTTGACATAAATGAAATGTGGAATAGAAATGCGCTAGAAAGTGTTAGTGTTATCCTACTTGCATAGATGATGGTAAATCATGTGACATTTATTTTAGATTATATTGTATATTTGGCATGAATATTTTAATGCGGCAAACAGGCCGAAGGAGGTATTTTCTGCTCTGCAGGTATATTATATTCAAAACAATATTGGGGAGTGGAGAACAACCACATCGGAATTTGAGAAGAAATCCAGCTAAGGTCACCATGGCAACAAGTAATTGTGTGTGTGTTAGAATTATCTGGTAAAGGGAAAATTGTGACCTAGGGATCATGTGTTGTTTTGTTTTAATTTTCCCTTTTTTTTTATGTTAGTATGTGTTGCTCTTAGTAAGTGAAATTTTACTTATGTTATTATTCATTTTCCTTGGATTGGAGGTTACCCCTTGTTAGCCATGGGTTGTAGTAAGTTAATTAAGTTAATTTGAAAGTTTCCTAAACTAATTAAAAGATGTGACCTAAGAGAGTTCATTTATTAGGATTTGATTTACTTGGATTTTGTGTGGATTGATTGTGTGTTTGAGTTTGAGTGTAGCACACTCTACCACCCCACATGGGAAACTCGAATTTGGCCTTGGAGGCCAAATTTCAAAGCTTGTGGGAAAAGTCAAACTTGTCCCACACCTCTTAAAACCCCATTGCCAACCCTACCTATGGGTTGGGAGGCAAAATTTAGGGTCTTTTAGGTGTTTTGGGGGGATAAAAGGGTAAAATATTAATTGCACTTCCTTTCAAAATTTAATTTTGTCCTTTGAGGGAGTGGGCTTAGATTGAGTGTGTAAGGTGCTTGCCTTTCTTTCAACCACTTATTAATGGTGCTTTGGAATTTGATGTTGACCAATGATGTTGGAGTGGAGGGAAAAGGGAGGTGGAATCCTACTTGAGCCACAATTCATACTCCTCTCTTTCTCTGATTTATTTGAACCTCTTGTTTGTGACCCCGTGAACAGAAGGATTGTAAACTATTGTTCACTCCGAGGTAAGTTTATTTAACCAAAGGTGAGGAATAGGTAACTGAAGATTGAGTTAACAACACAACTTGATAAATATATAAAACGACACTATTTTTAATTCACAAGGTCACATCCCATTTCCATAAATATTTACCAGAAACAATCGTTGTAGGATTCAAACCATTTTATTAAAATTTTAAAAATCGGTACTCCAATCAATGGTATTTTCAACTTAAGTGTTTTTACTACTCCAATTGTTTAAAGCTTGATTGGGGGCAACCCTGCCCAAGGTATTATTTTCTCCCATCATAGGGTTGACATTTATTGTTCGTCATTTTATTATTCCAAGAGGGAAATTCAACTTCAAAATGATTGCCAGAAACACTACAATTACAATCAAATAAACCCAAAATAATTAAGTTGGGTAAGGAGTATGGCAAGAACCCAATAAATATAGTCGTGTTGTTTGAGTTACCTATGCAAGAGGAGGTTCTCTCTACCTAGTGATCTTACTATGCGTGAGCGGAAATATTAAATAACTAAACTAGAAATGTAATTAACCAAAGAATATCATGCCTAAAGCACCGTAGTATATGGGGATCATTTAAAACTAAATAAAACAAATAAACATACTTATCAAATCTTTTAAGTTTTGTCCCATAAACATATAAAAGTCAACAAGTACCTAAGGGGGCAAGTGGGATATTTTAGGTGGGTGGAGATCCCTAGGATCAAAATGGCTCTCCCACCCTTAGATCTGGTTATATGTTAAAGAAAATCAAATATATCTCCAATATTTTCTTATTCTTGATTTTTTTTCTTTTGTTCTTTGCACATGTTCAGAGATGTGGAGGGTTTCACATATAGTGAGAGGATTTCTTTTGAAAGCAAGGAGAGATATCCAAAAAAAGTGATCGATAAGTAGGTGGGTGGCGGTAGGGAGTGATACCGTTGACTTTAAATTGTGGTGTTGAAGCCACCCCAGGGCATAGTTAGAGGTAGAAAGAATGGCACCACTCATATGAGTAGGATTAGGCTGTTGCGAGCCACTAAGGCTAAAATGAAGGGAGGTGCTTAGGTAGACCTTGTTGCCCCTCCCCTCCATAATTTTTTAAATTTTTTTTTGATACTTTTCTCATTCACAGGATAGTTAGATTAATTATTTATTTATTTATTTATTTTGTATAATTATGAGTTTATGCAAGTCCAAATGACAAGTCTGAATGATTGTTTAGGATATGGCCACTCTCCATTTTTTGTTTTGGGTTTTGACCAGCGCTTGACCCGGTTGGGGGGGTTTGATTTGACATTTTTCCCCATGTATTATATAATAAATTGTCCTCTTTTAAAATATATACAATTCATATAATGTCTTACCAACCAAAATCTATCACTTTATGAGAAATATAATTGAATGCCCTTTTAAAACAGATCTAAACTATGCCTTAATCTGCAAACCTTGTAACAAAGGTAAGGAGAACTTTTCTTTATACACATATCGTTAACTTCCTATTTCCAAGCACAGAATTTACAAATTCATCCGATTTAACTATGCTTCTATAAGCGCACCAATAAATTTCATCTATCCCAAAGGAAAAATAGATACAATTTACATGAAAGTTTCCATTTAGAAACCATTTCACATGAAGGAGAGTTAGATTAAATTTAACATATGTATTCCTTGAAATGGTATAACTTAATAATGGGTTTTTCATATTATATCATATAAAACATAAACATTTATTAGTCCATATATAAAAATATAGTACAAGATATAATCCATCTAGATCAAATAACATTGAAATACAAACTTTCTTCCTTCATATTTAAACAAGGAGCATAATTGACTTTTTTTTTGGAAGATGTAATTACATTTCAAACTTCCACTCAAAAATATTAACTACAAGCATAGAAACCATCCAAAATGTGGGAACAAGTTTACAATATTGCAAGACTTCTCCTCAAAAGAGAAAATAAAATGACAAGATATTACACATCCATTACAAAAAAAACAGACTTTCAAATGTAAGAGAACAAGCCTCCCCAAATTGGGGAACACCATGGCCAAAACTTAAACTTTTCTTCCATGCTCCAAGAATAATTTTTCCAAGATCCAATCCATATGAAAGTATGAAATGAATAAGAGAAAGAGGCCTGATTTTTCATCCCAACCCCAAAGTGGCATCATCATGTGCCATCTCCAAAATATGGAGGACCTGCTAGCCTCCCCTCCAAGCCCATGGGAGAGAGACTCAATGCATTGCCTAATGGTTGCACAACTAGGGGAAACAAAATGTGGCCAAGAGTAGAACTTCCATGTTTTCCTCCAAGGGGAATAGTGGCAAAGAGCCCATAATAAGCCATATTGTGAACCAAACATAGGAAAAAATAAAAGAATCTTCATAATCATCATACATCCTGCATTATAAATCCATATCAACTCCAAGCCTCCTCCAAGTAAGGATTTTCAAACCACTTTCAACCATGAATTGTTTCCTTCACAGGGATTGAAGATGAGGTTCAAACCATATGAACAGTCATCTTCCACATCAAACAATATGAGGGGAGGAATAAAATAAATACCATCATGGCTTGCCCATCAAGCCATGTGGTTTAAGAGGGATCATTCCTCCCTCTTCCCCTACAATTCCAAATCCACCATAACCATAGGATGGACAAAGAAAATAATAAAAAACAAGATTTACAAAGACACCCACAATAACATGCAAGCATTCAAGAATCCAAAACCACCATTTTTATTTTGCACAACATACTAAAGAATTAAAAAAGAGATGCATGAATTCCTAAATCGAAACAAACCATCCCTCTCCAAAAAAATCCAAGAACTTCAAGCCTTAAGCTCCTAGCTCCAATCTTTTTACAACTCTTATAGTAAAAATGACAAGCCGAAGTCCATACCCCCTCTCCATGAGGAGGTATAAATAGAAGAATCCATAAAAAATCCTCACAAATGATAGGGTTATATGCGTCGCCCATCTCATCCTCCAACATAAGATTCAAAAATCCCGATAAAATATAAAACAAAACACTTTTAGGAAGTAGTCTACCAAATTTCTTTAAAAACCAATAAGCCAACACACTTCAAATTTTGAGAAAGCTCACAAACCACCATACTTACAAGATGGTGACATGAGAGGGGTCAAATGGGAGGTAAAATACCATTTCACCTTGCAAAGAGACCCCCCCTACCCATAGGTAGGGTCCAAAGCATCTATTTCCATGTAAGGGAGACCCCTAAATGTGAAGAGAGGCCCTTACAAATACCACATTTAGCCCAAATTCGAGATTGAGTAAAGTGTCTCAAGGGTAGAGATGGTGGGGTCAACCCAAATGATAAGTAGGTGGTCCCAAACCACTAACAACAAGATTATTTAACATAAAACATTACTAATGCATGTAGTGACCATTGGGTCCCTAAACTAGTTTGTCACAAGGCTTTAAACAAATTAAGATTAACATAGATACATTAGGAATCAACAATGGTGTCCAACAATGAATACACCAAAACCAAACAAGGATGCACAAAGATCATGCATGGCTAATGGACTCAACCCCAATCAGCCGCTTGTGCCACATAAGGTGCAACTCTGAAACCCACATTCTACTATGTGACATGTAATCTGCACATTCAATTCACACAATAAACATACCTGGTCAATAAATAATGAATCAGAGAAATAATACAATATAAGACAACAAAATTAATCATGGATATTCATTCCAACTATTAAACAATTGATAATTATTTCACTTATGATTGAAAATCCAAATCCATAAAGCAACCAGCATCCAAATGAGATAACTATCCAAAACGGCACATATATTTCTATAGCAGATCAAAACATAGAATTCATCCAAGTTATTATTATGATAAAATTTGTAGTGCCCACTTCCTTTCGACCTCATTTTGTTCTGTTGCTTTTCAAGAGTGATTACTTCACTATGGATTTATTATGGCTTCTTGAGTTAGCATGCTAGTAGATATCATAGACATTGGACTGTTATTGATTTGATCTTTATATGATGCATATGGTTTACTGGTGGACATTTGATGACGATATTTGTATAATTTTGACAGGGTTATTTATCTTTAATTATGACATGTGATATGTTTAATCGTTTTGAGTAGGACTTGATAATTGGACTAATGTGATGATCGTTTTGACATAAATGAAATGTGGAATAGAAATGTGCTAGAAAGTGTTAGTGTTATCGTACTTGCATAGATGATGGTAAATCATGTGTCATTTATTTTAGATTATATTGTATATTTGGCATGAATGTTTTAATGCGGCCAACAGGCCGAAGGAGGTATTTTCTGCTCTGCAGGTATATTATATTCACAACAATATTGGGGAGTGGAGACCAACCACATCGGAATTTGAGAAGAATCCAGCTAAGGTCACCATGGCAACAAGTAATTGTGTGTGTGTTAGAATTATCTGGTAAAGGGAAAATTGTGACCTAGGGATCATGTGTTGTTTTGTTTTAATTTTTCCCTTTTTTTTTATGTTAGTATGTGTTGCTCTTAGTAAGTGAAATTTTACTTATGTTATTATTCATTTTCCTTGGATTGGAGGTTACCCCTTTGTTAGCCATGGGTTGTAGTGGGTTAATTAAGTTAATTTGAAAGTTTCCTAAACTAATTAAAAGATGTGACCTAAGAGAGTTCATTTATTAGGATTTGATTTACTTGGGATTTTGTGTGGATTGATGTGTGTTTGAGTTTGAGTGTAGCACACTCTACCCCACATGGGAAACTCGAATTTGGCCTTGGAGGCCAAATTTCAAAGCTTGTGGGACAAGTCAAACTTGTCCCACACCTCTTAAAACCCCATGCCAACCCTACCTATGGGTTGGGAGGCCAAATTTAGGGTCTTTTAGGTGTTTTGGGGGGATAAAAGGGTAAAAATATTAATTGCACTTCCTTTCAAAATTTAATTTTGTCCTTTGAGGGAGTGGGCTTAGATTGAGTGTGTAAGGTGCTTGCCTTTCTTTCAACCACTTATTAATGGTGCTTTGGAATTTGATGTTGACCAAATGATGTGGAGTGGAGGGAAAAGGAGGTGGCATCCTACTTGGAGCCACATCATCCCTCCCTCTCTTTTCTCTATTTATTTGAGCCTCTTGTTTGTTTTGGGGGTTGGAAGTTTCATTTTTAGTCTTGTGTATTTTGGAGAGGAGAGGATTTGGAAAGAGTTTGTGGATTTTTGGAGCTTGTTGATACTTGTGGGAATTTTGTGGAGCTTGTGGATGCTTGTTTGATCTTTGGAGAGATTTGAGACTTCATACTTGGAACAAGCTCTACCATGGAGAGGTAGGAGCTTCACCTTTGTTGTATTATGTTTCCTTCTTTTTGTTGTATGAATGAGTACATATGTTGTGTTGAATTTTTGTTGTTGCAATGCTTGTTGGGAATGGGTAGAATGCCTAAGTTGGGAGTGGGAGGAGACTATGGGGAGCTAAATTGAGGGAGGCATAAGAGATCATGTTCTTGAGGAGGGAGTTTGGGTTGGGTGCCCACCTTGTAAGAGAAATGCTTGCATTTTCTTCTTGTTTTACTTTGAGGGAGCCATAAGAGTTGAGGGAGGCATAAGAGTGAATGGAGGGATAAGGGGTACTTGAGGGAGGCATAAGAGTTGTTAGGGGTATTGTGTTTTGCATTGGAGGCTTTTAGGTGGCACCCATTCCCATTGGGAGGCATAAGTGGCCTCCCCATATGTCTTACTCTTGTGGCTTTCTTGGTAAGCCTTGTGACTTGTTGTTGTGATTGCATTTCCCCTCTTGTTGTGTTGTTGATTCTCTTGTTTTGAAGGATTATGGAATGCATGTGAAATGTTATGTTTAGTTATGTGGAAGCTTGTAGTTGCCATGAGTTGGATTCTCTCCCATTGTGATGTGGTTGGGGCTCGGGGGCCAATGGAGAGGATGGCTTCTCTTCTCCATTGGGTATTTTGGTTGGGAGGAGAGCGTTGCCTCTCCCCTTATTTTGTTGTGAATCAAGCAAACTATGGAGGAGCCACCTTGTTGATATTTGGAGCATTGGAACCTTGTTGATGACAATGTGAAACCACCATGTAGTTTTACCCACCTTGAGTGGAGGAAAAATGTAATGTTGCTTTGTATTTTAAGCTTCCAATATTGTAAATTTGTTTCCACATGAAGTAGGAAAATGTTGTAACAAGATTTTGAAGGAAAGTTGTATTGAAATGTTAGTAATTCTTATTCTAAAATTTATTGGAAATATTGTTGAACTCTTTTGTGGAATACTTGGAAATTTACACAAAAATACATATATTAGAATCCGTTTTGTTGCTAAAAAAAAAAATGTATTGAAAAGTGAGAATATTAGTGCATTACCTCTTGTTGTATTGTTGATGGAAAGGAATTAAGTTTTAACTAGGTTCCAATATGCCAATAAAGTAAAGTATACCCTAACTCTATCATGTTCTTCTTCATTTAAGAATTTCTTGTAAATCCATTGCAAATTGTAAAGGGGAAATGAAATCGAATCTCTTTGAAAACCCATGCTATGTTTATTGAATTGTGTAGAAGGAAATTTTAATGCAAAGTTCTATGCTTAATAAGTTCATTACCACATTTCATTAATAAAGGAACTAATGTTTTAAATATTATCCATGTTTAAGCAATATGAAAACTAACGGATTTACTAATATAGGATTTCACTAATAACAATATACTATTGATTTTCCCTTCATATTAATAAAGTATGTTATCATAAAACATAGCCAATGAATAACATCAATGAAATTTATAAATAAGTCTACGTATGAACTGTCCTTTTTCTTTTGCAAAACAGATCGAGCTCCACGAACAGTCTGATGTGAAACAGATCCACCTCTATGAGATTTTCTTCACGAGCTGGTAAATAAAATAGGAAGGGCCTCATTAGAGAACCGAAGTAATAAATTTGATCAGGTCTTGGGAACACTCTCAGTGGGGTTCCCTCCTGAAGAATGCCAAGTTATTAAAATTTGCAAATTTTATTCAACTCTGCAAGAGAAAACGTTAGATCTGGCAGGAGTACGTTTTCAAAATTTTCTCCAATCCATTCTTTTTACTCGTAATACTAATCGATTTGATTGAATAGTGAAAAAGCATTGATTTTATACCCCTGCCTACAGACTTTCTACAAATGTCCCTTAAATCAATAGTTTTAAAGATATAACGAGTTCCCCAAATTTTGATGTCTCTCATTCTATACTTCACACTTTAAAAGTCGTTATGACTGTAATAACACTCATCCACTCTTTAGATTTGTGTGAGAACCTCTGAATTCTTCCCTGTGACCCAATTTCACCATCTCTATTCACAGTAGCTTATAACCGGCCCGTATCTTCAACTATGATCCTCCACTTATTTACCTGTAGTCAGCAGTTTGCCTTGCATTTATAATGTGGTGGCTTCTTTATAAACAAAAAAGATGGAATTACTGGAAGTATTGACAGAGATAATAAAATCTCAACTAATGCGTACATCAGAATAGAATGACAAAAGAATGATCTGCTTCATGAACATTATGATATGAAACAGATCCACCTCTAGGAGTTTCTCTCCCACGGGCTGCACCATGAGACAGGTAAGAGCTCAGTAGAAAAATGTTGTAAAACCTTCCATCTGTCTCTGCGTGACTCTATCATTGTCCCTTCATCGATTTGATAATGGATATATCTTGAAGGCAGATCCTGAATTTGAAATCACATTCGATACTGAATAGATAACATCACAGTTGGACAACCTGCTTGCTTGGAATTGCCCAAGGGGCCTCCATGCTACTGCCTGGCTGTCCACCTGTGCAGGCCGCGGCTAATGGACCCTGTCTCGACCATTCCTCGCTGCATACGATGATAGTAGAGGTAGCTTGCCTTCCCCTCACCTGTTGTAGCTCCTCTATAACCCGTTTATCTTGTGTGCGGCCAGGTCCAGTTAAGGCGGTGGGTAGACCTGAATTGGGAGGCATGGGATTTTGCGAATCCTTGTAGCAGCGGATTAATGAATCATGCGGCCTGGTTGGAAGAAGCTGCACACAAGGGAGGGAGTCTTGATGGTTAGCAGGTGGCCATTAAAGCCACCCACCCCAATCTTGCTGTCAAACTGAAATTTGAATACTTTCCCACCTTGAAAAGTCTCTTGTCCCTTTTGTTCAATTTCGACCTTATGATTAAGTATATAGTTTTACCTAATGAAATTTTTGATAATATATATATGTCATTTTAAATTTTTAAATCTAAATTTATCCCTTTTATACCAAATTAAAATGAATAGACAAAGAAGAGTAACTAAATTCTTTCCCCCCTTTTAATGTTCGATTGTTGAGTTACGATCATGACACGAGGATATTTCTTCACCGGCTCATGTTCTTAAGGTATTTTAGAGGCAAGGTTAAATGACCTTCTGGATAATATCTGGCTCATTGACGCCGAGCTCTGACGACAACGCTAGTGCCGAGAAGGACCTTAGGGAGGCCTTGGCGAACTAACTAGAATTCTTTTTTGAAACGTATCCTGCCCTTGACACTATAACAAAGCGACCTGATTTAAATGTATTGCAATTCTAAACTGGTGCTCTTAATTTCGATCTTAAAAAAAAAAATTGCCGCATTTTCGGGTTGAAGGTTCTTGGAAGCGTTCTCGTCGTCGTGAGCGTCGTTGTTTTCACGGCGTTACATTTTGGTATCAGTGCCAGGGGTTCGAAGCTTGGACCCTTGGGCGCACGCAGAAAACCCGAAACGTGAACATTCAACCTAGTGCAGAGCTGACTTTTTGTTTTTAAAATATAAAACCACAATGTTGATAATTATAGTAAACAACAAATTTAGAAAACTGACACAAGACCTAGAACAATGAACTAACTCTCACCTTGATCTGTGCAGGAGGCACGGATTGGGCGAGGGGTCTCTTCATATAGACCTAGACATACCACCGCCAGAGCAGGCCGTAGTAGCCATTCTACCTCAGATCTTGCAGACACTCCAGGATGTCAATGCTGCTATACGCGGAGAGCCCTTGGGAGGACGACTTGCTAGACATAGTTTAGAGCCATCAGTAGATGCCCAGGCATCCCCTCGACACAGCGAGGAGCACAGGGCAGAGAACTTCCGTGCGGAGTTGGCTAGGGCAGAGTCGCCACAGAGAGGACATGGGGATAGGATCTCAGGACATAGAGACAGGTCTCAAAGCCCTAGACAGAGGGAGGAGCATTCAGATAGACCTAGGATTCATCATACGTTAGCTGCAGACCATATCAGGGAGATCCTGAAGCTACGACCATCTCACTATTCGGGTGATACAGGTGGTTTTCAGGCAGAGGCCTGGTTGGTGAGCTTGAGCGGATGCTTCAAGCTCTGCCCTTGTACTAGCAACACGAAAGCTCGTGTTGCAATCCATCTTCTGAAGGATGGAGCAAGAGTCTGGTGGAGGACCGAGGAGCAGAAGCTCCATGTTGACTCAGAGAAGATTACCTGGGATCTGTTTGAGGAGCGTTTCAGGAGCAGGTATTTACCCAGGAGATTTATACAACAGCAGATAGACGAGTTTCATGATCTTCGTCAGGCATCGATGACAGTAGCATGAGTATGAGAGTCGATTTCTCGACCTACTCCAGTACGTTGACTATATGCAGGATGAGTAGGTACGGATTCATAGGTTCATCTGGGGCCTGAACTTGGACTTAGGTGGCACAGTGCGCATTCACTACCCACAAACATTAGCAGAGGCCGTGGAGAAGGCCTATATTGCAGAGGAGACATGGGGGAAGACGCAGCAGGCTAGAGACAGAGTTCGGAGCCGTATCCAGCAGATGCAGGATAGTAGGTCGAAGGGGTCAATTCCTCCTCCACGGGGTGGACAAATTTCAGGGCAAGCTTCATTCAGGCCACCACAGCAGTAGCAGTAGCAGACCCGCCCACCTTACCAACATCCTCAGAGATTTGATGCACAGAGAGGACGTAGTATGGGGCCTCCTCCTAGGGGTCCCATCAGGACACAGGGTGCACCAAGAGCTCAGTCAGCAGGAGCTCATCAGCAGAGACCTCAGCAGTCCATAGCCGGATCGTCAGGATCTGTATCTTAGTCATCTAGAGTACTAGCTGGAGCTGCTTCCCACTGGAGAGGACCAGGCAGCTGTTATGGTTTTGGTGTTGTTGGACATCATTGGAGAGATTGCCCACAGAACCCTAACAAGGGTAAGACACAGAGCTCAGAGCCTACTATTGGAGATATGGCACGGAGTCATCAGATCTACGCAGCGGTTGAGAATCGCCAGGCTGAGCATCAGAGTACTGTGATTGAGACGACAGGTAGTATTGGTGGTATTTCCACCTCTATATTATTTGATTCTGGTTCTTCTGATTCTTTTATTGCACCATCCTTAGTAGAGCATTGTAGGCTAGTGGCAGTTAGGCAGGGCCGTAGTTGGGATGTTGAGATGGCTTCTGGAGCCAAAATTTCTGTAGACTCCTTAGTCAAGGAGTGTGTAGTGGATTTGGGACCCTTCACCACTACTTCTGATCTTCGGATCCTTCCATTAGGATCTTATGGCATCATTTTAGGCATGGATTGGTTGTCCGCTCATAGAGCTAGAGTGGATTGTTACCATAAGACTATTGCTTGCATAGATGATCTTGGAGTAGAGTCAGTGATATCAGGAGTTAGGAGGGTCGTATCCATTCGCACCATCTCCGCTATGCAGCTTAAGCGGTGTGCGCGACAGGGTTTTCAGATGTTTGCTATTACGGTCAGTGATAGATCAGAGGATGAGTCGAGAGGACCTTCCCTCGATGATCATCCCATCTTGTCAGAGTTTACTGATGTGTTCCCAGGGGAGCTACCGGGATTACCTCCCCCACGTGAGATCGGCTTCCATATAGATCTAGTTCCGGGCGCAGAGCCTATCTCACGAGCACCCTATTGGATGACTACTCCTGAGTTATGTGAGCTCAAGTTGCAGCTTGAGGACCTTCTGGAGAAAGGCCTAATCCCTCCTAGTGTATCCCCTTGGGGTGCACCAGTGATCTTCGTGAAGAAGAAGGATGGATCTCTTCGGTTGTGTATTGACTACCGTCAGCTGAATAAAGTAACGATAAAAAATCGTTACCCCCTTCCACGCATTGATGATTTATTTGATCAGATGAAGGGGGATACAGTTTTCTCTAAGATAGATCTTAAGTCAGGATACCATCAGCTCAGGATTGCGGAGACGGATATTCACAAGACAGCATTCCGTACGCGATATGGCCACTACGAGTTCACAGTGGTACCTTTCGGTTTGACGAATGCCCCCACAGTGTTCATGAGTTTGATGAATGGGGTATTCAGGACCTTCCTTGATCGCTTCATGCTCATCTTCCTTGATGACATTCTGATTTACTCACGCACATGTGAGGAGCATGAGGAGCACCTTCGCCAGGTTCTTCAGTGTCTTCGCGAACAACGCCTTTACGGGAACTTGGAGAAGTGTGCGTTCTTTCAGCCTGAGGTGCAGTATTTGGGCCACATCATTTCTAGGGAAGGTATCGCAGTCGATCCTTCCAAGATTTGAGCCATCATGGATTGGCCAGCACCCACTAGTGTGACCGAGGTGCGTAGTTTCATGGGTCTAGTAGGGTATTACAGGAGGTTTGTTCAGGACTTTTCTCGGATTGTGCACCCTATCACTTCTCTTCAGCGGAAAGGGAAGAAGTTTTTATGGTCAGATAGATGTGAGCAGGCCTTCAGTACACTGAAGGAATGCCTCACGAGAGCACCTATTCTTGCAGTGCCAGATCCTCAGGGAGAGTTCTACGTTTGCACAGATGCTTCCTTGGCAGGACTTGGAGGTGTGTTAATGCAGGAGGGTAGAGTCAGTTGCCTTTGAGTCTCACAAACTCAAATATTATGAGCTAAATTATCCGACCCATGACCTTGAGCTTGCAGCAGTGGTACATGCCTTAGTGCGGTGGAGACATTTTCTTCTTGGCTAGAGATTTACACTCAGGACCAATCACTTGAGTCTTCGCCACCTCTTCACGCAGCCCAATCTCAACGCTCGTCAGCGGCGTTGGATGGAGTTACTCTGTGAGTATGACATGGAGATAGAGCATGTGAAAGGGAAGGAGAATGTGGTTGCAGATGCCTTGAGTAGGCGGAGACATGTGGCTATGGCCACCTCAGTGGGCACAGATTTGCGGAGTAGGATCTTGCAGCAGCTTCCTCATGATAGTTTCTACCTTGCAGCCAGAGCAGAGATTGAGTCTCAGAGACCCCTTGAGGGGAGATTTGATGGATTTTCATTAGAGGCAGATGGTCTTCTCAGACACAGAGGTCGGATATATGTTCCTAGAGATGGAGGCTTGAGACATGACATTTTGACAGAGGCTCATCGTGCACCTTATTCAGCCCATCCCGGGGTGAAGAAGATGCATGCCACCCTGAGACAGTTGTATTTTTGGAGAGGACTTCAGAGAGACGTAGCTTCATTTGTGTCACGCTGTTTAGAGTGCCAGAGGGTGAAGGCCGAGCATCAGCATCCAGCTGGCCTTCTCTATCCTCACGCCATACCGGAGTGGAAGTGGGACACCATTTCCATGGACTTCATCGTTGGATTACCTACGTCGAGATACCATCACGACGCCATCATGGTCACGGTGGATAAATTGACGAAGGTAGCTCATTTTTCTCCAGTGAAGACCACCTATATAGCGAGTGTTGTGGCACGAGTATACCTTGATGAGATTGTCAGATTACATGGGATTCCGCAGAAGATCATTTGCGACCACGACCCTTTGTACACTTCCCATTTCTGGACCACCATGCAGTATGCCCTCGGGACGAGGATTAATTTCAGCACAGCTTATCACCTGAGACAGATGGATAGACAGAGAGGGTGAATCAGATTTTGGAGGATATGCTCAGGATGTACGTGATGGATCATCAGTCGAGATGGGAGGAGTATCTGTATTTGGTGGAGTTTGCCTACAATAATAGTTTCCAGAGTTCTATAGGCATGGCTCCTTTTCAGGCATTATATGGTAGAGAGTGCAGGACACCTCTTAGTTGGGACAGGATTGAGGACAGGGTTTCTCTTGGGCCAGCATTATTACAGGACATGGAGCAGCAGGTTACCTTGATCAGACAGAGATTGCAGGAGGCGCAGGATAGACAGAAGAAGTATGCAGACCAGCATAGGACAGATCGCATTTTTGAGGTAGGCACGAAGGTGTTTCTTCGTGTCAGACTGCATAAGAGCCCTATCCGTTATGGAAAAGGTTCTAAGCTTGCTCCTAGGTTTGTGGGTCCCTTTGAGATCTTGGAGCACCTTGGTCCCTTGGCCTATCATCTAGCATTGCCACCTAGCTTATCTCGCGTCCATGATGTGTTTCACGTTTCTGTGCTTAGGAGATATATTTCTGATCCTTCTCATGTGCTAGATTGGACCGCATTGCAGGTGCAGGATCAGGGGCAGGTGATGGTGGAGCCCATGTGCATTTTAGATCATAGGACCCTGGGCCTTCGCGGCAGAGAGATTGATCAGGTTCGGGTCCAATGGGACAGGTATGATGAGACTGCAACTACTTGGGAGGATGCTACTTTGCTACGAGGACAGTTTCCACACCTTTTCCAGTGACTTCCAGGAGGAATTCGAGTCTAAGGGGAGGGGGATGTAGTGCCCACTTCCCTTCGACCTCATTTTGTTTTGTTGTTTTCGAGACTGATTACTTCACTATGGATTTATTATGGCTTCTTGATTTAGCATGCTAGTAGATATCATAGACATTGGACTGTTATTGATTTGATCTTTATATGATGCATATGGTTTACTGGTGGACATTTGATGATGATATTTGTATAATTTTGACAGGGTTATTTATCTTTAATTATGACATGTGATATGTTTAATCATTTTGAGTAGAACTTGATAATTGGACTAATGTGATGATCGTTTTGATATAAATGAAATGTGGAATAGAAATGTGCTAGAAAGTGTTAGTGATATCGTACTTGCATAGATGATAGTAAATCATGTGTCGTTTATTTTAGATTATATTGTATATTTGGCATGAATGTTTTAATGCGGCCAACAGGCCGAAGGAGGTATTTTCTGTTCTGCAGGTATATTATATTCACAACAATATTGGGGAGTGGAGACCAACCACATCGGAATTCGAGAAGAATCCAGCTAAGGTCACCATGGCAACAAGTAATTGTGTGTGTGTTAGAATTATCTGGTAAAGGGAAAATTGTGACCTAGGGATCATGTGTTGTTTTGTTTTAATTTTTCCCTTTTATTATGTTAGTATGTGTTGCTCTTAGTAAGTGAAATTTTACTTATGTTATTATTCATATTCCTTGGATTGGAGTTTACCCCTTTGTTAGCCATGGGTTGTAGTGGGTTAATTAAGTTAATTTGAAATTGTCCTAAACTAATTAAAAGATGTGACCTAAGAGAGTTCATTTATTAGGATTTGATTTACTTGGGATTTTGTGTGGATTGATGTGTGTTTGAGTTTGAGTGTAGCACACTCTACCCCACATGGGAAACTCGAATTTGGCCTTGGAGGCCAAATTTCAAAGCTTGTGGGACAAGTCAAACTTGTCCCACACCTCTTAAAACCCCATGCCAACCCTACCTATGGGTTGGAAGGCCAAATTTAGGGTCTTTTAGGTGTTTTGGGGGGATAAAAGGGTAAAAATATTAATTGCACTTTCTTTCAAAATTTAATTTTGTCCTTTGAGGGAGTGGGCTTAGATTGGAGTGTGTAAGGTGCTTGCCTTTCTTTCAACCACTTATTAATGGTGCATTGGAATTTGATGTTGACCAAATGATGTGGAGTGGAGGGAAAAGGAGGTGGCATCCTACTTGGAGCCACATCATCCCTCCCTCTCTTTTCTCTATTTATTTGATCCTCTTGTTTGTTTTGGGGGTTGGAAGTTTCATTTTTAGTCTTTGTGTATTTTGGAGAGGAGAGGATTTGGAAGGAGTTTGTGGATTTTTGGAGCTTGTTGATACTTGTGGGAATTTTGTTGGAGCTTGTGGATGCTTGCTTGATCTTTGGAGGATTTGAGACTTCATACTTGGAGCAAGCTCTACCATGGAAAGGTAGGAGCTTCACCTTTGTTGTATTATGTTTTCTTCTTTTTGTTATATGAATGAGTACATATGTTGTGTTGAATTTTTGTTGTTGCAATGCTTGTTGGGAATGGGTAGAATGCCTAAGTTGGGAGTGGGAGGAGACTATGGGGAGTTTAAATTGAGGGAGGCATAAGAGATCATGTTCTTGAGGAGGGAGTTTGGGTTGGGTGCCCACCTTGTAAGAGAAATGCTTGCATTTTCTTCTTGTTTTACTTTGAGGGAGCCATAAGAGTTGAGGGAGGCATAAGAGTGAATGGAGGGATAAGGGGTACTTGAGGGAGGCATAAGAGTTGTTAGGGGTATTGTGTTTTGCATTGGAGGCTTTTAGGTGGCACCCATTCCCATTGGGAGGCATAAGTGGCCTCCCCATATGTCTTACTCTTGTGGCTTTCTTGGTAAGCCTTGTGACTTGTTGTTGTGATTGTTTTCCCTCTTGTTGTGTTGTTGATTCTCTTGTTTTGAAGGATTATGGAATGCATGTGAAATGTTATGTTTAGTTATGTGGAAGCTTGTAGTTGCCATGAGTTGGATTCTCTCCCATTGTGATGTGGTTGGGGCTCGGGGGCCAATGGAGAGGATGGCTTCTCTTCTCCATTGGGTATTTTGGTTGGGAGGAGAGCGTTGCCTCTCCCCTTATTTTGTTGTGAATCAAGCAAACTATGGAGGAGCCACCTTGTTGATATTTGGAGCATTGGAACCTTGTTGATGACAATGTGAAACCACCATGTACTTTACCCACCTTGAGTGGAGGAAAAATGTAATATTGCCTTGTATTTTAGCTTCCAATTATTGTAAATTTGATCCCACATTAAGTAGGAAAATGTTGTAACAAGATTTTGAAGGAAAGTTGTATTGAAATGTTAGTAATTCTTATTCTAAAACTTATTGGAAATATTGTTGAACTCTTTTGTGGAATATTTGGAAATTTACACAAAAATATATATATTAGAATCCGTTTTGTTGCTAAAAAAAAAGATGTATTGAAAAGTGAGAATATTAGTGCATTACCTCTTGTTGTATTGTTGATGGAAGGAATTAAGTTTTAACTAGGTTCCAATATGCCAATAAAGTAAATTATACCCTAACTCTATCATGTTCTTCTTCATTTAAGAATTTCTTGTAAATCCATTGCAAATTGTAAAGGGGAAATGAAATCGAATCTCTTTGAAAACCCATGCTATGTTTATTGAATTGTGTAGAAGGAAATTCTAATGCAAAGTTCTATGCTTAATAAGTTCATTACCACATTTCATTAATAAGGAACTAATATTTTAAATATTATCCATGTTTAAGTAATATGAAAACTAACGGATTTACTATTATAGGATTTCACTAATAACAACATACTATTAATATTCCCTTCATATTAATAAAGTATATTATCATAAGCCATAGTCAATGAATAATATCAATGAAATTTATAAATAAGTCTACGCATGAACTGTCCCTTTTCTTTTGCAAAACAAATCGTGTTCCATGAACAGTCTGATATGAAACAGATCCACCTCTATGAGATTTTCTGCCACGAGCTGGTTAATAAAATAGGAAGGTTCTCCTTAGAGAAACGTCGTATAATAAATTTCAGAGTCTTTGTAGATCGTCCCTACTGAAGAATGGGGTTATTAAAATTTGTAAATTTTAAATCCAGATAATATGTTTAAAGAGTACGTTTTCAAAATTTTCTCCAATCCAATACTCAATAATACTAATCGATTTGATTGAATAGTGAAAAAGTCGATTCTATACCTGCCTCTACAGAACGTTCATGGAAAAACAATAGTTTTAGCAAACGATCGAGTCTTCGATTTCCTGTCCGGCTGAAATTTGAACTGTCCCTCTCGATTTTGATAGTGATTCACACTTTTAAAAGCTCGAATTATGACTTCGAATGAACAGGCATCAACATAGTTCAGCCTTCGTGTTGGAGAACCTCCAAATTCTTCCCTGTGACCCAATTTCAACATGCCATCAAGTACTTATCAGCTCTCCGGGATTCTACTTATTCTCACTCTGTAGTCAGCAGTTTGCCTTGCAATGTGGTGGCATCTTTATAAAAACCCAAAAGATGAATCTACCTGAATTGTCTCCAGAGATACATAAAATTTCTTGAACTAATGCGTATTCAGATACTGACAACAGATATCTACTTCGTGAACATTATGATATGAAACAAACCTGCTCTAGGAGTCTTAAGCGCTCAAACAGGTAAGACGCTCAGTAGAAAGGCCTTGTAAAACCTTTTGTCTCCGCGTTCTCTGCTGCCTTCATCGATTTGATAATGGATATATCTATGAAGGCCGCGGCCAGGATTTGACGCCTGTTGCCAGATCACTGAACCTTACAGCCATAGTTGGACAACGAGGCATAGCTTGGAAGTGAATGAACGGACTTTGTTTGCCCGCCTGAAGCTCTCACCCTCCTCAGCAGCACACGCGGCCATGGACCCTGTCTTTCCTCGCTGCATACGATGACAGTAGAGGTAGCTTGCCTTCCACTCACCTGTCTGTAGCTTCCTCTTAACCCATTTCTTTTTTTTGCATCGGCCAGGGACCAGTTAAGGCGGTGGGTAGACCTTGGGAGGTGTGAGATTTACAATCCTTGTAAAGTGAATTAATGAATCATGCGGCCCAGTTGGAAGAAGCTGCATGCATGGGAGGGAGTCTTGATGGTTGGCAGGTGGCCATTAAAGCCACCCACCCCAATCTTGCTATCAAACCGAAATTTGAATACTTTCCCACCTTGAAAAGTCTCTTGTCCCTTTTGTTCAATTTCGACCTTATGATTAAGTATATAGTTTTACCTAATGAAATTTTTGATAATATATATATATATATATATATATAATCATTTTAAATTTTGAAATTTATCCCTTTTATACCAAATTAAAATGAATAGACAAAGAAGAGTAACTAAATTATTTCCCCCCTTTTTAATGTTCGATTGTTGAGTTACGATCATGACACGAGGATATTTCTTCACCGGCTCATGTTCTTAAGGTATTTTAGAGGCAAGGTTAAATGACCTTCTGGATAATATCTGGCTCATTGACGCCGAGCTCTGATGACAATGCTAGTGCCGAGAAGGACGTTAGGGAGGCCTTGGCGACCTAACTAGAATTCTTTTTTTTTATCCTACCCTTGACACTATAACAAAGCGACCCGATTTAAATGTATTGCAATTCTAAACTGGTTGCTCTTAATTTCGATCTTAAAAAAAAAAATTGTCGCATTTTCGGGTTGAGGGTTCTTGGAAGCAAGTTCTCATCGTCGTGAGCGTCATTGTTTTCGCAGCGTTAAAAAATCCAAAGTAGAATCATCATAATTAATGATCACAATATGAAATAGATTCATCATTCATCCATCATATATCTAGTAAAAATCCATCTAAGTTGCATCCTTTCTGTAACCATAATAGCGCGGGTACAAGAAACTAGAAATATGTATCACAACAATTTATTGGCATAGCATGCCTCAAACACCACCTATGTCATAAGAGTAATGTACGGAAAAAACCATATAATGATTAAATAATATTATATCAATGTCAATAATCCATAATGTGACCACATATTATCTACATAGTGATAAATCAATATCTACAACCTAGTAAATGAAAAGAGCCGATAAATGTAACGATGCAAGAAACGGGTGGACACTAAATATGGTAAATGTCCAATTTACATTCCATAATAGGCCTCTAATGAGTCGAGATCATTCATGTGTTGGAAATATCAGGTAGAGATTATTAAATTTACAAATAAGTCCATTTTGAGGGAAATATGCTTTAGATTTAAGAACCTTTACTCACAAGAAAATAGAATATGAGGTCTTAGAATAAGCCATAGGTTTAGAAGGATGTCAGGAAGAGGAATTAGAAGCTTCTAGAAAGATATTTTTAGTTCCTCCAGAACTGCCTTTGACTGGTTTATTTTATTTTAAAAAATGGTTAGAACCCCCATATCTATCACCCCCATTGCCCTTTGATGGAAACCCCTGCGCCAACAATGCCTCCAACAACATCAAGGGACTGAAATGTTGCTAATATACCATTGTTAGAGGAATGCAACATGTGCCGAGGGCTATCACCACGGAATGAGTTATTTTTGGTAGGGGGACCACTCCAAAGCCAAATGCTTCTATTCCTGTTGTGAAGTATTACTATCATGGTCTGAAGTGTCGTTGCCATGCTTGCCTAACCTCCTTAGGGTAGGTCACGGAAAAAAAACGCATCCACAAGCACTACCATCCATTTGATTAATTTTAGAAAATTAAAATTGAGATTCCAATTGAAACAAGAGCAGTAATGCTACTAAGTACTGCCATAGTGGCAGCAAAGGTCAACTGATCAATGCTTCATGATGATGCCTGTGTATGCATTCTTGTCCCTATCAATGGTGCAGAAGAGCTCAAATATATTTTCGTTGTTGTTACAGATTTCCTCATTATCAAATGCATCAGGGGATATGATGCTAGCAGCGCCATGCATTTAGTGAGGTCATTGTTGTTGACGTCCATGTTATTTGTGACGCGTATTATTTTTAAGAAAAAACCCATAATTGACTAAAGGCTTCCAGGTTGTGACCATGAATGTTGGCTTATCGAATCTCCATGCAAGAACTAAAAAATAGGAATCCAGGCCATACAGTCTTAAAGTATCGTAATCGTAGCCATCCATTACAAATACAGACAAAATAAATCGGCCTCGAAATATTCATGCTTCCAGAATTGCATGTTATATATACACTATCCATATTCGTAATGTGTATCACAAAGAAAGATTCACATATCAGTCAGTAAACAATTGACATGTAAAATAATTTGCTGTATGATGTATGTTGTTTTTGCACACCACATTTTGTGAAAGAAAACAAAATTTGGATCAAAATATTGGAAATAGTGTTAAAAAGCGCTAAAAATACTCTCGTGCTATTATGAAAAGAAAGTGTGCTTGTTGAAAATGTTTGTAAAATATTGTTGGTCAAATCAATGTTTGTACATTTTAGGGATGACTTGTTTCTTTGACATGAATACTCAATTCTCGATGCAGAGCATCTCAATGATATACAAAATATTGCCACCCAAAAAAAAAAGTTATGAAATATTTTTTAGAGAATTTTGTTGAGAATAGTTGAATGAATGTCCAATTTCCTATTCCTTCTTTGTCTTGTGACGGTTAATCTTGCCAATGACCGTGTATGTAATGATTTCAAATAAGTATTCGAATACAGGAATAAAGTGAATTGTGACTTCTTGATGCTAAATCCTATTAGTTTCATGTAGATGTCTAATATTTGTCACAAGTTTGCCCATTTGTTCACGAAACTATTAGTTCTATGAAAATCTGAATGCAGGTAGGTATTCAACGAAGGCAATGTCTCCAACTGAAAAATTACATTCTACATCATTAGTATTAGCACAGTCAAAGAAATAGTAGCTCGCCTGTCATTCTCTTGCAATGTTTTTGCAATGTAGCATGGTGGCATTGTGCAGCATTAATTTAGCAGTCTCTTCGAACTCAAGTACAACAGTCGAGGCGTTAACTCAACCCACTTTATTTTATTTGAATTGATTTTCTTTTCGTGATATTGACATAAAAAAGTGAGCAGTATACCTGTTATAAGATCATCGGGAAAATGCAATGCAACACTAACAGTAATTGCTTTGTCATTGAAATGTAAAGCTAACATGCCCTTGAGCTTGGATACATGATGACTAAACTCAACAGGGTGTTTGGCAACATGCAATCCATTGAGATGATCACATCGAAAACAACTTGCTTCAACAATTTCCCTTCATACCTGTAAATTCTGAAAGTTGTAATGGTAATTAAATGGCACAGAAATAGTTAAATGAAAATCTTTTCAGCGTATACAAGAAATGAAAAATATCAGTACCCTGAAGCGAGCTACAAAGACCATCCAAACTAGCGCAAATTGTCTAGCACTATGCTCCTGGTCGACTAGTAACCATGACAGACTGACAAGCTTGAAAACTTGTAAGACGAACATATAAATTGAAATTCAGGGTAGGTAGGTAGCATTTGAATTTGCTAAAAGGACAAAAAAAAATCTTTCCCTATTCGTAAATAAAATAAAATAAACTGGTCTTAATATTCTAAGTTTAAGGAACTGTGAAGGCTCTGAGAATAAACTGGTCATACTATTCGAAGTTTGAGGTGTTGTGAAGGTTATAATAGCCACAAGCTTGAATGTAGTTCAAATATGAAAAGTTGCTATCATTTTTGTCAAAGGTTAGAGACGAGCATACAGCAGGAATCCAGACACAACAGTAACTGAAATCGTAAAGAGTACTTGAAATAAATAGAATATTGGACGGTTAAAATGCACAAATATTGCCCCCGACGAAATGTAAAGAAATCATGAGAAATATGAACGAGTCTAAAAAAAAAATTGACAGAATTTAGCAGAGGAAGTGCCACAACAAAAAAAGCGTCGGATGACTGAAAAATAGCTTAGATCTTAACCTCAATTCATCTTTCCCTTGCATCTATGTAGGTTTAAACATAAAAAAGGGCAAAACATAAGAGTACTAACCAACTCAACAAGCGCGGCAGCTCTCTGATACCGATCTCCATGGACAATGGCATTATCTCTTCCCTGTATCATTTTGCGGCCTCCGTGCATATCCCTACTGCTACTAGCCCTGTTATGCCTAATCGGAGGATCCTCCATTGTTTTTCCCCTTCGAAATTTGATCGTACAGAGTAACTCGATGTCAATTGCCTAAGGCAAGGGAAATTAGGAATAGGCGGGCATTTTGATATTGGTATATCAAAAAGTGACATCAGTGCAACACTTTGGAAAACAAGAACTGAGAAAGTACTTAGTCCCCACACCCTGTAATAAATATCATGACATCATTTTTTTTCTCGAAACTGCTGAAGGCCACAATAACATCTTAATGTGTAGGCCAATCAAATTGTAGATAAATGACATTTTGTAATTATTTTGTTAAGAAATGTGCAAGTTTAATAATATTTATCATGGATTTGAAAAATGTTTATTAGTTTATGAAAATTATAAAAAAACTTTGATTGGTTGAAAAGTGTGAATAATAATAACTAGTTATGCAATTGTGAAACTTATAGTTACACTGCCATGGGCAGTACTAATAATATCCTCCTTTGTCATCGTCTTCAATAGTAGAGTTAATTTGTCAAGTTGAAGTAACATTTGGAATCCAAGATATTCCATGTTCTCATGGATCCCAGAACAAGATAGTCTCACTTACTATCTATCGTAAAACTTTAAGTGTGTCTAATCTAAGGATAAAATCACTTAGGAATACTCATGGCTTAAATCACATCCTTAACAAAGACCCCGTATATCTATATTTGGATAGAATTTACTCCAAGCAAGAGATAAATGTGTGGACTTAGATTTGTGACAGGGATCGGTAAAGAGAAAAGGGAGATTTTTTTTTTCACTCTTCCCATTCCCATTAACAATTTTGAAATAAAATTAGTATAGAGTATGTGTTAACATATAAATAGATAGAGAGAGAAATAATATCGCAAGGACATTATTTAGACTAACTCTACAATACTACTAGTTTCTAAGTAATAAACACTTTATAATAATGTGATGTATCCTTTCTAGTTGTATCTTTTCTTTATTTTTTTATTTAATTTATTTTCTTTTGAAAATTACAACTAAATTTTACATTTTTTACTTTAATTTTTTAAATTGTATTTCTATAACACATTTATAATATTTAAAATAGTTGATGATGGTTCCATTTTTATAATTAAAGTCCATATATCAAATCCCATTGATTAAAATGAGCTTATAAAAATCTATATACATGATTTGGGATATGTTTATATTATTATGAAAAAGGGCCACAAAGTGGTTGGTATTTTCTTTTGTTAAGTATTTTTGGCCGATGTAGCCTAGGTTTTACCACCAATAGGCCAAGGCATGCTGGCACATCACTCAACCTGAACTGAGTGCTCACTCGAAGTGCAAGAGGGTATCAGTTCCCGCTTTAGAGAATCTTGTTCAAGAGGTTAGCATGATTGAATGTATATTTCAGATCCATAACAGATAATCAAATATTCCATAGTGCATAAACCAGATCTACTTCTTAACCATATGAAGGAATAACCAAAAAATTATTATCATCAGATTTACCTTACAAGATCCATTCTCAGTTACATCCAACACCAATATCCAGCCAATAATATCCATTATACTAAATATTGCAAAACACAGAAGCTTCTTACATACATAACAATGTCACCATAGTCATGCACGCTAACAAACTTGCAACATAACACTACAATAATATTTGGTCCCTAAACCATGTAAATCAATACATATTTATAGGAGTGGGGACTTTCCTTTCACTGCCCATCCACCTTCAAAAATAGACTACATGCTAATAATAGCCATGCGTCGAGCCAAGTACTAAGAGCATGTAAGCTCTCTAACAATAGATCTTCTTCAATTAACTCTTAGTTTAGATCCTATTATTAGCTTTAGATTATGCATGATTTTTAGTCTTCCCAAGATCCCAAAATAACCTTTTTGTATTCTTTAAGTATTCTATAAAACGTGCTTCACACTCCATGTCTATCTTTAGCTCTTCATTCAAAACTTGTTAAATGTTAACCTATTATGCTCAACCTTGTCTTGACTCTACACACAAACCCTGTCATCCGCGCGTGCTCTTTCTCATGCACCTTTCTTCTACAACGTCTTCTGCATGTGCTAACCTTGATTTTGAGACTTAATCATTTTTCTATGCTCAACATTACCCCACAATAGAAGTGGTTTCCTTCCTCGGAAAAAATCTTCTCCGACAAAGAATAAATAATGAAAGAATATCATCCTTGTACCTACATATGTTGCTTATTCCAAATAATGAAAGAATTATGTTACTACTATATAAGAATTGGGAAGTCCTTAGTTAATGATGCATCAATTTCATTCAAATCTTTTACCTCACTCTGCACCTGTCTAAACAAATCCCCCATCATCGTATTAACCTCCTCAAATGTCAGATCTTCACCCTTGGATTTAAATGTATCAACCATATTTTCTAGATGTTTGTTTAGGTTTATCAGCACGTCCATCCTAAACATCACCTAGGGATATAATTCCTTTATTGTATTCTTTATATAGGCCCTCAAGACTTCAATTTCCTCAGTCTTCTTTTCTACGTCAGCTAGGATCTTATCATGTTCCTCCCAATTTCCCTTGTTTTTGGTCTAGAAGTCCTTTATATCCACCTCATGTGTGGCAACCAACACACTTACCACCCTATCTCTTTCTTCACAGTTGTCATAGATAACTTCGGCCATGTGAGTTGTGGTTTTTAGTGAAGCAAGAATCTCAGTATAACAAGTTATGGTCACCTCAGTTTGTGCTTTTTCCTACTCTTTTTTCTATGCCATAACCTCTTCTGTCGAATCCAATGCCAGGGGTTGCTTCTGCATTGTGATAATGCACGTAAAGAAAGGATGATTCATACTTCTGTGAAGGGGGGCCGAATCTGGGAACACTAGGATAATCAATTCTAAGATAAAATATGCCTTCTTGTGAACTTCACACGAACTCCCTTTTTTCTTCCCTTAATTCAACTTTAACCTGTGAAATTACCTGCTCCTTTCCCTTTATTACTTTATCTCACATAATGATTTCTTTATTTTTCACATCCATCTCTTGTTCCAAAGATTTTATCCTTTTATTCCACCCAAATAGCCTAGCCTCCACTTCCATTGTAACCTTATTTAGCACATTACATGCATGTTCATCAATCAGTTTTTGTTCATCCACGAGTGGATTCACTTCTTTGTAACCCCATGAAGTGTATGTATTTAGCAATGCTCCTGCATTGACTTCAAACTTTGTCTCATCGACATGGAAATCAAATTCACATGATAACATCTTCCTTGTGCACGAGTATGAACCTTCCTTATCAAATGATGACCAAAAAAAAAGGTTGGTCTGTTGGAACTATGGTATGGAAATGAGTGTGCATTCCTTTTTTGGGGTCTGTGTCATATGACATTGTAGGCCCTAGTTAGGTGGGTGTGCATTTGATACCTATGTGCGTCCCCCTTAGGAATCCCAACCGCAAAAATTGTCACGGCTCCAACACTTCCAAATTTTTCCTCTTCCTCATCTTCCATTTTCTCGAGGTTGTGCTACATCTCTTTCTCAGCCAAGTTTTGGATAATATTTTCTACCTCATGCTCCACCAAGGTCTCTCCCTCTGGTCCGGGAATGTGTGTTGTATCCTGCACATTTTTTCCTATTTCTTCTCCATTTCCTTCTCCTTCTCCATCTCGAGCATCCTCTGGATATGTGCTCACACCCTTTTTCTGGTGATCATGCACCTCAAAAAATAGTGTAGGATCCTCTCATTTTAATGCATCTTTCTTCTTCCTCTCCCTTTGTGTCCTCGTTCCACAATCTCTCCATATTTTTAGAGTCCAAACTCTACTTTAATCTTTACTTCTTCTGTATCGGAGACTAATTATTCTCTTGGGACCTCTTCCGATGAGTATAAGTACTCATGCCTATTGTTCTTTATGCTTCTATGGTCTGACCCACACATGCACTCGACACCCCTGCTCATTGTAGGAGTTTCCTCCCTATCTCTCTTCTTTACCTCTACCTTCTTTCTCCCTACAGGATCTAGAGGGATAAAAACATCATCCTCCACATACGCAACATTCTCTAATTTCTGGCACAAATTAATGTATACCCTCACTACATCTCTCCATGTGATCAGAAAAGTAACGACCCTGAGAAAATTTATGTCGTGTGAGACATAGTTTTCTACATACGTGTGCTTCTTTGGATACACAAGTGTTTGGCGCAGCACATGGTGCTCCTGGTCTACTTCACTTAGATCAAACCTTAATTTAGTACAAATTGAAAGTACTATGTTGTGAAGGAAAATGGTAACTTGCACCATGGACTCTTGGTGCCATCAATCAAAATAAATCGTCCAATGTAGAACTGTTGATACACTGCAAACTCATCCTCATCCCCTACCAAAGTTGGCATTTGCTTAAGAATTCTCCATTCTACACCAAAGGCATTATGCATCCACTTGTACCATTTATCCAAGTGTACTTTGTAGGGCGGTGTCATTGTTTCACAAGTATATGCTTCAAACCTCTTAGGTGGGGAGGTGTTTTCATCAGAATACTCCCACATGTTACTATTTGGCCCATCAAGCACTCCAATATCAGAAAATTTTCTTCTCATAATGGTAAGAAAAATAATACCACACATAATATTCTCCCCATTCCGTGCAGCAACAACGATGTCCTCACAAATGAAGTCTGAGAGGTTGTAAATGGTCAACTTTATGAGATTTTCCTGCAAACATTCAACCACCTTTTGTTGACTTGGGTCCAACGCTCTTGTCCACTCAAATTTGTAAGTAGGGACGCAGCCATCTTCATGAATAGGTTATTGATCTTTGAAATATCAAAGGCGCGACTGCCATTCTTGTACTCATATTCCTTAGTTGTTTCCTTGATAACCTCTTTGTCACCCAAGTCATCCTTAAATGAGTCTCTAGAGCAACTTAGTCTAGTGAACCTTGATATTAGTTGTGGAGTTATGTACATCCTCCTCCAAGCGAAGTAAAAAAATTCCTTGTGTTTACATGGCATAAGCCATTGGTACAATCTCTCTGGCTTACCGAAGAATGACAGCTCATATAGTTAAAGAAGTCCATCTTTCTCCAAAGTATTCTTCACTGAATCATCATACACTGGTTTTTCATCTTCTTTCCTTTCTCCTATGGGGTGAACCAACTCTAATGCAAATTCCTTCTCATTTGTATCTCTTCGATGGTTATAATCAATTATAACCATTTTACACACATGGGACACCCACTACTTTCCCATCAATACCCCATCCGGGTACTACATCTCCGAGTACCATTCCTCCTTGAAAATTGACATCGCAATTAGTTTTCTCTTGCCATTTTTCTTAGGTGAAAGGGTTGTTCCTCTTCTTGGGGCCATTATCCTTGGGTCAAGTGCTTGATTATTTCTACCTTGTGCTTCCTTTATACAGTGCTTCAAAATTTTAACCCAACTCCTGCACTCTGCAACTTCATGCCCTCTTCAAAACCTAACAAGAAAACTTGTACTTTCTCACGCCAAACCGTCCAAACCTACAAAATTATTTCATTAAAATTTTTCTACGCATGACCATGTCTATTCTCACAATTTGGTTCAAAATTTCCATTTTTCGCAATCGATGGTTTGTAGAAATTCACCAAGATGCCCTAGTTCACAAGAGCTCTTTCGCAAATTATCGCAAGGTGGAAATAACTTACGCCAACTCCCTGAGATTTAGATTTTTTCAATTTTTACCACATCAATTACCATGCCACATACCACCATACTACCGCAATAATTTTCAATTTTCCTATCGTGTTTCCACCATGCACCCAATCACGTATAACCTTTAGCAACCTTTTGGCGTGTAAAAATACATTGATCATAGACCTCCTTACACACGCTCCGAGCCCCAAAGTACATCAAACACTGTGTCCTATTTCCAACTACTTTTTCCTACCGCTGACTACCTCATGTTTTTCTGTGCATTCAACAATGTATGTGGATTTTATTCTTGGCATTATATCCTTACATTATCACCATCTTCCTTTACACCTTGATATATTCTGACAACCATTATCACCTCCGCCACGTGCACCCTTTTGATACTTAGAACTATTGACGCACGCTTTTTTTTCCCAGACCATTAACAACAATATTTATATGCATGTTTTTGTTTTCACCCTACTGCACACTAAGGGTATACGCGGTCCTCTACGCATGAAAAAAAAACTTGGATAGAAATAAGATTATGGTGTGTAAGCACACTTATTACACAAAACACGTAACTAAAATGATTGAAGCATAAAAATAATGAAAGGAAACACATATAAAAGGAATTCATTAAGGAAACATAATCTAATGCAATATTGCCTTATTACAAACACGAAGAAGACTTATTTATAGTAGGGATTCAGCGTACTCCCTTTGAAGTAACTAAGCAACCATGATCCATCCAGCATCTCTAACTAGAAAGTTCCTGAATCAAGTCTATAAGTTAAAAAATATAGTCCCAGCCAATGCACTTGCTGCTTTATAGGGTGGCACAAAAAATTTGAATCATATAGAAGTATCTGTTATCCGAATAACTCTCCTAGTTATCTGGATAAATTATATTTTCATTTTGACTTTGGTGTTTCACATTTCAGGTTGCGGGCACTCAAGATTGTTCTTTTGAAACCTTGGCACAGTTGAAGTTCCTCTGGCTACCCTTACATGCCTTCCTACTCCCCTTTGCAAGGTCTTCTATCTCCTTTTATTTTTCCCTTCCCACACGCCTCGCACTTCTATTAGCTAAGTACTTGGCCGTCCACCTTCCGTGCCCATTACCTTGTAATAGTTATGCCTTAACCATACGTTCTCTACTCACTAGTTTACCTCATCTCCCCATGCGCATCACGCGCGTCCCTCTGTGCCTCCCCTCTGTTCCCCTTTCATGTGTTGCTTCTCCCTCCCGCACCTTATGCCCTCTTGTGCCAAGTCATCTTCTATCAGAATTGAGTGTGCCATGCGTAACCAATAAAAGTGCACCAATAGGGTGCCGAATTTGGACAACCAACCATTGCATGACACGTGGCTGAAAAGAAAAAACAAATGAATAGTTGGCCATCATTTCATCCAACCTGCGCATGCCAAATGTTTTCTGTGAATCGACGACTCTGACATCTTCTGACAACCATATCTTTTGTTACATAGCTCAGATCGGCACATGCCTAGACTTGTCAGAGAGCTGCTGACACAAGCTACACGTTGGAATATTTAAATTCAAATTTAGGTGGGAATTGTTAGGTGAAAACAGGGAAACATATCTCATCTCACCAATATACATCCAATCAACCTCAACCACTAGATTTCATCAAATCTTACCTTCTTCCTTATTCCACATTCCAAACAGACATGAGGAAGTGCATCTAATAGCCTTTTAGTCAGATTTGCAAGCATTTATTGCTATTTTTTGGTGGTTGAAGATTTGAATCTGAGTTTCCCTCCCTTCCTCCTTATCTTCTCTCCTCCTATAAATAGTAGAGTTATTCTTTATAAAAATATCTTTCCTTGTTGTAACGGCACCATGCCAAAATGGTGGCTGACTTCCCATGGGTCTCAGACCTTGGTGTGGTCTCTGCAATGTATTCTCACCTCCTACTATGAATGTAAATGAATGTGCATCCCTTAAGCAATAAAATCATGTTTTTTGGAACTCTTGTCTTCCCTCTCTCGTTATCATTGTGTCTCACCTCACTGTTTACATTTTCTGGCAAGCTGTTTACATTTTCTAGCATGCTGTGTGTATTCCTCTGCTTGCAGTCCCCACGTTAATGTGTTGTGCACACTGGGAGGCTGAGCATGCGTGTTGATCTATGGTGCGTGCCGTCCGCCCTCTTCTCCCATGCCATCTCTGTCTCCTTTTCTGATCGTGGAGAGAGATCAACCCTTTCCTTCTGGTGCTATCACCTTCCTTAGCTTAGGATTTCCCTTTTCTGCACATCCTTCTATCGTTGGTCCCTTGGCATGTTTAGTCTAGTTTTCCCTATCAACACTAGGAGTAGCAACAATGTCAGAGGTAGGTAGAGGAACTGTCCTTCTCCGGAGATCTGTCCCAAGCTCGCAAGGTCCCACAACTTGGGGACAGTTCCATTGTGGTCTCAAATACCTTGGCCCCTTTCCGGGATCCAAGATGTGGGTGCATGTTTTAGCAACCAATATTTTCTGGCATGCCCAGTGGGACTAGAGTGAAGAGCTGTACATCTTCATTTCAGAAAGTTCGATGTGTTATTGCTGAGATCTAGCCTTTAGAGGCATTTTTCAACACATCTGGCTACTCCACTTATTCAACGCACCCATTATCTTAAGTGCAGACCAGTCTCCCCTCATTCCTCCATCCATTTATCTGTTTTCCATCATTCCACATTCCTCTTCTGAAGTTGTGCAATCATGACTTCTTTCCCGTCATGGAATTCTCATTTGTAGTAGTAGAACTATTTCTCTCCATCCCCACAGTTTCAAAATCCTCCTCCAAATCAGTTTTATAAGCCCTATTATCCCAAAAGAGCATACAACCCACTTTTTAAAACACAAATGTTTATGAAGAACAAGTTTATACAGATGATGGTGGCAACTCTTTAGCCTAAGCTGATTTTTAGAGGTAGTTGCAAGAGACAGAGATGGACTGATGCAACTTAGAATCAAGTGCTTCATAAAGGTAGCTGAAGTTGGCTACAAGGTCCCTTGTCTATGGGTCAGCCTTATACAAGGCTAGTTTAGCACCCAATAGAAGTTGTACTTCATCATTAAGATGCTACCCTAGATTACATAGTGGGTGGAAGAAATGGAGGCTAAAAAATATACCACGTGGCAACCCTATCAATGGGGCAACCATGCACTACCATCTTACAACCCTCCCACTCCTCTGTGTCGACTTACATCATCTCATCCCACTGCGCATGTTCCAACTTCTTGCGCGTTGCCCCCATTGAGAAATCCCCTCCTCCATCTCACCCTCACTTTTCCACCATCTCTCCTTCCATGCGCACCTATTTTCCTTTAGCTTGCACACATTCCATCCCTTCTACGTCCATCCTCCCACCTCATTCCAAGTCCCCTCTGCCTAGTTGTACCATAATTGAATAGCCCCTGCCAATGTGCCTTTCCCAGCCAACGTCATCATGTTCGAAGACTATAGGACATATGCAGAATGGCGTGACTCATATTGCTATGCACCTAGGGAAAGGATGTTATGATCCTCATGTGCAGATTTCACTAATGCCTTGAGGTTTTGGTGTAATGGTTCATTACATTTGGTATCAGAGTGACCACCCAGGTTCGAGTCTCAGCACGGGTAGCTACGTCAGCATTGCAGTGTTCACCCGGGGCTCGTATAGGGCAGGGTGTGGTCCCGCTATACGGGCACAAATCTAGCTTGGGGTCAGGGCTACCGAAGCATGGTGGGATGTTATGATCCTCATGTGCAGATTTCACTAATGCCTTGAGTTTTTGGTGTAACGGTTCGTTACACATACGAATCCGAATGGGAAGAGGAAATCATATACGATCCTGTTCTAGAGGAATTAGTTACCTCCAGAGGGCGTAGTTCTGGAGGAGACTGATTTACTTGTAGAGGAACAACCATGCATGCCCCAGATTTGTGCACCCCACCCTACAAGCACTCTCCTTCAGGAGGAAGGTCTACAAGAAAATCCCATCTTTGGGATTGAGCTTCAAAGTAATGGGAAAACCACAAGGATCAAACCATGCCCAATCAGATATCTGGCTAGCCTAGAGCCACATAAAGAGTTTCCACCGGTCATGCTCATTTTAGAGCATGAGGTAGAAATTTTAGCATGCTAAAGGTCAGTAGCAGCGCCTCCCAGATCCAAGCACATAATAACTCCAGGAGGTGTATATTCAATTTGTTGATACTTTGAGGATGAAACACCATCTGCAAGGTGGGTTATCACTCTCATTTCCAACCATGTTTAGCACCAAATCAACTAATGGTTGCAATTTTTGGGGAAGGGAAGCTACTTCTCCCTTCCTGTTGTAGGTTTTACTTGAGTGCCCCTTGCCTTTGGTTAGTTTAGGTTAGTTTAGGTTTGCTTTCAGTAACACAAGTGCCTACGCACACTCTGCATGTTCCATTTGGGACATATATGATTTTCAAATTTTCCACATAGTGTTGTGCTTCTGTTTTGGCATTCTCCCTCTGAAACCTTTCCTTTCTTGTTGCACCCGTGTACCCCTTTTTTTGCTTCCTGGGATGACAGTTCAATTTGGCATAAAGGCAGTTCCAACGGTCAGTATATAACTTTCACTCTCATCAATCCAATTCAAAATATCTTCATATGAGAGCAGCAGTTTAGTTCAGAGTTCAGACAGAGCTTTAAGTGACTTCAGGAATGTTCTTCAAGGTTACAAATTAGATCTTCAAAGACTAAACGCTCGAATCCATGCGCAATGGACTTCTAAGGCTACTAGTCCCTTCATTTAGTAGGAAGATGGCCACCAAAAGTCAACAAAATTGTTATCCAAATAACTCTCCTAGTTATCTAGATAACTTATATTTTCATTCTGACTCTGGTGTTTCACATTTCTAGTTGCGTGCACTCAAGATTGTTCTTTTGACAACAGGGCACCGAATCTGGACAACCAACAAGTGCATGACACATGGCAGAAAATAAAAAACAAATGAATAGTTGACCATCATGTAAGCCAACCTTCGTGCACCATTTGTTTTTTGTGCACCGACGAATCTGACATCTTCTGATAGCCATATATTTTGCTACAGAGCTTAGATCGGCACGCACCTGGACTTGTCAGAGAGCTGCTGACACAAGCTACACGATGTATTCAAATTCAAATTTAGGTGGGATTTGTTAGGTGAAAATAGGGAAACATCTCTTAGCTCATCAACATACATCCAATCGACCTCAACCACCAAATTTCATTAGATCTTACTGTTAGTGCAAAATCAAAGCATCCCAAATGACCTCTCATATTTGGTGTTTCAAACTTCCCATTTGATGTGATTTTCATAACATTGAGTTTTCCCCAAAGTGTGGCACTTTGCAAATGGGAAAACTCTCCAGATTAAGGCTGGTTCATATTCCTTTGTCTAAGTGCATACATGAAATTTGCAAAGGATTGATTCCTAAACCTAATCTAATATTGCTAAGGAGACAAGGAATGCAAGAAATTAAAATTAAACTAACCAGGTGATACACTGAGGAAGTGATGAACATTTTTTTTTGCTGATAGGCACAAACCAAAAAAAATTCATACAATAATCAAGCACAGGTAACCAATTTTGCAATGAAAGACCAGATGAGAGCAATGAAGACAAGGAAGGGTAAAAAATTAGCCACAAACATGTATTATTGCTCTGCAGATTTGATACAATGCATTTACAAAATGGCCAAAAGGCATAAACGTGTTGCAATCTAATGGAAGGTCTGAAACTCCATTAATTCATTTGCTAGAGGAAAAGGGGAGCCTGCAAAAATAGAAGAATGTCCAACCATTTACAATGAGTCCTGACCCTGGTTTTATAGTTTCAACACAGAGGGAAGAAAGAGAAAAAAGCGGGAAAAATTAGTTCGAAGCTCAACCACTATCATCAGTGCCTCCTATAAAATATCCACCTCAAATCTGTCTTGATTGCATTAATTACTAGTTCGGTATCTCAAAGGAGGGGGAAACGATGGATCAGATCGAATCTAATTTGGTTGTTGGGGCAAAATAGATCCTGCACTAATGGCTTGAAGACTTTTCTCCACTTTTCTTCAATCTAACCTCTCCAAACTTAAAGTTTCATATCTTCATGGTGTAAACGAGGTCGATATCTTTCCAATGGTGCCAAATTTACTATATTTTGAGCCTTGAGTTGAAAGATATGCCCATTTGAAATTTGAATCAGGTCCATACAAAATAGCAAGAAAACTAGTTCAAAAATGGCCCCCCTTTTGAAACCGGACATGTGGAGGGCTATCACATGTCTAAGGGCAACCTCTATGTTTTTCGTTTGGAGTGGTGTGGGGCTGACATGTGGTTTCCTCTGTGACTTTCTTGATTTTTTATATTTTTTGGCTAAGTCTTTTGCTCGGCGCAGTCATATCTCTGACCGGGGATACGCAGCGACTTGACGCTTGCTTGGAAACCTCCCCTTAGTTCTAATCTTGAGTTAGCACCATTTGGACACTTGGCACCCTCCGTTGGTCTGTCTCAATGCATTGACTATTCAACCCGACCCTGTCCCTTTATGAAACTAGACACGTGGAGGCTCCGCACTCACTTAAAAGCTTGCTCATGATTTACCTTTAAAGGGAGTGTCGGGTTGACACATGGAAGCCTCCGCAGGTTCTTGGATTTTTCAATGGACCCCCTTACCTTTTCAAACCCTAGATAATGTGGTGAGCCCACGCTCATTTGGGTCTCTACCTTTTGATTAACTTTTGGAGATACACCAAGCTGACACGTGGTGGCTTCCACTAGCACTTCTATACTTAGTCTTTTTGAGGCCCGCCGTGTCTGCCTTTCAAATTTTAGCTTTGACTCTGCCCCCACTTTTTTCCTAGGACACATGGGGGCCTGGCGCTTGTTCGAGTCTCCCTTTTTGGATTCAATTTTGGAGGTGCACCGCTTTGACACTTGGCAGCGTCCGTTGTCTCCTCCATACTTAATCAATTTTTGGACTCGTTCTGAACCATTTCAGAGCCTGAAGACTTCAAACCTTCGTTGTTCCTTCGGTTTTTGAGCTTCTCACTTCTTTGACACTATCTCCTCCTTCCCTGACCCTATTATTCCATTTCCGAGCCTAAATGTAATCTGTTTAATGGATTTAAGGCATGGATTCGCTCAATAGATTAGTTTTTGAATTTCTCCTACGCAAGGTCATTTGATCTTTCCCAAGTCCCGCCACTCCATTGTAGAGTCCCTCTGCAACCTATTTGTAGGATTCAAACGTCATTTCTTTGGTTCCTTCCGTGCAGGGTTGTGGCTGATCCAATATTTTTCCGGGGGACAAAATATGGATAGCACTTACCTTCTTCCTTATTCCACACGCAAAACAAACATGGGGAAGTGCATCTGACATCCTTGCAGTCAGATTTGTAGGCATTTATCGCTAGTTGTTGGTTGTTGAAGATTTGAATTTGAGTTTCCCTCCCTTTCTCCTTCTCTTCTCTCCTTCTTTTATACATAGCAGAGTTATTCTTTGTAAAAATATCTCTCCCTATTGTAAAGGAACCATGCCAAAATGGTGGCTGACATCCCATGGGTCTCAGAGTTAAGCACTGTATTCTTACCTTTTGCCGTGAATGTAAATGATCTTGTGTGTCACGTAAGTAATAAAATTATGTTTTTTGGAACTCTTGTCTTCCCTCTCTCATTTTCATTGCATCTCACCTCTATGTTTGCATTTTTTGGCATGTTGTGCATATTCCTCTACTTGCAGTCCCCACATTCATGTGTTGTGCGCATAGTGAGGTTGAGCTTGTGTGTTGATCTGTGGTATGTGCCGTCTACCCTCTTCTCCTGTGCCCTCTCTGTCTCCTTAGCCACTCTTGGAGAGAGATCGACCCTTTCCTTCTGGCACTATCACCTTCCTTAGCTTAGGATTTCCCCTTTCTGCACATCCTTCTATCCCTGGTCCCTTGGCATGTTTATTCTAGTTTTCCCTTTCAACACTACGAGTAGCAACAACGTCAGAGGTAGGTAGATGAACTGGCCTTCTCCGGAGATCCTTCCTAAGCTTACAAGGTCCCATAACTTGGGGACGGTTCCATTGTGGTCTCAAACACCTCGGCCCCTTTCCAAGATCTAAGACACGGGTGCACGTTTGAGCAACCAACAGTACCATTTTCCCAACCTCAAGCTTCTTATCCTTGATATGCCTATGATGCCATGCATTCTTCCTGGCCTTTTCTTACTTCTGAATCCATCTTGGTATAATGCGTAGTTCATCCAACTACATTATTTTGTTAATACGTTCTTCAAGTGCTTTCTCATCTACCAAACCTCCTATGCACGGAATACATAGAGAAGGTAACATGAATTCCATTAGTAGAAAAACCTCCACGCCAAACACTAACTAAAAGGGTGTTTCTTTATTCAACCTCTTGTAGGTTGTCATCTATGCCCAAATTACAAAAGAGACTTTATAATCCCAGTATTTCCTTCTAACATCACAAATTTTGCTCAAGGTATGGCTCAATATCTTGTTGAAGGCCTCAATAGTTCCATTTTCCTGAGGATGATAGGGTGTTATTTTATGGTGTACCACCATAAATTATGTCAATAGTATCCTGATGGTGTCATTAAGAAAGTGGGTACCCCTATCACTTGTCAAAATTAAAGGGCATCCACACTTGCTGATAATATTTTCCCACAGAAACCTTGTTGCCATAGCTATTGTGCAATCCATTGTAGGCACCTCTTCTACTCACCTTGTAAGATAATATGTACAAGTGATAATGTAGTGCGATCCAATTCTACGAGTGAGTGGGGAAATAGAAACCACAAAGTCAATTGCCCACTTCTCAGAAGGTTCTATGCTAGCGATAGGTTTCAAAGGAATTTCATCTCTATGCCTAGGATTTCCAAGGTGCTTACAATGATCACATGCCTTACAATATTATTTAATATCTTTGTATAATGTTTCCCACCATAGACTAGATAATATAATCTTGTGTGCAGTATCATCCCCTACATAGTGTCCACTTGGAATACTGCCATGAGCCTCCTCCACAATTTCTTCCCGCTCATGCTTAAGTACACACCAACGCAAAACATCATCTCGACCTAGTTTGTATAAGTTTCCATTGATCAACATATAAGGTACAACACATATGGCAAGTTGTTTCTTCTCCAAATCCTTCATTCCCTAAAGCGTCGCACTTGTGCGTAAAAAGACAACAATAGGGTAAGTGCAGCAAGTTGGGGGACAAAAAAGGGGTCATAAGTGGACGTCATATTGCAAATAACAACATAATATCAACTTGTAGGGATTATTAGCAATACATACACTCAAAATTAGAAAAAAATAAATTAATATGAATTGTAGCATCCGGAATCTAGTTTCTAAAATACTAAAAAAAAATTAAAATGGACAAGATTAGCTATATTAAACACTCAAAATTCAATGACTTGGTATTTTTTTAAAAAATTCCTATAAGATTATAGTTCGTTTGCCCACAATTTGGGTGACCAAATATTGATATATATTTTTCTCCTTTGGTGAGAAGTTAGATGCCACTATCTATCTTGGGATGAATTTTATTTTGTATTTTTGGGAGCAATATTTTATTTTTTATGTTTTTTTCCATGAAAGTGGTATGAAAACATAAAGAAAATAGAGCACTTTCTGTTTGCCCGCCATAAATTCATCAAAAAATATTGAAATCAAATAGTTTTTTTTTTAACAAGTATATAATTTCACCACGGTTGGGATGGTATAAGTTTTATCACATTCTGATAAGTGAAACAAAATTTGCAATCTTAAACGTAGACATAAACATTCATGGGAAAAAGTGTCTTAAAGACCTACTATTAGTAAAAAATTATAAAATGATATTTATCTTATTCTATTCACTTTAAAATCAGTATTTCTACAAAGATAATAGTATCCCCTACGCAATGGTACCATTTTTTGACATATTTTTTACTTTTCGGCATGGTTCAAGTTCGTGGAAGACTAAATTTGATGTTTTTTTGTTTTGAATGTAAAATTCAGGATTTGATGTCCACTTAATTGTCCCCCAACTTGGTGCACTTACCCAATATCCTCTATGTACAAGGGTGTGTGGTTTAACCTGAATAACTCCGCATCCAACATTTTATCATCAATTCTCTATGCTTCCTCTCCCAATTGAATCCTATAAAAATGGTCAAGACTAGAATTACTCTTTCTTGGATTAACTACCAAAGTAAAATTAAACTCTTAAAATAACAAAATCCAATGGGATATGCGCCCCTGTAAGACATACTTGTTTACCAAGTACTTCAATGCCATGTGGTATGTATAAAAGATGAAAGGTGTTTACAACAAGTACTGTTGAAACTTATGAAGCACGTATATCATAGACAATGGCTCGTGCTCTCTAGTTGTGTAATTATGTTCTATTGGAGTTAACTTCATGCTCATAAATCAAATAGGGAGACCAAAAATCCCTTCTCTAGCATGGGCTAATAACATGCCAATGGCCATTGCAGAGGCATCTACATGAACGTGAAAAGGCTTGGTACATGAATGAAATCACAGAATAGGCACTGTAGTAAGCCTTTCCTTCAGCGTCTCGAACGCACAGTGTTGCACCTCACCCCAATTGAACTTTCCTTTTCCCTTCAATAATTCTTCTAAGGGCGTAGCAATCTTGGCATAACCTTTGATGAATTTTATGTAACATCCTATGTGCCCCAAGAATCCACACACCTTTCTTTGACTAGTAGGCTCTTCCAGGACCAAAATAATAGCAACCTTAGCATGGCATACTAACAAGCCTTCCTTACAGATGATGTGTCCTAAAAACATTCCAAAGGGTGTGGCAAACATGCACTTCTTAATGTTTAAGGATATTCTCAACTGCCGACATCTCTCAAACATGAGCCTTAAGTTATCACAGTGATCCCTCACAAGCCCATAGACTGTCCAATCATCTGATTATACCTTCAAGAACTTGTGAATAAAGTCTTAGAACACTTACACAACAATGCACAAAAATACTGCATGAACAATCTTTAATCCAAAGGGCATAACTGTGTATGCAAAAATTCCTCATTCAGTGGTGAAGGTTTTCTTCTCTTGATCCTCTTTAGCTCTCCTTACCTAATGATATCCAGAAAATCCATTAGTAAAGGAGTAGATCTTGCACCCTGCAACACCTTCCAAGATTTCCTCATTAAATGGTGTGGGGAAAGGATTAATTACACATGCAACATTTAACTCCCTATAATCCACATAGATTCTAATTCTTCCATCATTATTTATACTAATAACCATAGGGCTAACCCATACAGATTCCTTGATGGGATCAATTATTCTAGAATCCAACAGCTTATCAATTTCTTCTTTTACCTTGATGTGCAGGTTAGGGTTCATCCTGTAAGGCCTCTTCATAACTGAGCGCACACCTTGCTTTAGCTTGATTCACATCTCGCCCAAAGATTCATGTACCCCTTTCAATTCATGATAGCCTATAGGAAACTGAAAAGTTAATATCATAATTGCATAAAGAAAATTCGAAATCTTACTCTTTATTCTTGCTACATTCATAGGAAGTATTACATCCATTTAAATAGGAGATGTTGTTCCTATATTTAAGGAGATATAATCTCCATAAATATCTCCACACATAACTCCTAAAACAACTCCATGCTATTTTACGTGAGATTTTGTTTTCTCACAAAACTAATATTGTTAATGATTTGTTTACTCAACAACTCATAACAATATTTACTCACCCACTCATAATTACATTTAGAATAATGTAATTAATTATTACAACACATATTATATTATCCTAGATAATATAATCACTTACATAATATTCTATGTTCACACTACAACATCGATATTCCTAACATTCGCCCCCTTAGTGTGAACATGGGGTAAGAGCTCCTGGAAACATCAACCTTGTCAGAGTAGTCATTGCTAATGGATCTTGCTATCTGGATCTTGCTGCTAATGATCATCCTTGTCGTATGAACATCTTCATCGATTGATCACCTTCCAACGAAGTACCTTCCACCGAAGTATGCCAGTCAGAGGACCATACGACAGTCAGAGAACCATACATAGATTATTTGCCCCTATAAGCTGAGTCAAGAATTTTGCTTCTTCCACACCAAATAGACACTCAGGAACTGTTGTTAGTCTATGTGAACACATTAAAATAAAAACATGAAACTAGTTTCACCCCCTTGTGTATAAACACACCACATAACTGAAATAAAATATCACCACATCTATTTGCAACCCCATCGTTGGTGAATGATGAGAGGACGCTGATTTTCCTCCTTCCTCCATTTCCTCCTTCCTCCAATAAGAAAAGAGTCTACCATAGGAAATCCTCATCACTAGGACATGAAAGTTCTTCATCAGTTGAGTAGACTTCCCAATCAGTTTCTACTTCAGCTAGAAGGGCTTTCTGATCTATCTTGCCATTAAGAAGATCCTGAGCTCTCTTTTTACAGTTCAGTATTACATGCCCAATCTCATTACAATAAAATCATTTTATTTTTCCATGTGAAGGAACCTTCTTTGGTTTATGTTTTTCCTTCTTAGATGAGGAGCTAGGTTTGTTTCCTACATATAGTACTTCTTCATGTTCTTCATGACTGCTTTGTTCTAACAATGTAGAAATCACTCCTTCTAGACTAATAGTAATTTTACTCAAAGTAAATAAAATATTTGAGTAACTATTAGGCATGCTATTAAGAAGAATAGCTTTAGCATCATCATCTTTTACATGTTCTTTTAATTCCAGCTAGTTGGTTTAGCAAAGAACAAAACTTACTTATATGATCTGCCATTTTTGATTTCTCTTCATTTTTCAACCCGTACAAGCGTTGCTTCAGTGTAGTCTTCGCCATTTCAGCTTCAGAACCAAACAATTTGTTAAGAGACTCCCAAATTTCTTTTGTAGATTTTGTGAAATCTACATGATGTAGATAGGCTTTTGATAAGCCCAGACCAATGGTACCCAATGCTCTCTGATCTTTTGCATTCCATTTTTCCAATTCATTTCCTCTAGTGGGTGGAGTTGAATTAGACTTCACCACATCCCATAGATCCTTTTCTATTAAATGTAATTGCATCTGTAGTTGCCATGTATGGAAATCTTGTCCTTCAAACTTTTCAATCAAATTTAGTTTCTCCATTATTTTGTACAATACTGATAAAAAAATACAAAATTGAATCAAGTACTTTAAAATTTTATATTGAATACATTTTAACCTCCAAGAAATTCAAGAACTTGTATTAACAATTCATCATTATTGAAAATTGGAGAAAACTTTCAGTAGAAGAATTGATGTGCTTAATTTGATAGCTGCATAGTAAAATCCATATTTCTTCCAAACTACGTTCTGGGTTCTACTGAAATTTCTTCTGTAGTTTCTTGACGATCACGTGATTTTGGAAGAAAAATTATAGAAAAACCCACATCCGGAAACAAAAAATATGATATATTATTTGAGACGGATTTGATCATGAAAGCACTGAAATTTCTTGCATCAAACCTGCTCTTTATTATTGCTACATTCATAGGAAGTATTACATCCATTTAAATAGGAGATGTTGTTCCTATATTTAAGGAGATATAATCTCCATAAATATCTCCACACATAACTCCTAAAACAACTTCATGCTATTTTACGTGAGATTTTGTTTTCTCACAAAACTAATATTGTTAATGATTTGTTTACTCAACAACTCATAACAATATTTACTCACCCACTCATAATTACATTTACAACAATGTAATTAATTATTACAACACATATTATATTATCCTAGATAATATAATCACTTACATAATATTCTATGATCACACTACAACATAGATATCCCTACATAAACAAATCTTGGAAGTCATGTAGAAGCTCAATTATCTTTGAAACCTCAGAGTTAGATCGATAATCTCCAATGATGGCCTCCTTAGGTTCAAATTTCATTCCAATGTTTACTTTATTTTTCTTCATAGGCTCATGGTAGGCATGCGCCTTCTCATCTATATTGTCCAAGACCTCACGCGTAACCTCTGTATGCTCAATATCCAGGTTCTCCAACTCTTCATCATAGAATATATAGACCATCTTACCCTTTTCTCTTTCTAGGGAGGCATGCCCAAGTTGTTCTGTATCTATTTCGTCCTCTTATTTAAAATGTGCCTTTAGGTATGACTCGTTTAGTAACTCCTAAATAAGTTCCTCAGCCTTTGCACTATCTCCTATAGTCTAACACTTCATTACTAGTAACACCTCATTCACAGGAGGCTTAGTGGAAAAATATTCATATGTTTGGATCATACCTATAGTAAGTTCTTACCAATTTCCAATCTCTCTATTCAACTCCACAAAGACATACCAAACATGTGCGCAACCCTATAAGATGAAATATAGCTTGTGCACCCACAACAAAGGTGGTAAAGCTTCTTACCCCTTTGTCAAGAGTCTCTCACATTGCTGAACGTGGTGCTAAACATGATCATTACCATGCAAATCATAGATATGAGTAGGTGCATTACTCCAGAGAAATCTAGCACATAAGGTGATTCTCACTTCTTGACATTCCAAAACATTATCCTTGTGAACCATCCACCAACACACTATTGTCCCACGTAGAGTATAAACTAGAATATTTCTTCTTTCCACCTGACATTCCCACTGAACCTCCATAGCAAGTAGGAATACCTCAGGATTCTGCTTACCACTATACCTTGGTACTTGGTTACTGCACAAGTGTCTAATACAACATGACATACTTATGTACGTAGTTGTACTTCTCACTTCGGCACCCAACCATTTCATAAGTTCCATGTTCCCAGTTGTCACATGCAACACTTGTTGTATCACTTATGGACTATGCACCATCCCAATGGAGAACTCTTTCCTTTGCTAGCTCAAGCTGTAGACACCTAAAATATGCTTACACTTAGAATTTCATCCAATCTTATCCAATTTACGACGTCTATCGTCAATTCCCACCAAATGTCACTCCATCCTTAGATTCCCATTAACTAGAAAACTCTTTGGTTCATCGTATTTCTTTCAAGGGTAATTAGATTATTTGGCTAACCCCACAAAAATTAAAGCCATCGTAGAGCATGCCCCCCTCATTCTACCATTCAGAACCTCCCCAAGTCCTCTCTAGACCACTTATATTGGCTTCATAGGCTATCTATCAGTCACAATTGGTTATCGAGACCCCTCCCAACTCTCAATGAGTCTCTAATCATTTGCTAATCAATTTTAACTAGCTTAAATCCTAGTCTTAACTAAGCTTAAAGCATCTTTATCCTAATCTAATCCTAAAGTTCTTTTTGAGATTTAGTCCCACATGCACCCAAAGTTCAACATCCTCTAGGTTCCATGTTGGAAAAACTATAAATACAAGGCTAAGCCTACCCATTCAAACACACAACTTTACATAATTACAAAAGCCAAAACAAGCCTAAGAAAGCGTTGTGATCTCATTTGTATTAACTTCTAAGCTAATTAGACATTTGATCTAAAGCTTTCCTTCCTCCATTGTTGAGCTAACACCTCCATTTGCATCCATAATCCAGAGTTTTGAGTAACTATGGAGAGAACCATTGGAATTCAAGCCATTAATGGTGAGACTCCATTCTTGAAAGCTTGAGTTTCATATCAAACATCACACCTTTGATTGCTAAGTTGATCTTTTTAGGTTCAATTTCTTGAATTAAGTAATCTAAAGAGTAGAGAGTAGTATATATGTTAGGTTTTTTTTGATGACTTTTGTCAAAGTTATGATGTCATGTATAGGATTAAATCTTGGTTATCTCTTATCCCATGGTGCATAGATGAAACAAGAAAAGTTTTGAGGTTCTTTAGCCTCATTCCATAGCTTTTGCAACTTTCCATTGCATACATTTAAGCACATCTCTAGTGGGACACTTATGTCCAACCTCCGTTAATGGAGGTATTTTAGGTTTTTCAAAGTTCATTTTCAAGTTTTTGGGTCAAATCACTCCTTGTTTCCTCATTTTTGTTTCTAACCCTAGATAAATGACCTTCTATTTACATGTATTTTGTGCATTTGATATGGAAATAGGACACTTTGACTAACAACTAACCTGTTTTCTCTTGAAATTTGAAAATCTGTGAGTTTTTGCAGGTTTTTCACAGGGTGCGCGTAGGTGTAAAACAAGGGACGCGTACACATTGAAACCCCAACATACTCCGTCAAAACAGGCACATACCTGTCTAGGAAGTCCTCATCATTTACAAATTTTACCTCTACAAGGACACACATGCGTCTCCATCATATGTGCCGCGCATCTGCCTCTCTGGCCGCGTATGCGTCAAGCGCTCGACTGTGTAAAAAATCTATAAATTTCACTTCTACAAGGATGCGTACGCATCTTCGTCATCTAGGCCATCGTGATCCACCTCTTTGGCCGCGTATGCGTAAATGGCTTGAGTTGTGTAAAAATTTGAAATTGTCTATTTTTTGCTAGGGAGCGTATCCGTTGGCTAGGGTGTGTATGCATCACTCTAGGTGCACAGGTGTCCTGTTTCACTCTATTGACTTTGTATTGTTTTTACCTTTACCCACGTACCTATCTACTTGGGCACGTATCCGTTGGCTAGGGCACGTATGTGTCACTCTGGGCACGCAGGTGTCCTATTCCACTCTATTGACTTTGCATTTTTTTACCTTGCCCGCATACCTGTATACTTGGGTGCGTATCCGTTGGTTGGGGCATGTATGTGTCATCCTGGGTGCGCAGGTGTCTCTGTGTAGTCCGGATTCATCCATTTTATTTTTAGTGCTCCTTGTTTTGACCATATCTTTTGACTCGTTAACCTGTTTTCAGAGTTTGTATAGGGGTCGAAAAGATAACGAAGCGTACTTCGCAAGGGAAATTATAAAAGTTCAATACCTTTGCTATACCAAATTCTATCACAAAACTCCCAAAATGCTCTGGAGACCTCCAAAAATGCAAATTACTAAAAACTATGTTAAAAAAGTGTAAAAAATTGGATTTCTAGATTTTTTCAATTTTCTTGGTTTTCTAACTCTTGCAGGGTTCTAACAGTGGTTTACAGGTTTCCTTTGCATTAAGTTATTTTATACTAATTTGTTTTAAAATGTTTGCATTTTTATTCATGAAAATTTGAGCGTGCATATGCTCTTCCCTCGCGCCTTTCTAAGTGATCTTGGGAATCAGAAACGTTTCACCACTTTCATCATATTTGCAAAATGGTTTAAATAGCTTTCAAAGTTGGTTAAAAGGAACTTATTTTCACATTGTACTTAGGAATTTTCTATTCATTGCAAATTTGAGTGAGGTACCTTGTTGTGTATGTTCTTTCCTTGAGTCTTAGGATGATCTGGGAAATCAACAACAACATCTTATCTCCTTTGTATGACATTTTGGAAAATTACTAACCTTGGTATGTAGGACCAAAATTGTTTGTCAAAGAAAGACGTCAAAACCAAACAACATCAAGACCTTATAATACACATGTTTCTTGCAGGTTTCCAAACCGCGTGCCACTTAAAAAACCACATTAAGTTAAGCAAGATAAAAAACACGCCATATTCAAAACATTGTATTGCAAGTTTCAGAAAAAGGGTACGTCCCTCTCCGCTCCACTGGAACATAACCCCTTTAGCATAACACCTTAAGCTACAACAATGGGGGTGGTTCTAGGAACCCTAAAGTAATCCACCGCTGAATAACCTCATGGATGAAACAGGAAGTGCACTCCGCTTACCCACTTGACTAGTTTTCCTCGTGAGTTAGCGTTACAAAGTTGGTTATCCGTATCGACGACCCCAGTGCAAGATTACATGATGGATGCATTTATTTCACACTTTGTGCTTGAAGGGGGTAAAGTAAAGCCAAGATACTCCCAAATTAGTCATTGCAAATTTTTGGGGTAAATCGTGCACTCGCTCTAAGATAACTTTATAACACCTAGTTGAGAGATCTTATTAGGGAGGCCAGTTTTGTCTTGAGGCCCACTTTACTAGTCCTTTGTCGCGTCTTGTTCATCACGAAGTGATAACTTTTTTAGATTCAGAACCTTGTTTTTTCAAACAAGGCAAAGAATCCAATTAAGTTGGATCTAAGTGCCTTTCATCATGAAAATTGGACGACGTTTTCACTTAGCTTAGCTTCTTTCTCGCCTTCGAATGAGGCGAAGCTCTGCCTAAGTAACGCTTAGTTCATTTCCATTTTTTGATCTACACCTTTGCGTTCTTGTTTCCCATTTGGGGAAACAGAAGGAATCTTTTGAGAATGTTGTCATAGATAGTATTTACCACTTTTTTGTCCATGTGTACGCTCATCCATGTTTGCGGTTGAGTTATTAAACGTCTAAAGTGCGTGGATGCGTCCTTATATCTTTGATGGCCACTTGATCTTTATTTCAAGATCATCGTCATAGTTCAGATTGAGTCATCATTTTATCTCCCTTTGACGTGTTACCTTGGTTCACATTGTCTCAGACAAAATTAAGATACTTATGTCGTGTTTTTCATAAATGTGATCTAAATATCTGCATTGTGGCATTACGCTGCGCACATTTTAACACATCCTAAGTACACCTTGACTTGGTTTTATGTCAAACATTGTCCAAAATATTGAAGAGTGTCACCTACTTTGTTTGTGTCGTTTCGAATCCAACAGGGTGGCACTAATATCTCACTTCTTCGTGAAGCTTGATTAGACGTGTCCAATTGTTATGGTTACGTGGCTTACATTTGTAATCCTCGCCCTTTAACATTTTGGCCTTGTTGGTTGTTGAACGTGCATTGTTGTATCCTTTGATTAGGATTCACATCTACCCATTGTTAATATTTACACCTTGTTCATTTCGAAGCTTGACATAAATATTGAAAATTTGTTAGATCATCTTGGCATCAAACTATAATTTTGCACATACGCATTTTACATAGGGTGTATTTCCTTGTTGATTGGTTTTGTGTTTCACACCTTGCATGATTGTTCCTTGTGATTATTCATCCGAAAATCTTATTTTTCTAGGACAAATCCTTTTTTATCTCATTGTCGGCATTACATCATTATAATGTCTATTTTCCTTAGACCTTCTTTGGAAATCACGCACACATCTCCATACTTACAAAATGTCTAGTTGGTTGCCATTATGCTTCCCTGAATCGATATGTCACTTCCTTCCCTTTGAAGGAGTTCCATCACACTATCTAGATCTGGACATTTTTGCTTAAACTGACCCCAACAATGACTAATTATCACGCGATTTCCCTCATGCTTATGACAATATGGAACCTAGGTTTAAAAATTCAAATCAAAATATTCCCATTACGACTAAGCCTTGTTTGGTTCTTCGTATTAGAGAGCCCAGCCGGGTACCCTGTTCCCCACCTTCAACTCATATTCAGTGGTATGGTTTGGATGCTTTTGATCCAAATTATTATTTGGGTTCCCCCCCACTCTTCTTCTTCTAATTCAGATCCAAATTACCATTTGAATTCTGAATCTTCTTCTGAAGACTTGGATCCCAACTATTGTTCAGATACCCCTAGATCAAATCTTGAATCACAATCCTCCCTTCCTTCACAGGACCTTTATTCCAACTCACCTCAATGATGTCTTCCTCCTTTGAAGACTCATATGCGACTCTAAGTTCCATGTCGATCAAACATCTAATTTGGTTCTTGATTCACGGTCCTCCCTTTCTTCTCAGGACCTCCTTCATCAGTCATCTCAATGACCTCTTCCTCCTTCGAAGAGTTCCACGACTCGATATTACCTCTAGTCAATCATCTAATTCAACTCCTATGTCTCAACTTAACGAATGGCTATGCAATCCTACTTGTCTCAACCTACATTACGTCATCTTCTAGAAAAATGATCATAGGTCCAAGATCCAAATCATCCATTCATGAGATGCTTACCACTAATCCTACTTCCTCTCTTGAGTCATCTTCTTCTATCAATCAATTGTTCCCCGCTTATCAGACATGTTTCTTCTATTCAACCTTCCATGGAAAAAGAACAACAACCTCTACTAATTGATTTCTCTCATAATGGAGGAACAATTATACTACATGATGATATCCATTTAGAGGATTGCAAACAAGGATTCTTTCTAGAACTCGATACGCTTGCGTATGGGGAGGAAGAAATTGATCCTTTTCGACATAACATAGAGGAAAATCCTAAAGTCATGGAACTTGATTCTTCTTTTGTTATTCCATCTTCACCTTCTTCTAAGCATGATGAGATGTCGGGGGTCTAGCATTGATCCATGGCCTATCTTCTCATTACCCAATCATTCCTTATCTATCATCCATTCCTCAATCAAAATCTCACCTTGGGGTCACCACTGAGTAGCCCATCATCTTCTTCTATACTTGGGCCACCCGTCAGGTAGTCCTCCATTTTCTACTTTTGGGTCACCTCCTAATAGCCCATTACCTTCTATTCTTGGGCCACATCCTAGTATCCCTTCATCCTCTTCTATCTATGGGGATCATCCTCCGTATTCCTGTAGTCACCTCCTCGTCTATACTTGGGTAACCCATTACCATTCTTGGGCCACCCTAGTATCCCTTCATCATATCTTCTTCTATTCTTGGGCCATGTCCTCGTAGCCCAACTTCTTCCATCTTAGGGCCATATTCTGGAAGCCCTTTTTTCATCTTCTATCAGTGGCTCACCTCCTAGGTAGCCCATCCTCTTCAATTCTTGGACCGTATCCTTTTCACCCATCACATCATCTTCTTATATCAATGACTGATGGAAAGCCCATCATCATTTCTCTCGTTCCTATCATTAATCATAAACATTCATGTTCTCCTTCTCCCCACTTCTCGGGATCAGATAAGTCACGTGTTAGCTTATAAGAAACCCAAACATGTTTCTTAATCAAGCTCAGGTCAAAAATTTTGAGAGCCCTAAAGCTCCCAACAACTTGAACAATCTTAAAATTGTAAATCAAGCGTGATTCAAGAATCGTACATCAATGTAACCATCAAGTATGGCACGTAAAGTGCATAAACCTATGGATAAGCAACTCAAGATCCCTCATATGAAATCCATGTTTCAGGATAAATCTCAATCATTTGTTGAGTATGAGCTCACCACGATCATCGAGCTCGGGGATAACATGACTGCTTGATAAACAAACACGCCTAGTCTCCCTTATCAAGAAAGTCGCAAACATTGTTGTTGGATCTCTATCACACAGAGTGACTTTTTTAGTCCCAACCTCTTCCAAAAACTATCAAAAAGATAAAAATAAAAAACAATTCAAAAATGCAAAAAAACATTGAGAAAACACAAAAAAAAATCAAAGGTACAAAGATCAAAGTTCATTGCAATTAGGTATTGTGTACACATGGATGTTTCTTTCTTCCCTTTCTTGTCATTCTTCTGCAAGTCTTCCTACCATTTTCATCCCTTTTGTGATATTGTGGTTAGCCTTTTCGCACACATTTTGTGACATTTATCTCTATGGTATCCGTTTGACCCTGGTCTTTTATCACCTTGGTAAATTAAAGAATGAATGGCCTCTTAGATATCCTATCACATTCAACATCTAATAAACTTGTTGCGAAGAAATTTTGGACATATTTGTTGACACTAGCCAATGTTGTCATCACAATCACTTCCACATCCTTCCATCAAGCCATCATGTGGTTCTTAACCCCTTGTCAAACAAGAGAGCTGAAATAAGTTTTCAGAAAGTAAAAGAATCAAAATCAATCAATCAAAATTCAAAGGATAAAAGCTAAAAGCAAAAGCAAATTGATATATAACTCTCTCTTGGGATATTTCCAATAATCTCTATCAGGGCTATGGATGCCTGACTGGAAGTAGAGAAATGTTGTGATTAGAATCAAATACATCTTCCGTCGGGGCTATGGATGCCTGGCTGGCAGCAAAGAAATGTACAACTATCCTTCCACCCTTCATTCGCAAATCACCTATCACCTATCACCTATCAAAATAAATCATTCCTACACATTGGCTATGGCATCTTCACTTGTTTTCTATTAAATCTCCCCTTCAAGAGGTAATTAAATTCCACATGCACACACTGGATCTCTATGAGTAAACAAGGATTAGTATGTTACCAAACGTCTTTTTTTGGACCTTGTTCAGACTCTTACTCTAGTCCATATCTCGTCTCACAATTTGTGCCTTTGGCTAATCACTTCTTCATCGCGAGGATTCTAAGCTATATTCATACCATTCACATCACTCTGATACTTCGTTCATAAAATCCATGTGTATAAGATTACTTTTTTGCCATGTTTTTGGACACCTTTGTCCCCTTTCACAAAAATCCAATCTTCCTCCTTCCTTTCTATCATGTGCTTTTAGGCCAACTTACGTTGGGAGCATCCTTGCTTCTTCCCAGCACTTCATTGGTTTACGTTCATCATCATGTTGAACCTATTCATAATGGCCTTGGGTCTTGCTTCTACCCCTGAAGAGTTTTCCTTTGAATACTCCCACCTAATCGTTGGGGCATTTTCATATCTTCACCTTTCTCGTATGCACGTGGAAGTCTGCCCTTGTACATCCCATCTATCGCTAGGGGAATCCATGCTTCCTCGTCTTCCTATACATAGTTCAAAAAAATTTAAAAATCAAAACATTCAATTATGTTTAATAAAACTTCTAAAAATTATAAATCATTCTACAAAACGTCGCTCTTTAGTTCTCACTTGTTTATGTATGAGACTCGCGGATCATCTTGATCTACCTCCATCAGCAAAATCTAAGCTACTTACTTCATCTGTAATCTGGGGTACAATGAGTTGCCTTTTACTATTTCGTAGTGCACATTTACTTTTCATAGGAACAAAGTGTCCTCCATTATTCTCCTCGCATGTATCCGTGCTTGAGGCACCATCATAACCCTTTTCGTTAATTCACACAGGTTGAAACTGAAGCTTGATAACAAAAACATTGCATCTTGTTTTTCTGTTAGTTTGCTTGTTTACTTTCTCGTATTGCATTGCATTGTGTATGTTGCATGGAGTTAGGAATCTTTTACTTTTTTGTATTTCATTGCATTTTTTATGTTGCATGGAGTTGGTGTTTTTAGCAATGGACATTTGTTTGTATATGGATTTTCATGTCATACTACACTTTTGTTCATTCTTTTTTAATAAGGACCGATGATGAAAAATAAAGTTGTTTAAAAGGCAATGTATGGATGTTAGCTCATTCCCCCTTCCTCATACTCTTTTTCTTGTATATCCCTTTTCTTCTTCTTCACACTATTCTTTCTTCTGTTCTCTTTATGTCATCTTTTCGATCGTTAATCGAGTTCTTTCATCACCGGGCATCAACAATCGAGGGGGCATCCTCCATTCTACTCATTTTTCTTCTATCCCTTCTAAATTTTCTACTTGTCTATACTTGTCTCCTTTCTTTGAAGTAACGGCGCTTACGCCACCTCAAAGAGGGGAAAATGTAGACACCTAAAATATGCTTACACTTAGAATTTCCTCCAATTCAACCAATTGATGACACTTCGTTAATTTCCCCTTCTTTGCTCCACCCTCGGATGCCCATTTATGACACCTTCTCCGTTGTATTCCTCCTATAATTAGATTATTTGGTTAATGTCTCTTTTATTAGCTAAAAATTCCTCCTTTCGACCATTCAGAACCTCCATAGTTATCTTTAGACCACTTCTATTGGCTTCATAGGCTATCTATCAGTCACAATTGGTTATCTAGACCCCTCCCAACTCTCAATGAATCTCTAATCACTTGCTAATCAAGTTTAACTAGCCTAATCCTAGCTTAACTAAGCCTAAAGCATGTTTATCCTAATCTAATCCTAAAGTGCATTTTGAGATTTAGTCCTGAATGCACTGAAATTCCAAATTCTTCCAAACCAAAAACTATAACTATAAGGCTAAGCCTACCCATTCAAAGACATAACTTTACATAATTAAAAATCCAAAACAAGCCTAAGAAAGCTTGGATCTCATTTGTATTAGCTTCAAGCTAATTAGACATTTGATCTAAAGCTTTCCTTCCTCCATTGTTGAGCTAACACCTCCATTTGCATCCATAATCCTAGTTTTGAGTAATATGGAGAGAACCATTGGCCTTGAAGCCATTAATGGTGATACTCCATTCTTGAAAGCTTGAGTTTCATATCAAACATCACACCTTTGATTGCTAAGTTGATCTTTTTAGGTTCAGTTTCTTAATTAAGTAATCTAAAGAGTAGAGAGTAGTATATATGCTAGGTTGTTTTTAATGTTTTTTTCAAAGTTATGATGCATGTATAGGATTAACTCTTGTTTATCTATTATCCCATGGTGCATAGTTGAGTTAGGAAATCTTTGAGGTTCTTTAACCTCATTCCATAACTTTTGCAACTTTGCATTGCATACACAAGCATTTTTAGATTTCTAATGGTATTCACATAAAAAAATTTCAAATATTCTTCACTTAAAGGCTCCATATAGGGTGTATATTTTCTTTCTTTCAGAGGTATAATGACACACTCTTCCTTTTTCTTAAAAATTATGTAACCCTTATTAAAGTGCAGGTCAGTGTTGTTTACATAACACCAAGGGCCCCCAAGTAGTGCTATAAAAATGTATGATTCTACAAGCGACTAGAATTTAATGTATCAAGTAAACTCGACCCCCTGGATAGTAATAGGCACATCTTTTCAAACCCCAATTGGTGTGGGCATAGTCTTGTTTTCCATAAACACCACATTTGAAGATGCCTGTTAATGGTGATCTTCCCATATGAATCCACGCATCCAACGTGAGTACATTCACTTTTGTGCATGTATAAATCAAGATATTAATCAAAATCCATCCATCAACAACCACGTTTAGAGTGATCTCTTTGTCATAATCCAAGCTATGATGAGGAAGGTTAGCATGTAAAATCTATTTTTCATGCTCAATTCCAGCGTGTAGATTTTTTCCCTTTAACTAGTTCCCCAACAAAGGAATGAAATTTTCTTGTTGTGACATCTTGCAAAGCTTCTTTATATCATCAACATCTATTTGATGGAGCTCAGTTGCCTTCTTTTATTCTAACTTCTGGGAATGTTATTTTAAACACTATATATCACCCTGAAAATTTGTAATCACCTCCATGGTTTCTTGATAAACCTCCTTCTGATGCATAGGGTATGGACACTTTGTACATGTAGTACCTCCTCTTTAGAAATGTAAAGCTTATGTTTTAGAACTTCACTGGCACGCACAGTCTCAGCGCGTGTAGTAATCTTCATAGGTACCAACTCTGGATCCGACACTAACTTCGACATCCACTAATCTTTTATGGCATGGTGTACTATAACCGTTACTGTGACCTTAGATTGCTTGTGCTTTTTACTCAAGAGTTCATACATGTCTGGGAATTCTTCATAGTTGTGGTTCTTTCCGCAAAAATAAAAGCTAATATTCTCAGGGAATTCTCGCTTGTAATGATCAGGGGATCTGCATGTATAACATGTTCCTCGTGGAAGTCACTTATTCCACCACCGAGACCTTGGCCTCTGAATCCTCCTCGGTATCCTCGACCTCTATCATTTCCTCCATCAGAGCACCCCTCATTATGATCATGCTCATGGTGCTCACCTTTCTCCTTACGATTATTTGCAACACTTTTCTAATGAACGCCAATATCAATGGCATCATGAATTTGATCAATCAACCTAAAATTTTTAGTAGATCATGAGGGGTAAACCTACAAATCTTGTAGTAACATGATACATTCTTCCTTATCATGCGTTGTAATATTGGGCACCGAATTGAATTGTGATCCAAGTGACATATTTCATAGTCCAACAACATGGCGCACACTAACTTATAAGGACAACTATCCTTAGTATTCCCTTTTACTTCACAATCTATGCACCAAATTCAGTTGTGAATCTCATGTGCTGAGTTAGTTGATAATATTTGTATCTAATTGGCCATAGCTTCAATCTAAGCCTCTAAGAATGGGTTGAATCTTGTGTTTACACTTCCTACTACCTCAGAATGCAAAGATGATTCAAATGCCTTGTGCGGATCTGTATAAGTTTTGTGTAAAATTTTCCTTCTTAAAGGCATGATAGGTCCTCCAACAAACAACTGAGCATGCTAGCTTGTGTCTATATCATAAGATAACTTCGATATAATGGTTTTGAACTATGCATCATACTCTCAAACACTCTTCATAGTTCACTACTTAATGCCTTTCAGTGCGCTGATGCTCTTTTGCTCAAATTTAGGGATATTAAATTATTTCAAGAAAGCATCCCACTACGTGGTATAATCTACATAAGTATGGTCAGGGTCAAAATTTCTATACCAACTATACATGTTCCCTTGCAATGTAGTTGCAAACTAGCTTGACTTGAGCTCTGGAATAGTAATCCACTTTACATGCCAAAATATCTCACACATATGCACGTGCTCCATTGCATCTTCTATCCCTCTATATTCTAGAAGGTGAAAAGACATCTCTGTATAATATATTACGGGGCTAGTGCGGATCGTGCCTACCAGATCAAGAACCTATATTTCCTCCTCCTCTAGAGCCACCATATTCACTAGCACTCGAGCCTCTTGAGCCTATAATCCTCCTCTTGAAGTAGGCAACAAACTAGAGGATGCAATACCTTGTGTTCCAACGGTCGTGCTAAATTGGACTCCTACAGTCTGTGAATTTGTGCTACTTCCAGACATTATAATAACGTTCTACGTGCCCATGTTCTATGTTGACGATGTGCCAAAAAAGATGCCTCCAAATGGACCTCCAAATAACATAGATGATGATTGCATCACCATAGATGAATATGATACATGATTAGCCCCTGAACTTGACTATAAATTAACTCTATCTAATGTAACTCTACTTCCAACACTAGCTTGCTTACTGTTAACTGTCGCAGTATCTATAAAACCAAGTGCAAAAACTAGGTCACCAGGTAGGATCAGATGTGCACTCGTGGTTCTCAATCTTTCTTTAGATGCTCCTTCATCCGAAGTTGGAAAGGGTTCTCTCCCATGTTTTCTCAAATGGGGGAGTTCCAAATGATTTGGCTCCACATCCTCTGCATGAGATCCAAATCCTTCATGACCCATCTTGCTCCGCAATAACATTCTTTCTATGATCTCTTGCTACTTCTCCAAGTCCCTCTCATGCCCTTCATTAAACTTAAGCTGCATTTCCTCTCTCTTTCTCTCTGCCACTAGGTCTGCCATTTTTCACCACACCTACTCCTTCCCTTATGCATGGTGGGGTTTAGCTAGCCAGAGACTTCTCTTCCAAATCCAGGGTCACGATCAAGATCTTAATCTCCAAAGGAATACCACGCAAATACGATCCTCTAGGATCGCGCAAGAACTATAACTCAACACCACTAGGCAAGAATATGTATAAATTGTGTATTCCATTATATAGTTGTTAAGAACACCACGAAACCAATGATACACAACACATGTCTAAATCATATATGCATCATATAAGGCCCGTAATTATTCCTTCATCTAAACAAGCGTGTGAAACCTCCAATTCCTCTTAGACGCGTAAGAAACCAGCCACTTGTATAGTTCTATAGGGAAAATAAAAAAGAATGTCTCATACATCTCCTCATGAGGTCCAATGCTAAATTTGGGACCATACTCTTCTTCTAGATCGTTTAACCACTCTTCAATACTGGCCAAGGTCAACTGGTACGTCTTCATCATACAACATCCTTTGAAACAAATGAGAAAGAAGTCTTGACTATGGAACCAAAATGTAGCCTAGGTTTTACCAGCAACAACCCAAGGCGCACTTGCACATCACTCAGCCTGAATCGAGTGCTCACCTGAAGTGCACATGGGTACCAGGTCCCTCTTTTGAGAAATTTTTTCAAGTGCTTAGCATGATTGAATGTATATTTCAAATCCATAATAGATAATCAAATATTCCACAGTGCATAAACCAGATCTAGTTCTTAACCATATGAAGGAATAAATAAACAATTAATATCATTAGATTTACCATACACGATCCATGCTCAGTTACATCTAACAAAAATATCCATCCAATAAGATCCATTATATTAAATAGTGCAAAAGACATAATCTTCTTGTAATAATTTCACCATAGTCATGCGCGCTAACAAACTTGTAACATAACACTACAATAATATTTGATCCCTAAACCATGCAAATAAATACATATTTATAGGAGTGGGGACTTTCCCTTCACCACCCATCCACCTCAAAAAATAGGCTATATGCTAATAATAGCCATGCGCCACTATAAGCCAAATACAAAGAGCATGCAAGCTCTCTAACAATAGATCTTCTTCAATTAAATCTTAGTTTAGATCCTATTATTAGCTTGGGATTATGCATGTCATTTATTCTTCCCAAGATCCCAAAGTAGCCTTTGCGTATTCTTCAAGTCTTCTAGAAAATGTGCTCTGCACTCCATGTACATCTTTAGCTCTTCATTCAAAACTAGAGAAGTGTTAGCCTGTTGCGTGCAAATTTTTCATGAATCCACGTGGAAACCCTATCATCTATGTGCACTAACCTCAGTTTTGGGACTTAGTCATTTTTCTATGCTCAACAGCAGATAGGTCTTACTAGAGACAAATTTCTTATGTAACTAACATTTCATTGTCATAGTCGTCCTCATTTAAAAAAATTCTAATAAATTTTAATAATTTTGGTAGCATGTGATCAACGACTATGGTCAGCTTTAGTAGGTGGTGCAATAAATTAAAAAAAACCTGACCGACATGCTGTTTAGACTTTGACATAGGCCTATGGTTAATTGAAGTAACGAATGTAAATTTATTTTATTCTTGACTCTGTAATTTAAGCATTAAGTAATAGATGTAATGTAAACATCTACATGCAGATTCATTCCAACCTATTTGATTACCACTTCTACATGTAAACCTACCACTCCTAACACATAACATGGTGGAAAACATAACCCTTACCCCATAAAAAACATAGCCTAGAAATATTTTAATTGACTTCCCGTCCATTTTTTAAATACATAAAAAAATTAAAAATACAAAACGTTTCATTTGTTATCTTTTGAACTACTTCATATACTCACCTAATAAAGAATACCAGACAAATCATTTCTTGCTCTCCTCTAAGAGTTTAATTTTGTTGTTGTAATGGGCTGCTAGCCTGCTATTGTCACACCTATGTCGACTTTATCATTGTTGTTCATAATATATTCTCTACTTGTATTATTTATTTTGAAAGCTTCAATTAAATAGAATATTTCAAATATATGATGGAGGAGAATTTATTCTTAGTGTGAGTATTCAAGGTTGGAGATCACCCTTGATTTGTATGTCTAAGTTTCAACGACAAAACACATTAATATATGATATGTGTTTATGTCTTAATTGAGTAAGGATCACTTTGAGAACCTAGGAATACATTGAAAAGATTTAAATCCTTTTTATCTAACAAAAAATGTCCACATAAATAATTCATTTAGTAATAACTATGTGCTAAAGGTTGTGGTCCTTATACATTCTTGGTTATAAACACATGTACTCAGCAGGCGTGTCTCAAAATGCAACACTCACAAAGAACTTTGGTGAGACAATCATAAAATAAATAAAATCCACGAGTTATTTTATTTCCCATTAAGGATTAATGGAGCCATCCACCTAAAAAGAGTTGGGATTTGTTCAACAAAAACTAATATCTATGTTAGGGAATTATTACGTTTGAACCTAAAACTGAAAAATGAAGATTTTGTAAATGGAGAATTCTAGGCCAATGAAGATATATTTTGTGAGAATAATGATAAACCCTGTAGTAAAGGCATAAGATTGCATAATTACTCTTCCCACAAGATAATATATCCTTCTCATATGGATTGGTCACATGTAGTGAATTGTTACATAAAATTCTTTCTTAATCTACTTTTGGTGGTATTATGGTTCTTAACATTGATCATTAATCATTTATTTATATCTTTTGTTTTCTTTGTAAATCTTGAATGTGGTCATAGCTCGCCTTAAATGAGTTGGTGATTAAGACTTCATAACTCATGTTTTCTAATAATTGATTTTATATATTATGAAAATTTTGTGGTACGACCTAATGTCAACAAACTTACAATCTCTTTTTTCTTTCCATACATCTTATATTTATCTATTACATTTTCTTGGGTTCAACATCTACTAATTGAGTCATTTGAACTTTAATTTTGATTTCTTGTTAACAAATCATTGCATCATACAATATCGGTAGGCTAATTCACTCCCCCATTGTGTTTGAAGCATATTATCTTGAGACAACGCCAATTCTAATGAATAATATTTTAAACATCACGAGAAATGAGTATTTTATCTCACCGATTTTTTCATGTATTCACTTTTTTTTTAACAATAAATAATAATTTTTGATACTTCATACTTAAAATAGTTCCTTCAAACTGGGATTATTTTGAGAGTTTAATATTCTAGCTACATACATTATATTACATTCCCCTTTTTGTATTGTTTTTTCATGTATAGAAAATACAATCATTTTAATACATTCGTCCATATGCCTATCGGCCTCTCCCATGCACCTATGGTGCATTTGCTAGTCTAAATAATTTGTAAATTGTAGTTCATAATGTGGGAAGACCATTAACTTTGTTAAATTAGGCTTTTGTATAGTGGGATATCGTTTATATGATTTGTTTTATAAAGGTACTAGTTTTTGTAAATATGAAAATAAGAAAAAGTATAATTATGTATTTCATGAAAATGGCTCCATGAACATTAAGTTATTGTTGTATGATTTTACCCTTTATCCTTGTTTTATTGATTATAGGTTACACATGATTAATATGTGATTTATATATGATTTATAAAATGTCATTTGTATTAAGCGTAAATCATGGTATCAATAAATATGCTTTGCCATTGTATTATGGAATATAAATGGGTCTAATTATTATGTTTTTAATTAAAATCATATTAGTTTTGTAAATTTGAAAAAAAAAGTTGTAATTGATTATTTATGAAAATTCTGCCATTAATATTTATACAATTTATAATATGTTTTCAAATTTTGTTCATGTTATTCTAAAATATACATTTTGAGAATAATAATTATTCTTGACTTAAAATATTGATACAATATTTTTAATAATGATATTATTGACAAAAGAATAAATATATACAAGAGGATCATAAAAGGATCTTCTTTATATGTGGCATTTGAGAGTGAGTTATAAACAAACTGCACCATTTCATGTCGTATGAGAAAAAAGTGTTGTAGTTTCGTCTTTCACAAATAATTAGTTAATATTATTAAAGCTTATCTCTTCTCCTATATTTTCATGGTGTAATTTAATATCTTCAAGATCAAACATATCAAATACACATTAAAATATCCCCTCAAACTTTTCCTTTGCAACTTTTATGAGTGATTAAATGGTCACTCAATGGCGCTTGGGCTCTACCTACTACAATTCAATGCGGTGAAGAATGTGGGAGGTCCACCTTCTGCTGTTCCAAATGATATGCTGTTTTGAATATATGTATAAATAAATAAATTATTGAGGAACTCGAAACAGGTGGTGTGATGAATGCAATAAGTGCCACAACATGGTTTATACCGTATATGATTTACGGTGATAGTTCAATATCGTTGGTGGATGATACTACACACCACACATCTCCCTAATTTCATTCTTCGAAAAATAGATTTGAAAATAAAATTTAATAATTGATGATGACGGAAATAAGTATTTACAAATAAATTACAAAAAAGTTAAACACCACATTTAGTATTTCTGCTATAGTCTCAATTGTATGATTTGCTGTCACACCAAAAGATCGAGTTGGTGGTGGAGAAGGATCTCATTGTGTTAACCAGCTCCTACGCTAACACACCCCAGCACGATGGAGTTGGATGCAACCACGTGAACTCTAGGCCCACCACGTATACACCCAATTAGGCCCAACGACATTACGAGACAACGACATTAAAACTTCCTAGGAGGTCACCCATCTCAGTACTACTCCAGGTTGGACGCGCTTAATTGTCTGACTCTGATACCATGTACGATTTGTCATCTCACCAAAATCTCAAACTGGTGGTGGAGAGAGATCTCATCGTGTTAACCAGCTGCTAAAACAACACACCCCACACGATCGTGCTGGATGCAACCACGTGAGCTCCATCCCAGTACTACTCCAGTTGGGCGTGCTTAATGACTTGACTCTGATACCATGTACGATTTGCCATCACACCAAAAGCTCAAACTGGTGGTGGAAAGGGATCTCATCGTGTTAACCAGCTGCTATGCCAACACACCCCGCATAATGGTGCCAGATGCAACCATGTGAGCTCTGGTCCCACCACGTATACACCTAATTACGTATACATCCAATTAGGCCCAACGACATTACGAGACAACAACACTGGAACTTCCCGAGAGGTCACCCATCTCAATACTACTTCAGGGAGGACGCGCTTAACTGCCGGACTTTGATACCATGTACGATTTACTATCACACCAAAAATTTGAGCTGGTGGTGGAGAGGGATCTCATCGTATTAACCAGCTGCTATGCCAACACCAACTACTCATCTATTTCACACTTAACTATATAAAATTATAGAAAAAATCAAAATAACAATAAATAAAATTAATTACCCAACCAAATAGAAAACACACTTCTTAACTGCTAGAACATTTTTACACCGAAGGCGTTCTTGTAGTGAAGTGAGACCTCTTTTCTCTGACAACTGACAGTAAACGAACGACAGAGATTTAATTTGTCGTTGATGTACTACACATTTTCATCCATCCATGTGGCGTGACCATGGTTTGTCGAGTGCAGGCACGGCCCGGACTCCCAAGCTGAAACATGGTGGAGCTTCTTCAAGTTCAAGCTTATTCATCTTCTACACGACGATGTTGATGGTTCCATCTTCGGCGCAGTGTACAAATGGAGCAAAAAAGCCGCCGGCGTGCCGTTCCGTCCACTGGGCGCGCCCAAGATAGTGGTCGCCTTCAGAGGCACGGTTAAAACATCAGTGACCTTGCCCAGAGACGTCCGCCTGGATCTCCACATTCTCTCAAACCGACTCCACACCACCACCCGCTTCCACGCCGCATTCGATGCAGTGAAAGTCAACGTTCACCACCACGGGGTCGACAACGTCTGGATCGCTGGCCATTCCCTCAGCGCCACCATTGCAATGTTAGCGGGAAGGAAAATGACAGAGGAAGAAGAGCTTGTTTTATAAACGCATCTATTCAACCCGCCCTTCGTTTGTGCACCCGTGGAGAGGATTAAGAATGAGAAAATAAAACACGGGCTCCACTTTACGAATAGCCTGATCAAGGCCGGACTGGATAAGATGCTTCAACGAAAGCCCGCACGGGTCGAATCCGAGAGGAATTTATCCGTCCTGCAGTCGTGGGTTCCTTGCCTGTATGTAAATCCTAGAGACGGTTTGTGCTCTGGTTATATCAGGTATTTTGGGAACCGGAGGGCGATGCGGCAGATGGGCGCAGGGGGTGTGGCAAAGCTTGTGGCACAGCATTCGATCAGGGGAATGGTGTTTTCTGCATTTGGAATAGATTCCAAGGCAGGGCATTTGATTCCTTCCGCGAGACTTACTGTGACTCAGAACCCGGCGCCGGATTTTAAAAGGGCGCATGGGATTCATCAGTGGTGGGCACCGGATATTAGAATTGAGTCCACTGAGTATAGACTCGATACAGAGTTGAATGCAGGGTAAATAAAACTTGCCTTCAATTTAACAACGCTTCTACCATTGTAATTTTTTTTACAGATTTATATCGTTTTCTCGTCTAATTGACAGATTACCTACCTGTTTTTGCTCCAAAGTCGAAGCCAATTACGCTTCTACTTTTGTATAGATGTAATCGGTAGAGATGTGAATATGAACATATTGGAATTTTTTTTGAATGGAATATTAAAGAATTGTATAAATTTATGAGTGCATTAGTTTATTCATGATAATTATATGGACAATTGAATTATAAGGAATTCATTTTTTTTTTGGAACATCCTTAATTACGCTGAAGGCGTTCTTGCAGTGAAGTGAGACCTCTTTTCTCTGACAAATGACAGTAAACGAACGACAGAGATTTAATTTGTCGTTGATGTACTACACATTTTCATCCATCCATGTGGTGTGACCATGGTTTTTCGTTTCAACGCCGTGTCTGGGAATTAAAGTAATGTTTGTACAAACCAAAGGATATGCCTATCAAGTGCCTTGGCTTTTAGGTAATGTTTGCGTTTTTATGTCCCCATTCTCGAATGCTCATAACATCCACCCTAAATCTAGATCCAGATCGATAATGGCCGAGGAGAAGGTTCATGATTGGTCAAAGCTAACGGTGGTGCTCGGAAGAGTTTACCCGCTCTTGAATTTGGATTACATATGCAGCTGCACAATGTCCGTTTGGAGTGTTGCTACAACATCCTCAGCAAGGAGGAGAGATCGGATCTGGTCATGGCTGCACTAGCGAGACAACAAGTGGGAGATCAAGTGCAGCGATGTTGGAGTTAGGGTTTTGGTGGCCCCTGTTGACATGCCTCTCAATAAGTAGCTTTGAAACACCGACAGATGTTCTAAGTTAAAGCTGTGTCATTGTGAGAACATTTCCTCCGACCCTTCCATTTCCTCTCTCTCATACATTCAGGTGAGTTTTTGGGATCGTCGTTTGTTTCTCCTCTTTCCCCAAAATTAACGGGAAACTGCATACAATTGCATTTAAATGTATCTGAAGGAGGGGGAATGGCGGTGGGGTTAAGCTACGGTCACATGCTGGAAGACCCAAGTTACATAACCCTGTTTATGAATTGACACTCTCCAAAATATTGTGTTTAATCAGGGCCACCTCTGGAAACACCTTCAGGCATACAAAATTCCTCCTTCATGTCAATCAAAGGATTTCCATCTACTGCAGCTGAAAAGTCGTCACCCTTGTTAGCATCATTACCTGATTTTTCCATCACAGATGAAGAGTTAACATCTGATAGATCTTCTCCCAATTCAGAGAAAGATCTTCTAGATGGAGGTTTCAACGCCAAACCAAATGACACAGTTCATTCCACCTCATCTGAGAAATGGGGTGAATCATATGGAAAATCGGTATTTGTTGAGACAAAAGGTAAAGTATATTGCTCAACTGAAACATCATTTAAAATGAACAAATGCCCCATCTTATGATATGTTGGAGATTAATTCTAAACTTATGATGTTCTTGAGGTTTCACACATGATCTAATAACTAATTAAATGTAAAAGAATTGCAGTTCTTAATAATATTTTGTGAAAGAATTGCAATTGATAGTAATATTAAAACCAAGTGTAAAGGTTTGATTACTATTTTTGATGAAATTGTGTCCTTTTGTTTCAGCATGTGACTACACTGAAGGAAAATGGGTTGAGGATAGCCACAGGCCCCTATATTTAGGCAAGATGTGCAAACATTGGTTATCAGAAATGTGGGCATGCAGGCTAACACAATGGAGTGATTTTTCATATGAGAATTACCGTTGTCAGCATGATAACTGTGACATGCCTGAATTTGAAGGACATGAGTTTCTAAAAAGGTATGAACAATCAGGTTTTGGTGGTTCTTGCCACAATAGTTTTTATGCATGTGCATTATTCTCTTAGAGATTACAAAATTTGATAATGGTAGGCATTAATTTCATTTGCATTTTTGCCAACAGAGATTCAAATTAGCTAAGCGACATGTATTTTGTAGAATGCAGAGTAAGACACTAGCATTTATTGTGGATTCGTTGGGAAGATAACAGTTCCAATAGATCTCATGTGCCTCATTGTCGGTGGAACAGACAGTCCAAATGTTCAAGATGTAGGTAGGGAGTATGGTATGGTCTGTGCTCATCATGCAATAAGGACATATGGATGGGCTTATAGGTTTCCTAAGACAAACACAACTGTCTTGTACTATTGGTCAGCAAGCCTCTGTGAAATTGAACCATTGAACCATAGTGACCCATCCACTAATTTCACAATGCATCTTGATCGACCTGCATGGTTTTTGCATCAAAATCTTAACAAGTTTCATGTTGTGGTTTTAAACACGAGGCACCTTTGGAACATAGGGAAATTAAATGTAAATAAATGGCAAATGTATGTGAATGGAAAGCCAAATAATGCCAAGCATTTGCGAGACATCAGAAGTCCGCTAAATTTTACCGTACACAGTGTTGTGAAATGGCTTGATGGAGAGTTGAATGAGCATCAAAATTTTAGAGCCTTCATGAGAATTTTATCGCCTCAACACTTCTTTAATGGGGATTGGGATTCATGAGGTAGCTGTGATAACACCGCACCATTGTCTGGAGTGAATATAGCTTCAGGAAATTGAGCTCATGATCCAGTTTCCAAGAATGCTGTGAAGGGTACTAGAGTTGAACTTTTGGATATCATTGACTCTTCACAGTTAAGAGATGAGGCACATTTATCAAAATATAGATTCAAAGCAATGGTGCTCATGTGTGTCTTCATTGGTGTCTTCTAGGAGTTCCTTATACATGGAACAAGTTTTTGTTTGCACAACTTTTTTTCCACAAGGGAAAAATTTATCGGTTAGTATGGTAGCTTAGTACTGTTAGCTACACCAGATGTTACTTCACTACATGAATGCATGGTACTTGCATGTTACAAATTCTACATCGGCCAACGTACAAAGCATTCTTATACCTTGAGACTCAACTATAGAAGACCTCTGAGGATTAATTTTTAAAATGCGACAGTAATTGTATGTACAAAGCATATTTGTACAATTCTTCAGTTCCTATGTGAAATGTATGTTCTCTTATAATTTGAAGGCATCAATCCTAACAAAGGAATAGAATAATCAACATCATGGGTGTTCTTAGTTTGGATTAAAGAATATGCTTTGTTAACATGATAATTTTTTTTACTGATCATTATGTAAGTTGTGTAAATGATATATTTATACACTTATTCAGTTCCTTGTGAATCATACATTCTCTTGGAATTTGAAAAATTTGTGATTGGGGTCTGACAAATGAATCACACACAACTCCAAGGATGTGATTGGCATTGAGCAATGTATCATTTTGTGTTTCACAGGTAGAAAAGCATGAGTAGAGATATAGTTTTACCTTGCTTTCTGACACTAATACACAGATTGTTTGATTTTTTTTCAGGCATGCCCTTTCATTTTAGGTCTTTAAATGATGCTTAAATTAGATTTGAACACGTCCATTCCTCTTCAAAACTATTTAGAACTGCAAAACCCTCCATCATATTCTATAATTACCCATTTTTTCTATGACCAAAGCAGTTAAGAAATGGAGTAGCAAGGAATGCAAGGTTCACATTTCAGTTCCTAAAATGTAGGATATTGATCTCACCTTGAAGTTCTTGTCATAAATTATGTTTTGAGAAGGGTCACTTGAGGGTGCTGAGGTACTCTTCAGAATTTTGAATTTTTTAAAATAATTTCAAAAAACAGTGTTGTATCTTTCTATTTCGGAATAGAAGATATTTTTCATGCATAGAGGCTTCTCAGTTCTCCAGAGGCATGCTAATGTTTGCCTTCCTCCTCTGGTTAGTTATCTACCTCAATGTTATCATTGATTTCTGTGTATTGGATTTCTTGGGGTTTTAACTCATTTTTTAATCCAATGTGCAGGGTAGCCAACAACTTCCCCACCCAAGAGTTCGTGGCCAAATATTTTTATTGGATGGAATGGCGTTTCATCTCTATTTTTAATTCTTTCGATTTTTATTTATTGCACGATAATCAGTCCAGTGTTTATGTTAGGGGATATAAATGAGAGAAACTTTAGGATCCACAAACAGAAGTGGGTCTTATTCTGTAGAGTAAGCTCTTTGAGGTTTTATTTCCACTTCATATCAGTATAATGTCATTTGGTCTAATCTCGGAGTCTATTTGGAATCTTAGGATCTAGTGCTTGGTTAACAAGATGAGCATCTTAAGCAACACATTTTTTGTCTTTTAAAAAGTTCTTGTGTACTGTAAGGGGAAAGTACAGCCCCCCTGAAAAAATTCTGATGAATAAATCCAAAGACCACTGCTAACATTATGCAACATGTTTCATGTTGCTGCATAAAAGGTGTTCGATGCAAGGGGCTGCGTACAAATGCTTGGAAGCGCAAATGTTGTGCACAAAATTCATTGGTGTGAACCGAGCAGAATCTTGGAAAGGCTAGAAATTCGAGCAAAGGGAAGTAGAGCCTTCACATGTTGCAGAGTCCCGAAAAGGAGAATACAGTAAGAGGTAATTTTATTTAAAACAGAAACCCTTGAATACTGAAATGGTCACCAAAGCTTTTAGATTAGTGTGGTGAAATATTCTTCGTGGATTTCAGATCGGTGCTACCGACTATTTTTGACACTCGAGGAGCAATTTTTCTAGCCTAGAATCGTAGGTTTTGGCCATCATTTCAGCCCAAGGAAGCGTTGGTATGTAGGGTTTGTTATAAATCGGTGTTTTGGTTGGGGAAATTTGAGAACATTTTTGGTTGTTCGAGGGTTTACATTTCTTTCCCATTAGGATTTTATTGTTATAGACGTTTTGGCCGAGAAATTTGTTGATTTTTTGTTACAATTTTTGTCAGAAAATGTGCGTATTTCGCCACATTATTTGAGACTATTTATAGAAGGTTTAACAAGAAGTCTAGGATATAGTTTTTTGGTGTTGTAAAGGAGAGATTTTAGGGGGAAGGGATTATGTAGCATAAGCTCTTTGGCAATCATGTTGGACAGCTGGGGGCAGTTGTTTTCTGCCACAAATTTTACCCAGCTCCCGCGAACAGCTAGAACAGCAGCAGCATTGGTATTTATAAATTATTTTACTCTCTAAATTTTTCTTCCAACCATTAGTTATCTTTTTTATTTGTTCTATATTATTATTAAATTATAGCGACCATTTTCCAAGACTTATGATTTCATTGTTAATTTAAAAGAAGCCAAGACTTCCAATTTTAATGTTAATTTAGAATATAATATTCTTTCTAATCTCAAAGTATTGTATTTTATATATATACTCACATTAACAAAAAAAAATTGCTTTTCATTTAGATGATAAATATCAATCTACAAGAGATGTGGATACAATTTGTAATGTACTTGGAAGTCAAACAATCTCCTTTGTGGATCAAGGAAATGGTTATTTAAATGACAGAGGACAACTTCACAGGCTATCCATGATCAGATTCAACCTTCGTATGCAGGCATCTGGAGTATGTCAAAGAAATGATGGCAATTAACTTCAATCCGCCAAAATTTTAAATGAAAATGAAACTATTTGTAATTGGAACCATCAGGTGCATACCAATATGAACTTTGACAGCTTGGAACTTAGAGTAACTTTGTCCCGTATCCACTGTGCAATCACATAAAGAGGATAATGGATTTTAATTCCGAAAATTTATGTCACATAACTCACATACTTATACACTCTTTAAACAATTTGAGGCATATTTGGGCTTGCATGACAAATAAAATTTGTCTTATGCTATTCGAAAAGCTACAGGCCATTAAATAAAAATATAACATAACTTGATTACAAGATTGGAAGTTCCACTTTGACTTATTTGTAGTGTCATTTTTTGATGGTATCGTTTTAAATTGTTCCCCCTCCTCCATTTTTTGCCACCTTTTCACTTCCCCACCCCGGCCTTCCAACCCCCTGCTTTTTCAGCCCTCTTCTTATGATATTGTTTTTCTCCCTCAAATTTGAATCCTTCATAAGATCCCTTCGGCGTTTCCATCGTACACTTCACGTACAATTGCTAGTATATTGACATATCGACCATATCGATTAGCTATTGAACTTTTAAAGCAATTAAAACACCCATGTAAACAAAATTTTATTAATAATGGTAATAAATCGTTACATTTGATAGAGGGTGGGAAATGGAATAAATTTGAGGATTAGGTAGATGTAAGGTGCTTTTATTTTAGTTCTTTTGCCGTCCATTTTTTCTTCTCACTCTACTTTTAAGTTTTATGTGATTTCTCAGTTACATTCACACTTCTTTATTCTCTTTCTTTATGCATTTCACGATTTTCTTGCGGATCAAAATATAAGCGAAAGGAAAAGTATTTATTCCGCGTCAAACTCAATTGAAGAAGATATTAATTAGTGGAGTGACACGCACCTGATATTCCTCAGATAAAGATGATGGCGACCTCATGACAATTCATCATTATTCGTATAAATTGATAATATTAAACAAGACAAGAAGAAATCGGGATATAGACAAGACAAGAAGCAGCAGCTCAACATCAGATATTAGCGCCGACCTATCTTTTTATTATTCCATCAGTCTTTTTCTTAACACTGCACATTCTCATTTACCTTCCTACTAATTTAGATTCTCTTTTACATTTATCTATCCACTGTTTACTTAGTGGCATGCAATATTTGAGTTTCTCAAACGTTATAAATGTGCCACATTAATTACGATAGTAATTTGCATTTAGCTAACAAAATATGCTTGATCATTTGACAATTTTGATAAAATCCCAACATTGAATCTAGCCTATTAGACTTTATAATATACGAGTCCAATAACTTCTGAGCCCTTCATTATTCAAACTTCAGATGCAAAAATAAATAGACATTATTTGGTGCAATTAAGTTACGATTTGCTAGTGTCACCACAAAATGTAACAACAACAACAAAAAATCATAATCCTTCAAGAAATACAGGAATCAAAGTAAGCCTAAAGAAGACTGATCATACCCATGGAACATCTCTAATAAACATCCAATCATCATCCTTTTCGTCATAAATAAATAACATATTCTCACCCATATAGCAGGTGGGTAAAAATAGTCTCACTTAAACTATAACCCATGTAGCAGGTGCATAAAATGAGTCTCACTTAAACTATTCCTTCCAATGATGCCATGACAACCACACATTGACCTCTAATCAATCAGCCACACATTGACCTCTAATCAATGAGCCACAGAAAAGCATATTTTGTATTAGAATCACTTGATGTTAATATAACTTAGCTATGGAGAAAATCCTGAAGAAATTGACATCACCACCAAATCACAAAAGGAAACCTAATTAATCCAAAAAAAAACAAGGCACAAATCTCTACAAACGTATATTTCAAATCTTGTTATAAAATTACTATACTAGCAATCGTACGTAAAATGTACGATGAAAACGCCGAAGGGGATGCATTAAAGAAGTGAAAATGGAGGGAATGGAATAGAGGAAGATGAAGAGGGTTGATAAAGAAGGGGTAGAGGGATGAGAAGTCCAAGGACATGGAAAGTGTTGCGGGGGACCGATTCGAAAATTTTCTCTCGTACTACCACATGCAATTCTTTGTCAAATTTCAATTGTTAAAAGGAAAAAAGGGTTGCGGTGTTCAAGATATCAAGGCAACATATTTTGGAAAAATCTTAGAAGCAAAGGAGTGGTCGATCAATACAATTAATATCAATAGTTACTTGTAATACCAATCCTTGTTTTTTTATGGTAGGTAGAACATACGTAAGTTTAAAGTGAATTCACTTGCACATGTCGCGGGACACTTTATAGAGAGGGATACATGTAATAGACCTAACATCCAAGGGTAGGGGTTTTTATGCACATTTGCGATTAAGGAATTTCTCTAGATATCAAGGTTGATTAAGTAATTTGGGGTCTCCGTCGTCAACAATCTTGATAGATTTTTCCATCAATAACCATTGAAAAAAATGGGATTTGCTAATTACCATGACCCAAATTTTTTTATTAAAGGAAAATAGTTTTGAAGGGACTATACCCTACTACAACAGAGGCTCAACAACTAGATCAACATGAAAAAGCATCAAAATAGGATATGAATCCAGATATTATGATAAGTCCAATAGTAGTAAAAAAAGAAGCTACTAATAAAAAGCAAAACAGGGCCAAAATTGCAACTAAACAGTAAAAAAAACAACAAACTATCAGAGACAAAACAACAACTTGAACTCCTATAGCTTGCCTAGGAGGTATTATTTCTTCAAGGCCCTTTTAATCCTTGATTTGATCGTCTGCAGGGAGGTAAAAAGCACCAGAGTGGTGACATGTGTTGGGTCATTAACGTTCAGCTGCGGGATGACCTAATTTCTCTCCCTTTCAGTACCCCAAATATGTTTAGGGACTCCACTCAACAATGTGATATTTCTGACATGTTGTTCAAGAAAGTCACTTATTGCTTTGAAGATGGCCATGTTGTGGTCGTGTCTATCCTGAGTTCTCCTCAGTCTATTATCCAGTGAGTTCAATTTTTTGAAAATTTATTCAGTCTGATCTGTGCCAAAACCCGCATCATCATTTATCTTTCTTTTTCCCTTTTTCTTGTTTAGCTGATGTATCTCTTTCTTGATACTTTCTACCTCATTTTCCAGCATTTCCATTCTAAGGAGAATATTTTCCCTCTCCTTCTGGGAAGCGTTGTCCTTCCTTGCATTACTGATATGTAAGAGATTGTGAACCATTTCAATATCCTTGTTACTCTGAAGGACATGACCAGAGGGAGGTGGGGTCACTTTTTGAGGTGCAGGGTTCTTTGCCTTGACATTCCTGATATTGGAAGATTAGGTTGGGTTGGGAGTGGGTGTGCTGTGAGAGGGAGTTGGCTGAACGCCAGGGGAAACAAGAATGGCGGGGAAATTGATGAGGCAATGCTTGTGATGAGCCCCTGGTGAAAGGGGATGGCCCTAGTATGTTTTTGAAAATCAAGAATGGAGCGTTCCAAAGAATTCAAGAGATAGTGTGGGAAGCAAACAATAATATTTCTCCTGCAGTGATTAAGGAAAACCAAGTGTTTGGTGGGAACAACAATGTAGCGACCTTCAAGGGATATAAACCGCACCATCATTTTAGTAATTTCATCGAAGGATTCCAGAATGGAGCTTACCTGAATGCCAGCTGTAATAAATATGATCTCCTCCCCTGCCCATTATCGTCTCCATCTCGCTTTCCTGAATGGAGCTTACCACGACCCACATTATTGTCTCCATCTTGTTTGCATTTTCCATGACAGTCCAATTTGTTCTTAAGGGGGTCGAAATAGAAAATCAGAAAAATCCAATAGGTTATGGGTTTAAAACCTAACCTCATGAATACAAAATGTACCATGTTCCTTGTTTGCGGCTTAGAAAGAAATGGATCCTATGTCCTTCATGCATGGGTTCTATCTATACTTTAATTGGAAAGGAGGAAAACAATTCTCAATGTTTACCAAGGGTTGTCCAATGGTGACATCACAACCAATGACATAAAAACATGGTTTTTCTATTATTTTATTTTATTTTTTTTGGCATCAAGATTATCGATTTGGAGTTTCATTTGTTAGATAAGACAAACACATGATTAGAATGTTGGAAATAAAAGGGTCGAAATAAAATACATGCATGTCATACACCTATACCACATCTCAAATTTTCCCTACCCAAAAATTTCTACTAGTGGTCCACTTTATCGTCTCAATCTCACTTGGATTATTTGCATGAGTGCAATATGAGCTTAAAGGTGTCAAAATTTAAAAGATTATAAATCAAATAGGTTCAAGGTTCGAAACCCAACCACATTAATTGATTCTTATAGCACTTTGTAGTCCCCCTTCTCAATTTTAAGCTCAAGTAATTATACGGAAACATGGGATGCACAAACAATCATCAATGATAGAACCCCTCCAATGGTTGGTCACATGAGCGAAAAGTAGAATTTATCTACAAAATGAATTTTTTGTGTTTTTTTATGACGTTAAGGTCATTGATTGAAAAACATTTAATTTAGTAGATACGACATAGACATGAATGGAAAGATGGAACTAAAATGGTGCAAATTGAATACTTTATTTTCTTGCACATATTACACAAAAAAAATTAGTTTTGTAAAAAATATATTTGTTACGTGTGCTCCACTTTATCATCTTGATCTTTCTCACACTATTCATGTGAGTGTAATTTGCACTTAAAATGGCCAAAATAAAACAAAATGGAGAAAATGCAATTGGTTCCAAGTTTGAAACCCAAATAATCTAATATGTCACCTAAGTCATTAAATAAACCAGAATTTTGTTTCATGTTTGAAAATATTTATAGACCAAACATGTGGTCACATTAATTGCATGTGCGTGCATCATCAAATATTGAAAAACGTAGGTATTATTTTATGTTGTTATTTAATGTGAAACAGTGAAAGGTTTATTATTTTACAATTAAATAGAAAATTTCATATAATAGCAGTAAAACTATTTAGTGAATGTCTATTTTTATACCACATTAGTAAAATTTTAATATATAGTTATATATCAATGAATTTGTACATTAATTTATATAAAAAACAATGTCATGTTTAAAATACACAAGTTATAAGAGATGGGCATTTAGAAAATTGCGTGTATTTTACTATGAAAAAGGGAAAACGGGTAAACATCCATGAAATTGTGACTCTTAGGGATTCATTTTATATGGATTTAAACTAAGTGATAAATAGTTTGTTGGTTGCACATGAGGCTTGATTCGAAAGAAGATGTGTAAATTTTTTCTTATTGGCTGCACTGGAGGTATGATTTGAACTAAGTGAAAAATAGCGGAATTTTTTTGAAAACTAAATTTGATGTTGTTCGCTAAATGATGCAAGTAAACTTAAATGCACAACAAAAAAAATTGTTTTTATTGTTGTTCTAGTTTGAAATTGCTACTGTTGTACACATTGAAGGAGAGAAAAAACTTTGAAGACTCAGTAAAAAAGGTAGTTTTTATTTTGAGGTGCTCTTGGGTTTAAAATTGTAAGTTTTGTATGAGAAAAGGAAGTGGTAAAAAATTCAGAAGATCGATTAAAACTTATAGTGTTCTGGTGTTCCTGGGTTCTTCCTGGAGACAATTTTATGCGAATGAAAAGGTTAAAAAGTTGAGAGTGACCAAAGAAAATATATCTGCATTCCAAAACATTGATCAGATGAGCACAAATAAAAATTAGATGTCATTAACGTTGAATCTCAACTCACCATAATATCATCCATATAAAATCTATTAGGGGACATGCTTTCAACATAAATATCAAAAAATTATAGTAAAAATTCCCTTGATTGGTCATAGACTTTTAACCACATGAAGTTTATCATGTTGAAAATTCACCGTAGTCCATGATAGGGAAAACACATTTCTTAGGTGGTGAAAGATTTAGAAAGAATTTTTTTACTCGTAATCCACACTAAACATTATCTGACAATAAACAACTGGTTACCCTACACTTACTTGCAGTCGACATCTATTGACAGAATTTGCTCCTAATGCATACATGCCTCATTTATTCTTCCATTACGATGCAATATCTATTTATAGCAAGGACGAAGATATGGTTCCATACAACAAGAGGTAACCTCCTCTCAATTTATCTTAGAGCTTACCTCCTTCATTATTTCACTACGATGTGAGATCTATACAACAGAAAAGGAAATCCCATGAGATCACCTATGCCCGGTAAAAAAATATTTAAATAAAACATGAAGACTTAACACATTCAACTAATATTATTATGATAGCTTCCCAAAATAAATTATCAATCCATATAAAAAAACAAATTCAAAAAAAATGTCAACTCAAATGAATAAAAAGACAACCAAATTTTTTTTAAATACCAAATAAAATTTTCAATGAGATATATTCATAATTAAAACTATTTTATTTTATTTCAGCTAACATACCGACCATTGGTCATTATAAAAAGACGTGTGTTAAATAAGAAAAGTGGTTGAAATTTGAAAATGGCAGAGTAGAAAAGTAGAAAAAAAGTGTCCCATCTTGTCTTGTAATGTTCATGAAAGGGAACTGCACATTGGACAATATGTCATGGAAATGTGTAATCAAGCTAAAAAAGAGAGAGTAGATGGGCTCATAACTCGAGGAGGTAGAGCCCAAGACAATTATCGCAATATGGGTGGTTGATAATGTCGAATCCATCCCTATCTTTGGCACAAAACATAGAAATTATTGAATGAGCCTCTTAGTTTCTTAAAATCCTAAACAAGTTTTCATGATGAAAAAATGGTAGTTTTCCCACCCAAATTCCCAAAGCATGTTGAGATAAATGAAAAAACATTATATCAAATTAAAAGAGTAATGTTTTTCGCTTAACACAACTGGGTTTCATATCTGTAAATTATCCTATCCTATGTTGTATGTAAAATTGAATGGAACTTATAAATAATTAATACAAGATAATGGGTCATGTATCCACAAAGGTTCCACAATGTTTTTGTGGATATCTTATTCCATATTGTGAATCCAAATTTGTGGACTCCACCCACAATATTTTTGTGAAAACATCAAATGTGAAAAATATTGTGAAAATTTTCACAACGAAAACACCGTGAATATTCTACAATTTAATAATTGTCGTTAGCAACAAATTGAATATGTTACATATCCACAATTATGAAATTTGTTATAAATTTCACAAATTTTAATAAAATGGTTAACCCACAATTTTAAAAATTGTCCCACAAAAATAAATGATTGCTCCATGTCTAAATTTGTGACTACTTATACAAATTTCGGCTTTTATTACAAGTTTTTTACACTATTATTTTAAATCCTACACTTAATTTTAGATATATTTATATATTTATAAAAATTTATTTTTTAATCTAATTTTAAAATACTCAAAAAAACATATTAAAAATATTTTATTTTGAATATTAATATACAACAAGAAAATATTATCTTCAATTTAAAAAATAAAATATTCATATTACAATATTTTAAAAAAATTATATAAAATAAAGAATCTTAATCAAGGGAAAAACTTTTCTAAAAAAGCACCATTTAAATGACTTTTTCAAAAAAGAACATTTTGACTTTTCAAATATTGAAAATATTACTCAATTAAATTGTATATGAAATTATTTTTTGTATTTTTATAAAACAAAAATTATGATTTTTTTCCTTCAATATTTTCATAACACTTGACCATGCATGTATTTTACATTCTACACCTCTCCAAATTTCACCTTTACCCAATACTATTAAAAAAAAAACCCACTCCTTACGAAGCAGTAGAAATTGACCTAATTTTTATTTTTATAAAGATTCATTGTATCGTTTTATATATAAAACCATACTAATTCAGCATGCAATATTCCATTGGTCATAATTAAAATAATTGCAATGAAGTTTCAATTTATTAGAATGAAATTTGGGTTAACCCACAATTTTAAAATTGTCCCACAAAAATAAATGAGTTGCTCCATGATTCTAAATTTGTGACTACTTCATTACAAATTTCGGCTTTTATTACAAGTTTTTTACACTATTATTTTAAATCCTACACTTAATTTTAGATATATTTATATATTTATAAAAATTTATTTTTTAATCTAATTTTAAAATACTCAAAAAAACATATTAAAAATATTTTATTTTGAATATTAATATACAACAAGAAAATATTATCTTCAATTTAAAAAATAAAATATTCATATTACAATATTTTAAAAAAATTATATAAAATAAAGAATCTTAATCAAGGGAAAAACTTTTCTAAAAAGAGCACCATTTAAATGACTTTTTCAAAAAAGAACATTTAAATGACTTTTCAAATGTATTAGAAAATATTACTCAATTAAATTGTATATGAAATTATTTTTTGTATTTTTATAAAACAAAAATTATGATTTTTTTCCTTCAATATTTTCATAACACTTGACCATGCATGTATTTTACATTCTACACCTCTCCAAATTTCACCTTTACCCAATACTATTAAAAAAAAAACCCACTCCTTACGAAGCAGTAGAAATTGACCTAATTTTTATTTTTATAAAGATTCATTGTATCGTTTTATATATAAAACCTAAAATACTAATTCAGCATGCAATATTCCATTGGTCATAATTAAAATAATTGCATGGTATGAAGTTTCAATTTATTAGAATGAAATGTTAGAATATGAAATACACATGATTTAATAGACATTTGGGATTAAATACATAGTTTTTTGCATCAACCTTAATAGGATATTATGTTTTGTAAATCTAATTATTATCATTATCCACTATCAAACATTAATTCTTAAAAATTACCCTCCTGCAAATATAGAAAAAAATCTACTTTTGGGAAAATCATGTATTCAAATTGGCATGTCTATAGACTGTCCAACAACAAAATGCCACTTTCAAAGAAATCTATAGACAAAATAGCAGCAAAACATTTGTCCATGAACATTTTTAAAATATTAGAATATATATCCCAATGGAAAATCTTTAAATATTTATTAAACATTTATGTAATTTTTAAAAGAAACACAGATTAAAAAAAAATCGTAGGATTTTGAAACATACTATCCAGCCATGAAAAAAAAGACCATTAGACTATTTATCCCAAAGTAATATCTTTAAATCTCTATTGAACACTTATGCAATCTGTAGAAGAAATACCGATTCAAAAAAATGATAGGATTCTGAGACATACTATCTAGCGATGAAAAAAAAGGATCTCTTAACAAACAATTGAGATTACAAATTTAGGAGAGAAGCTTGAGATGCATCTAAAACATTCACCGCTGCTATTGACCCATATATTTCAGAAAACACCACTTCCCCCTCTTTTCTAATAGAAAATTTAGGTTTTCCAAAATCCAGAAAAATCTGGTATTTTTTGTCTTTGGCACGGATAGATTACACCAACCATTAGATTTTTTCTTATCAACGGCGCATAGTAAGATCCGCTTTATAATGAGATCATTTTAATTATAAATGTTAATTTGTAATTATCATTATAAAATTAAAGTAATGACATTGGCAGCAAAATAATATAATTAATTTAATTCGAATATACATGAAAAAATATTAGTACAAATAAAAAGTTATATCCATGACTTTTTTAGTTAATTCAACATTATAAATAATTTAATAAATCTTATATCCACAAATTATTCACGACAATTTTTTATTTGATGATTAAGTGAATTATTCACAATGCACTTTTCTGAATTAAGTGTTATGATTCGTGATAAGTGATATATTTTAACAAAGTTGAATTATTATTAACACTATTTTAATAGTTTTGAATACTCAAAATAAAATTTAGTAGATTTTGATGGTGTATATTAGCAACTAAAGTTAGAAGAGTTACTAAATTCCCCTCTATTACCATTTGGGAGAATAGATCATTAATGCTTTAACTCATGTGGAATTTTCATGAATATTGTTGGAAGTTAAAATTTTCCACCATTTATAGATTTAAATTTTGTAAATAATAAAAACTTAAAGTTTTAGTGGAATAAATTTTGTTTCTATTAAAGAAGTAAAATAAATTGGATTTTTGATACATTATTTGGGGTTGTTTAAAGAATTGATAATTCTATTTTAAATTTATTTTTTTCAAACACAATACAAAAAATTTGAATTATCAATGATAGAATTTTAAAATTATGGAAAATCAAACAAATTTAAATTTGACTATTACAAAATTATGGGATTTCTAACTAAAATTCAATATATTTTATTATTATTAAATATATATTTTAAATTATATAAAAAACACATAATTGATATGTTAGTATTGTTGATTTTTAAACACTTTTCATTTTTAATTTTTTTAATTTATATTTAGTTATTGAGTAATCCAAATAATCAATGTGAAAATATTAAATTGTGAGAGTTTGTATTAAGTTATGATACAAAATATCATAATTTTATTTTTCAAAGGTTGAATTTTTTAACATGTGAAGAAAAAGTGATCATTATGAGATTTAAAGAATATGGATATTTCAAAATTTTAAATTTGAGTTACTTAATCTTTTCCAAAACATGAAAAAATGTAATTTTTTCATCAAATTTCATATGTGAATGTTTAACTAATTTAAATGTTCTTTTATGAAATTTGAAAACTCTACATAAGTTTTGTAAAAGTTATCCACTTAATGTTGATAATTCACAAAATCAACAAAATGATTTTTTTGTGGATAAGGATGTGGATAAATTAACCTACTTCTAGTAAGTGATAGGTCGCTTCCAAGAGGATTATACATAGATTAAATTTGAAGATCTCAAACTTTTAATCCATTATAACTCCTTGGCAATAAAATTCATTGAGGTTTCTCTTCTTAATCATGAAAAAATGTAATTTTTTCATGTTCAAATTTCATGAATGTGAATGTTTAACTAATTTAAATGTTCTTTTATGAAATTATGAAAACTCTACATATAGTTTTGTAAAAGTTATCCACTTAATGTTGATAATTCACAAAATTTCAACAAAATGATTTTTTTGTGGATAAGGATGTGGATAAATTAACCTACTTCTAGTAGTGATAGGTCGCTTCCAAGAGGATTATACATAGATTAAATTTGAAGATCTCAAACTTTTAATCCATTATAACTCCTTGGCAATAAAATTCATTGAGGTTTCTCTTCTTAATCATGGAGATGAAATGTTGAGAATGGTGGCAGTGGAGTGGCATGATCCAGGCATACTCTGTCTATTGTTGTAGCTGAAGGTGACACCAAATTCCCTCTTGGTTTATTTTGCAATAATAATCACACTTTCCTTTTCCTTACTACATTTCTATTCCATTTGTGCTTGTGATAAATAGTTAAAAAATAGATGAGCTAGGAAAGTCCACAAACTACCATGGCTTATCTCTTAAAATGAGTACTCCTTAGCTCACTGGTTGTCAGTTGCTTTACAAAACCCACCAACTTAAGTGTTTTGGGGAAAAATTATAACTGGATTAGTAAGGTTTTTCTAGGACTTGGATCTCGTAGATTTTGTGGTTTAGAAATTGATGATGAGAGAGAGGATGACGTGGAGCAACAGGCTGCGCTAGAGTAAAATAAAATAATAATAGTGTCATTGAATGGATTTCAGAGCAGAATGGATTCTCTCCATATATAATTTTATTGTAAAAAACACCTTCGGCGTAATTATTTGGAAGGAAACCTAATTAATTCCAAAAAATAACAAGGCACAAATTTCTACAATCATATATTTCAAATATTTTTGTAAAACTATATTATTCTTCCAACACAAATGATGGCTCTTTAGGGCTATAACATCCCATGATCTTAGTGTAAAATGATATCAGTATTCTTATCATATATGTGATAAATATAAATTTATGATTAATATTTTTCAAATTAATTAACAGTTTGCTGATATTGTTGAATATATTTATTATTATTTTCAATAAGGGTAAATGGGATTATTTTTGTTGGGAATCTACCCAGGTACAAAAGGATTAAAAAACTCAGATTCAACAAAACAATTTTTAAACATGAAACAAAAGTAGTCTAAAAACCTAGATAAACAAGAAATGCAAAAGAGACGAGCAAAAGAAAGAACCCTAGTAGCAACTACCCACAACAAAATCCCCCCAAAAGAGACCAAGACATAACCAAAAGGATCACATATAGTGGTACAAACACAACTTCCCAATAATAATAAACAACAAAGGATAATAACCTAAAAAAATAGGCTAGGAATAAAAAACCATCATTCCAAGTAAGTCAATAAAATTGATTACCACCTTTAAATCGAGAACCCTCAAAAATTCACTTGACTTGATTTGATTTTTCTTGACTTGATTTTTCTCGAGAAAACATTTTTCATATTTAACTCAAAAATTCATTTTTTGTTCCATGGGGCCAAATGTTTCCCTAGCGTATTACCTATATCTAGAACCCTCCCAAAAATCAAGAATATTTAACCCACTATAGTCACAAGGAAAAACATTTATCATTTATTTGAAGTTCTCAGATCTGACAAGCACCACAGACTCATCCTCCCCTCTCAAAGTTTAACACTATTTCAATATTACAATGCGGAAGGGCTTCCAAATTATTTTTGGAGAAGACATCAACATGGGATTTATCCTTACTTACCACTCCCATCTTTTCTTTTAATATTAAATAATCCTCCATCTTTTTCCCATAATTACCTCGGTTACCTTCCCCAAAGTATGGCATTCTAAGTTTCTGCGAAGATTCCATATTCAATTGAAATCCAACAAGGATATGCCGGGTTTTGACGGCTCCAACCAAAATAGTAGGGGACACCTTCATAGGCTTGTTTATTAGTCGTAAGGTCTTCCCCATGCTCAAAAGTCAAACATCTTGCCATGTTTTTCATGGATCTCATATTAACTTTTATTCTCTTCCTTAAGTGACTTATCCTCTAAACTATCAAGCACCTCTTCATATTTCTTCTTACATTGAGTCTTAAGCATTGTAAAATCACCAGGCATATGACCCACTTTACTGCAAGAGATGCAAAAAATGGGGGAGCTCTCATACTCAATTTTTGAGCACAAACATCCTTCTCAGAGACCATATTAAAGATGATGGGAAGAGTCTTACCAGGATGAACATTAACTAAAATTATGGCGCATACCATCCTTGTTCTGGATATAGTGGTGGAAATCAATAACTAAAATCTATCCCATATATTTTGAAATTCCAATAAATTGTCTTATGTTTTTGCAAGGAAAAATTCAACTTGAAAAGAGGATAACTATACCCTAGTAGTAAAAAAAAATTCATCGTAGATCTTCCTAGACACTCTTCCCAGTCAATTAATTCCCCATGTTAGGCCTATCCCCATACATGAAATACTCATGTCTATGTTCCTAACCTTTCCAATATCTTGGAGAGATGAAAACAAGCTCACAAGTTCCTTTTGAGACAATGTCTTCCGAGGTGGATCTTTTTGATAGGTTCAGCAAGGGCTACTGTTAGCCTTTCTAAAACTGGTGTGTAACGACCACTAATTTTGATGTACCCAAACCATGTCAAAACTCATTAATTATTTAGGAAAATTACATATATATATATATATATATATATAAACATTGCAAGAGTGATGAACATTATTTGTGATCAATTAAACTCCTGTTAATAATTTCTACACATTCGTAAGGTAGTCATAACCAAATTAGTAATTTAATATTTTTAATTAATCTTCAAAATCATTTCAGAATTTTAATTCTCTTATAAGGTTTCAATAAATTATTGTTTAAAAATATTGGCTAATTGAACCCGTTATTTTACTCATTTAAAATCCTATTAATATTGCCAAGAATCATCTCCTAAGTTGATTTACATTTATTCCCCATAATAACTTCAACATCCATTTCCATCATTTAGTATTTTAACTATATATTTTAATTCAAATTAATTTAATCTTTTATATCATTATCTAAATACCCATGCACAATATAATTTATTTAATATCTATAATCGAATGAAATTTATTTAAATTATTGATCCATAATAATTTAAGGGTCACAACTTACTCTAACTAACTAATGCACTAGGTGGCCCCATTCACTAAATACCCATACCTTTTATTTTAAACCCATTCCCATACAAACTCCCATCACTTAAAATGTTGTAGGGTTAAATCCCCACCATTAGATCTAATCAAAGAGGCCCATTAGATTTAGGGTTGACTCAAAATCCCTAAAAATCATTATGGATTTCTTTTATACACTTTTTGCCCTCATTTCTTTTCATTTAAACTTTTGCAGATCGGAAAAGAAGAAGAATGGAAGCCATGGACATTTGGTGGCTATGAATGCCTCCTTCCATTGTGATTTGGACATGCTATATTCACACACACACACACACACACACACACACACACACACACACACACACACACACACGTGAATATATATATATATATATGGGAGTGATGTACTCACAGATCCAAGTATACAAATATCATATATATATTCTTTTATTTGCAAGATTGCATATTTAGATTTGTATTGGCTCTTTTTTTGTGTATACACACACACACACACACACACAATATATGTATATGTATATGTCTATATACATATATATATATATATATATATATATATATATATATATATATATATATATATATATATGTATGTATGTATGTATGTATGTATGTATGTATGTATGTATGTATGTATGTGTGTGTATCTATATCTATATCTATATCTATATGTATGTATGTATGTATGTGTATATAATACAAGTACAAACATGCGATCGGGAATATATATCAACTGTGCAACAGAAAGGGAGGCCACGACCTCATTAGCATTAATTTGGGGTTTGAGGATGGGTTGCGGGCAGCCATGGCTGCTCACCCCATTTGCTTTCCTTTTTGTTAAATATATGGAGAGTGTGGTGGGGGTTCGACCCCTATCCATATCAAATAAAACCTATTTTTTATTTAATAAACCTTTTTTAATATGTCTTACCCAACTAATTCCTCCCTTATTCATATTCTTTATTATATATATATTATTTTATCATATATATATTTCACTCAATATATCTAGCCATGATTTTTATAATAATTAAATATATAAATATAATTTATATAAGTATATAAATTTCTGTATACAGTTTATATAAATCCAACTATATATATATATATTCATTGTAGTCCTAGTTTCAAAATAACAAGCTTAGATAGATTTATTTGTATAAACCATATAAAGAATATATGAACACATGTAAGTTATATATGAATTAGTAGAAAGTAGTGTTCCTCCCATTTAAAACAAATGCAAGATATGAGAAGGGTAGTATGATTTTTTTTAATTTAAATTTTATGTAGATATTTATATTTTTTAATTTGCAAGGTTGTACACTTATAACCACAATACTAATATTTCACTAATTCGTAATTCATTTAAAAGGGGAAAAAGTATGATCCTAACAAATACATTGTTTCCTTTTCACGTGTAAACAAGACAAAACAACATTTAAATGGAAACCAAATATATATTTCCTTGTATAATTTTCTTCCAGGTTAAATAAGAACAAAATTCACTTGCAATAACATATATACTAGAACTAAGTAGGTTTAAATGAAATCCAACAAATAATAAAAATACACATACAAATACTTCCTATCATCTTATATACATTTTTAATACAAGGTACCCGTTTCAGATTTTAATCAATTACAATCTTGTCTTAAGGATTATATTCAAGCTCCATACAATACAAGGAAATGCAAATTCCAATCATGCACATTTCATGGCATGGGAATTCACTAAAATCTTTGAGCAACACATTTACAAGAATATTTCAACTTCAAAAGAAAGTATACAAAATCCCTCCACTCAAGTGGCGACAACATGATAAAATTTACAAAAATAAACTTTCTATTTCTTTGTTTTCTACACAATGAAAATATTTCCAAAATGAGGACCTTAAGTTCCTTAATTCTTCATCATAAAATTACAACAATAAGGAAGGGGATGTAGACAACACTCACCTCCCAACCTTGTTTCAATGAGGAGTATCAATCCTTCTCATAGGACCTCGAGCCTCAACAATAGAGAAATAAGGGATGTAATGCAACCATGAAAACTTCAAAAAGGCTTCCAAAAAACATATAACACACAAACTTGCAACATATTCAAACAAACACAATAAATATATTTACAACTTTCCAATAACACATAGGCTTGACAACAAGCCAAAGGAGAATAGAAATATGAGAACCACTTTCTTTTACCTCCCAAGTGAAATAGGGGTTCCACCCAAAATCCTCCAAGTACACATCACAAACACTGAAAAATATCCATATCTCTCCTCATTTCAAATTATACAAAATGTAGCAATATTTTCTTTTTCTCTCCCCATAGGTGGAACAACCCATTCACACTTCCTCCTAAATATTTCACTTCTCCCTTTTCCCTCCCCAATGGTCCCATTTTATTTCTCCCCACACCTTTTCTTAAGGTCAAAATCTGCCCAATCCCATGCAAAACACATACATTAATTCTCTTTTACACAACACACACATAAAGAAAATAAATATGCAATGTTTAGATCCTACCTTGCCATAATAACTTCCACAATCTTCAAGCAAAAATCTTCAATCTCCTCCCAAATCCAAGAAAAAATCCAAGTGCAAGCTTCCAAATTGGCAAGAAAGAGGTCCAAGCCACCACCCCAAAATATGCATGTGTGTAACAAAAAAGGTAACCTCCAAAACTCAAAAATAACTCATATAAATAGAAAATGAGGAGAGGATAGCTAGGTGGCTACATGTAGGATGCCACATATCGCTTCCTCCAATCCACCTCAACAAGTCAACACAAGGACAAAGAATCATAATTGGGTGAGGAGAGGGTATGACAAGTTCCACTTACACACACAAATAGGGTAAGTCCAACAAGTTGGGGGACGAAAAAGTGGTCATAAGTGGACGTCATATTGGAAAAAATGGTGAAATATCAACTTGTAGGGATTATTAGCAATATGCGCACTCAAAATTAGAAAAAGTTATACAAATGTGAATCGCAGCATCCATAATTTAGTTTCTAAAATACTAATGTTTTTAAAAACAAACAAGTTTAGCTATATTAAACATTAAAAATTATATGACTTGTTTTTTAAAAAAAAATCCTATAAGATTGTAGTCCGTTTGCCCACAATTTGGATGACCAAATATTGTTATTTTTATTTTTCTTTTGGTGAAAATTTATATGCCGCTATCTATCTTGGGATGGATTTTATTCTGTCTTTTTTAGAGCAATATTTTTTAATGATTTTTTCCATGAAAGTGGTATGAAAAAGTTTAGAAAATGGAGCAATTTCTATTTGCCCACCATAATTACCTCAAAAAATATCGAAATAAAATATTTTTATTTTGAACCTATATAGAATTTTGCCACACTTGGGATGGTATAGGTTTTATCACATTCTGACAAGCGAAACAAAATTTGCAGTCTTAAACGTAGACATGAATATTCACAGGAAAAATGTCTTAAAGACATACTATTAGTAAAAAGTTATAAAATGATATTTATCTTATTATATTCACTTTAAAATTAATATTTTTATCAAGATAACAGTCTCCCCTACGTGATGGTACCATTTTTGTCACATGTTTTCAATTTTTTGGCATGGGTCAAGTCTACAAAAGAGTAAATTTGAATTTTTTGGCCTTTCACACGCTATAATGACCTCCCATAGCTTCGTTTGGGGAAAACAGAGATTTCCCAACCCTTGAGGGTTGGATTTGATGATACAATAAGAACCATGATCGTGGTCTATAAATCACGATAATGGTTTTAATAATGGAACCACGAACTTGGTTTATAAACTACGATCACAATTCTTAAATGATATTAATACAAATCCAAATGTTCGATTTTACCATGTCACTTTTACTACCTAAGCTTACTTGTAGTGCCCACACCTCTTCAATAATTATTATATTTTTATTTCGATTATTTTTTACTATAGACATGGATGTTATCATATCATTTTGGTTTAGCATGATGTTAAATGATAGAGATATTCTGATTATTGATGGTTTGTGATTCATTATATGATTGTGTGGATTCTTAAATATATTGATGATGATTATATGTTATTATCACACACACACACACACACACACACACACACACACACACACACACACACACACACACACACATATTTCTAACATTCATAATTCTCATCATGTTGACTATGATATTTCTTTTGAACTAATCTTTTAATCTTGTTAGTATTGATAAAAGATAGAATTGAGATGTTGTTGAAATTTTAGACAAATGATAGCATTGTTTAGTTCAAATGATGATTTAGCTATATGAGGATGGTTTTTGATTTATGTACGTATATTTTATTTTGTATGTTTTGATGTGATCACGGGGCCGAAGGAGGTATTGTGTGATTTTGCAGGTAATTATATCACAATAATCAAAAGGGAGATTGGAGACCAATCACAACAGAATACTAGATGAATACAATGATGGTCACCATGGAAACTTGTGTAATGTTGTTTTGTTTTATTTTGTTATGGGGGGTCCCCATGGGGGAATGACCTCCAATTGTGACCATGTGCATGTGTGCAATTCTTTCCCTTGTATTTTATTTAGTGTAGAGTATGTAATTTATTTGTGATGTAATTTATTTAATCATTGTTGATTAATGTGATTTTATTAAGTAAATAAATCATGTTATTAAGTTATTTGGGGATGTGACAAAAGGGTTCATTTATTAGAGTTCTTGGTATTTGGACTACATGATTTTAAGTTGAGTTTATGTGACTTTGGGTGTTGTACACTCTACCTTACCTTAGAATTTCAGATTTGGGATTAAGGGCCATTTTTGCAGGCTTGTGGGACAAGCTAAGTTTGTCCCACACCTCTTAATTTAATATACCAACCCTACCTATGGATTAGGTGGGGGTAAAAAATAGAACCCATTATGTGTTTTGTAAGACAAACATTGATATTTATTGCACTTTTCTTACATGGGTTTTAATTTTGTTCTCAGAGGGTGTGGGTTTGGATTTTGTGTGTAAGAGGCTTTTCATTCCTCTCAAGTGCAAAAATTGTCGCATATGCATTGTTGTTAGAGTAGTTTTTCATTTTCACTAAATGGCCTTGAGGCATATGCTCTATGTGGCATTCTAGTTATGGATTCTTGCATCAATCTCATCATGCTTCTGGAAGGATAAATTATAGAAAATAAACTCACAGTTCCTAGGTGATGATTTCCATCCCCATTTGTACTCCTCAAATGTAGAGAAACTGGAATCAAATAAAGAGTGCAAATTTCTAAAGTTTCCATTTTCTTCCTTCTTCAAATTCGCAGTCGGGTTTCACTTGCCTTCCACCAGAGTCAAAAGAATCAGATTATTAGATCAAGCTTTGGTGTTGTATGGAAATGTAGGAGTCTATAGTGCTTCGCTTAGACTTCAAGTTGTTTTTCATATGAAGTGTATTACATTAGCCACCGTGCATACCTCCAAATGCTTGATAACAGCTCTTAGGCAGCCTTCAAACAATATCCTGTAGCAACAAGCCAAAGTGGAATATTCAAAGGAAGAAAGGAAATCAATAGTTTAATAAAGTTCCATGATGTCTTAACCTGAAGGATGTCTATGATTGAAGCTCCATAACATGCAACATGGATACCAAAAAAAGCATTATCATTTTTTCATACTTCATTATTTCCAGGGAATCATAAGAGATTGCAGAGAGGAACTAAGTGAAAGTCGGTATGTTTAAAAAAATATTCCACTCTTAGGCATAAGAGTTGTGTAGGGGTTTCAGATATATTTCTTATGAGGCTTTGAGAGGTGGAAACCTAGTCCCAATGGGAGGCATAAGTGATCTCCCCATAGATCCTTGCTCCAGTTGGCTTTGCATTTTCAAGCATCTCGGGAGAAAATTTTCAAAGTTAGATCAGCTCATATCAATCATGCAAATTCTTATGCCCAATGTGATAGCTATAGGTAGTTGGTCATAATTCATATAGCAGTTAAGATGGCCCCACAAGTCACCATTGTTTTGTATCCATAATTTGGATCTACCCTAGTTAAATTTAATAATAGAGTTAAGGCTTGGGGGCCAATTAGGAGGATAGCTTATTCTCCTCATTAGCCATTTCTAGTTGGATACGAGAGTGTTGCCTCGCCCCCATTTTTGGTTCAAGTGATTGAAGTAAAGGCAAGGTGGAGCTCTTGAGGGAGATTGAGAAGTTGCAAGAGGAATCTTTCCTCTTCGTGGTCTTCATAAAAGTTCAAATCCTTCTTTATAAGAAAAGAATTTCTTACAATTCCCACTTAGGTGGAAGCCCATTAGTACAGCACTTGGAAGAACAGTCTGCCTTGTGTATTCTATTCATTAGCTTGTATTGGATTGTACAAAGAAATCTATATAAATGTGTAAAAAGATGGTGTAGCTTTCAGTGTCAATAGATCGAGCTTCTAAGGACTAGATCCATCATTACTCATTGGCAAGTTGCATTACTAACCCAAGTCATCAGAAGGAGGACGAGCCAATAGAACATATAAATGAGCTATTGGAGGGAGACTGAGTTAACTATACATGAGTCATTCAGATACAATAGTCAAGATGGGTTCAATGAGTCAATCATGGTGGTATATGGAGGTAAAAAGGTGGATTCCGAGCTCATAATAAGTTACCTGGTTCATAGCATTGCACTTTGTGGTATACACTGAAGATGAATGCAGAGGAACTGAGATCTTTCTTTTAATAGGCTGAGTTTTGTTTCTTCATACGTGGTGGAACTCAAGACATGTTCATAGCAACCAAGTTTTGAAGAATGACTTTTTATTTTTCTATCCTTGGCTGAAACAAGTTTTTTGAAGGTGGGCCCATAGGCTTGTACAACAGTGCTCAAAAGAAACATTCTACCCCTTAGTATCCCAACTTCAGAAATTGCTTGGATACAAGAATAGAACTTGTATAAATTTAAAAAAAATGGTACTACAATTTTAGCTGTAATATATCGAGCTTCTACAGCAACATAGATGCCCATCAAACTGCATTGGCAAGTTGCCATTACTGACCCAGATGTCATCAGATAGGAGGACGAGCCAATAAGACAAGAATCATACCTTGAGCTATATGGAGGGAGAATTTAGATTTGTTAACTATACATGAGTCTTTTTCAAATCCACCACTATCCATTCCTGATTTCCCGTATCCAATGTCAATCATGGAAGGTCCAATGCAATGGAGGTAAAAGGTGGATGTCCGAGCTCATAGAAAGATGATTCAAGCATGACATCTGTGGTATACACTAAGATCAAGAATCTGCAGAGGAACTGAGATCTTTCTTTCAGGTAGGCTGAGTTGTTTTCATACGTGGTGGAACTCAACCACGACGGGTGCAAGTCAAGTTTTGCAGAATGCACTTGTTTCTATCCTTGGCCGAGAACTAAGTCAAGGTGGGCCCATAGGCATGTTAAAATGGAGAAACATTCAACCAGGTAGTTATGGTCTTCATAGTTTGGCTTGGATCACAAAAAAATGTATACATGACCAGTTAAAAAGCAATGGTGTAGATCTTTAGTGTAAGTATATCATAGTCTATCCTAAGCATCTAGAGTCATCAAACTCCATTCTGCAAGATTGCATTACTGACCCAAGTCATCAGAAGGTTTGGACGTAGCCATGATCAAACAAAAAACGAGCTATTGGAGGGAGTACTGAGTTAACTATACATGGAGGTCATTCATCATACAACTATCCACAGATGGGTTCTAATGTCAATCATGGTGGTATATGCAATGAGTAAAAGGTGGATTTCAAAGCTCATGGAGACGGTTCAAGCATGAGTCTGTGGTATACGAACCCAAGATTGAAGCAGTAGGAACCGAGATCTTTCTTTCAATAGGTTGAAAGTTGTTTTCATACCGTGGTTTGGAACATCAAACACCGTGTTCCCCCCAAACCCAATGTTGGCTAAAGAATGACTTGTTTCTATCCTTGGCAGAGCTGATTTCCAACACAGTAATTCAAGTTGGTCTTGTAGCATAATGATAAAGCTCAATCTTACCTTCAAGGATAGGAGCTCTAAAAATGATAAGAGGCTATCGAGCTCGTGCAGTGTGAGAAAGCCGAGTCACGAAAAGTGAATATTCAAGTCTGTTTCATATGGGACCCACCTGGGCTAGCATCGTGGGGGTGGGAATTATATTTATAGAAGGAGATCCTCCTCAATTTTTCAGTCCTCACAAACTCATAGTCAGGGTTTCAAAGAGCTCATTCCTAGTGAGTTCTCCTACTAAGAGTGCACCAAGCCGACTGAAGCTATAAAAGGTCAAGACTTCCTGTTAAGTGCACCTGAGCTATATTCTTACAATAAGTAACCGCAATTCTGATTAGTATTACCAGTGATTCGTTAAATAGGAGAGGCTGTGCCATCTTTACTTTTCCCAATAGACCAACCCCCTATTTTGCGGTGATAGGTCGAGTTACACTTTAAAAGGCAAATCTGAAAGGTAATTTTTTCAAAAGGGAAGTTCTTGATTAGCAATCAGACGTGTAAGACCAAACGATGATATTGGTTCCATATGCAGACATGCTAACAAGTTCGTCATCTGCAGCCATCAGGATCTGCAGCTGCTAAGGATAATGGTGACTCTAAGTTTCTAGTAGACCACCGCGAACGCAGTCGAAGGTTGATGTCAGGATTCATAAATATGTGGATCCTTGGAGCTATCAATGCCTCAATACAAACATCTTCATGATTGAGATGGCCGTTAATTGCGACATTAATGACAAGGGGCTCTCTAACCAAGACGTTTTAGCGTAACAACCATGGTGAAGCTAGTGTGGACGGGAGTTACGGCAGCCAAGTTGGAACTATTCAAATAGAAAATCTTTAAATTTAGTAATTTAAGCATGGAATGAATAAATGGTTAAACCCTTCAACTGGAGAAGTTTAGAAATATAAATTCAAGCTAAGGATAATATTTAAAACACTCTAGTAAAAATTAATTTGAGAATTTTTTGGAAATGATGGTTATGTTTTTGAAGTACAGCAACCACCGCCCTGTGCAGAGTGGAGGTCTCTGAACCACCGGTCAAATCAGATTGATGGTATATGAATTGTCACTCAGGTAGGGTGGCGGGTCCCAAGACCACAAGTCTGGTTTGGGTGGTGGTTTCATCACTGACGGTGGAAAAATAAAAATCTGAGACTGGAACTACTAAAAACAAAATTTAAGCCTGTAAATTTGTAGAGGAAACGCACCAGTCAAACCATAAGGGCATAAATTCATTGTTCTAATCTTGTAAATCTTTAAATGGGTATTCAAATACATTCAATCTCATGGATTAAAAATTAAGTAGTGTTTAGCCCAAAGAGAGAACTCAAAATGAAAATAACTGAATAACAACTCCAATTTAGAGTGGAAACCTCTATAATATTCAAATGGAAGACATTACACAAATAAATTTATAAAATAAACTAAGCTAAGCTAGATTCTATTGAATTTCTTCATGGCTTCTTCCTTCCTTTCTCCCATGGCTTCTATTTCTCTAACCTGTAAATTAAACAAAAGAAAAGTGACCAAATGAGGAGGCTAGGGCAAAGAAAATAGTTTTAATAATATTTCATAAGGATAGTTAGGGTTAGTATGGAACCCTAAGATCTAGTGGCCATAATTGATTTAATTCAAGGGTTGAGAATCAACCGTAAAATTGTTAGGTAAGAATAAATACTATAAGGTTTTTAGACAATTTAAAGGTATGTGTAAATGGATGAATGGGGCCATTTAATACCCATGTATGTTAAGTTAATTATTTAGTTCTTAGTATGTATTAGTAATTATTTTAATAGAAATTAAGGAAAATGATTTAAAAGAACTAAGATAGCTATGGATAAGATTTGATTAAATGTGAGCTGATGTTAATTCAGCTGGGAAACTATTTAACCTAGTGAGAGGAAATATTGAACACTTATGTAGTGATGATAATTAAATTGACTTTAGAACTAGATTAAGAATATTTAATTAATAATCTAGAATGGATCTAGCCTATGAAATGTAACATTGCTAGTAGGAATTAATTGAACCGCATATTAGGGTTTGACACCCTGGTAACCTTTGTAAAATAAAAAAAATGACCGTAACTTTCTAGATAATTATTTAAGGATTAATGTGGTTTTCTTAGAATGTCAAAATTGTGGGTGTTACATAACTGTACAAATTACTCTGAAAATTTGTCACTTTTTACATATTTTTCTTATCATTAGAAGAAAAACATCATGGGAGAAAAGAAACAAAGTCAAAAAAGGAAATTAATAAGTAATAAAACACCAGATGAATTAGAGGGAAAAAGATTGCAAGATGTTGAGTGAATGTGGAAACTTCGTGAATCAATAATAGGTTCATCTTCAACCCCTACTATTATAAGCAATGAGGAACTAGGTAATGTTTCTACTGTCAATGTTGAAGATGAATTAAATACTGAAGATGTGATGTAGTTGATGTTGAAATTGAAGGAGACAATGAAATTGTGAATCATGAAATTCAGGTTGAAACCATAGACAAGTAAAATTTGAGAGAAACACCTCCTAGGATTTTACATAAGAGACCTAATTATTTTATTGAAATTGATGAGAACATTTTGAAACTAATGTCTGAACAAACTTTCTGAATAGGAAAATCAGAAGAAAATCCACTTAATTTTGGGATAATCATTTTGAAATTTTAAATGATTCCCAAAGATGTTAGTTGTTAGTTAGATTGATGAAATTGAATAAAATGAGACCTAACTTAGACACCTTAGGATTGACAACATCTAATATATGTGGTAAGACCTTTGTAATTTTTGAAAACCTTCATGATGCATATCACATTGTTGGTGTCAAGAGACGCCCAAGGGATAATAATATTGTGCGTCATGTACTTTCTACTAGTGTTGTTAGTGAATCAACAAATAAACAATGTTTTATTAGGAAAATAAGTCGAATGTTGAATGTTAATTGAAAAACTCTAATGAAAGCAATTGAAATGTATAATATCCTTTAATTACTAAATAACATCGAATTTTTGGGCATATTTTGCTAGAGCAACGCGTAAAGATAAATATATATTTGATGCTATAAGAGAAATTTTTATTCAATTTTGGCATGGTAACAATAGAGTTTCCCCTAATACAAGAGATGTTGTAAAATGGAGATTTTTTTCTACTAATCATGAACCATAGCCAAAGTATTTCTTAGATATGACTCAAAATTATTTTTTTCATAAGTTTGAATAGGAGCATCCAGAAATTAAAATTAGTCAACATTTTTTTGAAATATTGAAACCATTATATGTGAAAATCAACCACGCTCGCACCACTTGTTGTTGTAGGCAACATGTTGAATTTGCGATGCATTATGCTAAATTTTTGTGTATTTGTTCTGATTTTCATTCTGAAACTATGTTACCAGAATGTGTTGTTCAAGTTCCACTAATAACTTCCAGGGATTTCATTCCTATGATATTTTGTGAAACATAAGTTGGAATTTTTTTTTATAGTCAGGATTGTATTGATGGAAGTTGTGGTATGTGTGGCAAATTACCTAAATTGAAAAGTTGTATCCATGAGAAAAATGGAGGTACAATAGGATATGATTTCGGTTAATTTTGATAAATATAAATCAATACCATACCAATTGAAATATAGAAAGGAGTCTAAACGGTGTGAGCTAGTTACAAAACATATACCTATTTTTCAATTTATGAGAAAATTGAAGGATGAAATTTTTTATGAGTATGTTAGGTATACACACATAGCTCGATGGTTAGATGAATAGTTCAAGATATGAAAGGACACATTTCCTATTGGTATTATTGTTTCATTGTCGATTTTGTAGAGAATTATACTTTACAACAACAAATGGAGGTTTAGTCGTAATATTACAACTCAGTACAGGTTAACATTTTTGTGCATATAGCATTTATACATTGTCCTGATAGTAAAGAGATCTAAATTTTTTAAGAGAGTACCAATTTTATATTAGTGATGATCAAACTCATTCTATTGAATTTTTACAAGGGTGTTTCCAACTATTTTATGAAAACTTATCTGATAGGGACATCAACTTCAATCAACATTATATATGGTCAGATAATTGCACGTCTTAGTTTAAGAATCCAAGAATTTTTTATTGGATGAGTAGGATGCATGTCAAGATGGGTGTGCAACATATTTGGAGTTTCACTGAGTTTGGACATGGAAAAGGAGAGCATGATGGTGTAGTCACATATGTGAAAAGAGCTCTTGTAAGAGAAGAGTTGAAATAAAAAATATGGTGTTAAATTGAAAGATGCAACGGGCATAGTGGAATGGTGTATTAACATGGACCGTGGTTGTCAAGAAAATTCCACAATTCGTAGATATTTTTGGTTGATAGAGGAACAAAAAAATTACTAACTACAAGGATTATATGACACTCACTGGGTCAAGTGATTTACACTCACTTAGTAGCTCAAACGCTACTTCATGGGCCACATGGACAAGAAATTTGGAATTTTTTGTGCATCTTGTATCAAATTTTTCACTGTTGAGTGTCATTCATAAGAATGGGTGGATGGATGGATTTGTAGGCCTCTAACTCTGCTTCCCAGTTATCAACCTCCACAGGTATTACGACTTGTTTTTCCAGATGAAGTTGCAACTTCCAAGGAATTTTGACGATATTTTGATTTTGGTGTGACAAGGTAAATGGTTATTTACAAGTTTTGTACATTGAGTTATGTCCATTGAAATTAATATGTAATTTAAATTTGAGTTGAAACCTCTATTTTTTTGTAGGACATGTGTTTGAAGTTATTGCGATAGAAGACAATGAAGAAGGAACATACTATTTCTTATGTCATTGAATCTAAGGAAAGAAAGAAGTTGACTTTTCCTTTTATAGATGGAAAAGATATTGAGTACCCTATAGGGTCAGTGGTAGTTACTAGAACTTGGCTTCAATGGGTATCCATTAAAAAATTCCTTTTTTTGGGTGTTTGAAGACTTTGAGACACACAGGAAAATAATCTTATATTCACATCTAGTTCTAGTGACAAATATTCAGTTGTATAGATATCGAGGAAGGCCTAATAAAAGGATTCTTTGGAAGGTTCGAGAGTCAGATCACGAAGCAATCATCTCTACTATTCAGAGTAGATCCGATCCTGATGGTTCTTTGGAATGAATTTATATGCTCGTGTGGTATATATTAATTTCTTTAAAGTGTTTAAATTTGTCAAATAGATTCAATTTCATATATTTTATTAAATTTGTGTATTTTGTATATATCTGGTATGGTTTTAATTCAACTTAAATTTCTTTGACTAAAACTTTTATGTAGGTTAGTGGTGCCAGAAAATATTCCACCTTCACGTCCTGATCGTTCATTAGATTCAAGTTTATTTATATAATTTACTTAAAGTGTTTAAATTTGTTGATTAGATTCAAGTTCATATATTTTATTAAATTTGTGTATTTTGTCTATATCTAGGATGGTTTTGATTCAACTTAAATTTCTTTGACTGAACCCTTTTATGTACAGGTTAGTGATGCCAGAAAAGTTTCCACCTTCACGTGGTTGACACTGTTAGTAGAGAATTTAATATTCTCGAAGCTAAGAGAAGCTTTCATTATTTTACAAGCAAAGACAAGAAACTAACAACGATTTATATAAATGTGGAGGGGGTTCTTGGCTCCGGAGGAGTTATCACAGAAGCACCCGAGAGAATTAGGGAATCAAAACAACACCTCCCAAAGTGTTTACTAGGCCATCCCTACAAGTTTGCATAGTCGGTTTGGTCCCACGAGCTTCCATTTACAAAATATAGCATTTGATAGCCTTACACTAAATCAAACTATGATATTTGGCGTGTTTACAAACAATAGGGTAGTGAGAGAACCGATTGGAGATGGAAAAAACTGAGATAAAATATTGTATAGGGTCCCTACATGGAGGTGTATGATTTGATGATATGTCTCTAGGTGCCATAGAGACTGAGTAATCACCAGTCAAAGTTGTATGGGTTTTTGGTCTCATGGCTCTTAAGGACTACACCGAATGAAGTAGCCCAGAATTAATGAAAACTTTCCTGCACCAAAATGACACCTCCTTTAGAATTTACCTAGCCACCTAGGATTTTGGCATGGTATTCAGTTTGGTGCCACAACCAACTGTTTGAAAATATAGCGTTTGATAGCCTTACACTACTCAAATTACACTATTTGGCATTTGCAAACAATAGGGAAGCGAGAACATCGATTGGAGATGGGAAAAACTAAGACAATATATTGTATAGGGTCACTACATGGAGGTGTAGGATCTAACGAGACATCTCTAGGTGCCACGAAGAATGAGTAATCACCCGTCAAAGTTGTATTGGTTTTTGGTCTCATGGCTCTTAAGGGACTACGTCCGAAACAAAGTAGCCTGGAAGCAACGACATTGTCCCACACCTAAATGATGCCTCTCCTAACATTTACCTAGCCACCTCGATGTGTTGGCATACTCCGTTTGGTGCCACAACCCATCGTTTGCAAAAAAATATCATTTGACAAACTTACACTAACTCAAATTGCACTATTTGGCATGTTCACAAACAATAAGAGAATGAGAGAACCAATTGTCTATGTAAAAAAAAAACCAATACATGATATTATAGAGGGTCCCTATGTGAAGGTTTAGGATCTTATGAGACATCTCTAGGTGCCACGGAGACTGAGTAATCACTCGTCAAAGTTATACAGTTTTTTGGTTTCAGGTCTCTTATGGGACTACACCTAAACAAACTAGCTTAGAAGCAAGGACATTGTCCTGTAGCAAAATTGATTCCTCCCCTAGCATTTAACTAGCCAAGCTGACATGTTGGTGTGGTCTTTTGGGTGACACGACTTGCGGTTTGCAAAAAATAGTGTTTGACAACTTTATACTGACTTAAATTGCACTATTTGACGTGTTTGCAAACAACAGGGTAGCGAGAGCACTGATTGGAGATAGATAAAATGATACAAGCTATTATAGAGGGTCCTTACTTGGAGGTTTAGGATCTGATAAGATATATCTAGGTTCCATGGAGATTGAGTACTCACTCTGTCAAAGTTATATGGTTTTTTGGTCTCAGGGCTCTTAAGGGACTATGCCCAATCCAAGTCACCTAGAAGCAATGACATTATCACACACTGAGAATAATCCTAACCCTAAGAATTTAAATGGCCATGCTAACATGTTGGCGTGGTTTTTTTGGTGCCATGACCCACCATTTCAAAAACATAGCGTGTGACATCCTTACATTGACTCAAATTGCACTATTTGGCGTGTTTACAAATAATAGGGCAGCAAGAGCACCAATTTGAGATGGAAAAATATTGGTATAGGATATTATATAGGGTCCGTACTTGGAGTTTTAGGATCTAAGGAGATGTCATCCAAGGGTCACGGAGACCGAGTAATCATCCATTGAAGTTGTATGGTTTCTTGGTCTCAGCGCTCTTAAGGGACTACGCCCAAATGAAGTAGCTCAGAAGCAAACGACATTGTTCAGCTCCAAATTGATGCCACATGTAGTATTTACTGAGCCAAAAAGATGTGTTGGCATGGTCCATTTGGTGCCATGACCCACCATTTGCAAAAAATAACGTTTGACAACCTTGCACTTACTCAAATTGCACTATTTTACGCATTTACAAAGAATAGGGAAGTGAGAGCACCAAGTGGAGATGGAAAAACACCAAGACAAGATATTGTATAGGGTCCCTACATGGAGGTTTATGATCTGATAAGACATCTCTAGGTGCCCACGAAGACTGAGTAATCACCCATTGAAGTTGTATGGTTTTTTGGTCCAAGGGCTCTTAAAGGACTACGCCCGAAATGAACTACCCTGGAAGCAACAACATTTTCCTGCACACAAAAATGACAACTCCCATATCATTTACCTTGCCAACCCTAATGTGTTAACATGGTCTGTTTGGTGCCATGACCCACCATTTGCAAAATATAGCATTTGATAACCTTAGATTGACTCAAATTGCACTATTTGGCATGTTTGAAAACAATAGGGAAGCTGAGAGAACCAATTGGAAATGGAAATACCAAAGACAAGATATTTTAGAGGGTCCCTACATAGAGGGGTAGGATCTAATGAGACATCTCTAGGTACCAATGAAGACTAAGTAATCACCCGTCAAAGTTGTATGATTTTTTTGATCTAAGGGCTCTTAAGGGACTACACCTGAACCGAAGTATCCTAGAAGCAACGACATTGTCCACATCCCAATGTAAGCCTCCCCTAGTGTTTACGCTTACACCCCAATGTGTTGGCATGATCAGTTTTGTGCCACAACGTTCCAAGGCATGAATTCTCACTACTTGGCTCCGTTTATTTCCTAGCACTGCGTAGAAAAGGAAATTTATAAACAATTTTTCCACGAAGGCTCAAGGAATGCCACGACTCTGAATTCTTTGGTGCAATTAGAGGCCTCCTTTTCTCTAGTTTTGTCTTAGATGGTTCTCATTTTAGATGACTGAGCACCAAGTTGTTGATCTTCAGAAGTTTCTGTTGAAAACGTGAATTGGAATGAATAGGGAAGGGGTTCTTAGCTCTAGATTGAGTGGTCTCGACTCCAAACCAGGCCTCCCTGGAGCTCGCCATAGCACCCAAAGGCATATACCCCCCTAATTTGACACATTGGCGATGGACAGTTCACTCCCACGACATCCTAGGTCATGACTTCTCACTACTTGGCTCGCATCAATGAGATTGCAAAAAGGTAAACACATTACCATGCAAATACTCTAATGATTGTTTAATCTCTTTTTAAAGCATGTAAATACACAATAGTGTGTTAAGAATATTTTTTGTCATATCTTGTGCCAACTAAAATACAATGTTTATGTATTTTTTTAAATAAGTGAATTCAAATTAGGATCTTACTGTTACACACATCAACACCAATTAATTTGGACTAATACTTTAAAAATAAATTGTAAGTACACTAAAAACATATAAAATGACCTATAATAAACCCGTCAAGACCATTTTTAATTGTGTACATTTTTTCCCAGTTTGGAGTGTGTTAACCACGTGCTTAAAATAAGAAGATTGATATAACTCCACACTTGAATCTCTTAAACAAAAAATAGATCTTACACCCAAGAACCTTCAAAAGCATTATATAACATAAACATCATATATCATAAAAATAACCTATTAGTAGTTCGTAACATGGTCCATATCTACAGTATTGTGGAAAATCATTGTATATAACTCCACACTTGAATATCTTGAACAAAAAATGATCACATGGTAGTGAGTTATCAAAATAGAGAAATAGTAGTGATTTATTAGTCTTCAACATATATCAATGACAATCATAACCAAATCATCTGTGGTTTTTTTTTCCAATGAGCATCACAAGTACATGTATGATATTGATAATGGTCACATAATCGAGGCCATCAAATCAAATAAAAATAGAAGTAATATGATTATATAAACAAACATAGGAGTATATATCATGTGCAATGAAATCAGATCAAACATAGAAGTAATATGGTTATGAAAACCAACATGGATATAATGTATCAAACTAAGTGTGCCACATCTCTAAAAATATAAAAATAATGTATTAAACTAAGTGTGTCATACATATAGGACCACACACTGTCGCATAAGGCTATATACATGGACTATGAAGGAATCATGAACTAAGACCAAATGACATATATATCTATACATGGGTCCTATGAATCTAATCATGAAACATATTCCCTCTCTTGTCCCTACTAGTATAAGTATTTCCATGACCTATGGATGTAGTGAAGGGAGATGCATCTATAGATTTCATCCGTGTGGTTGTAGGCGTCTATAAGCTGATCTACAAGTTAGCATGCACATTCATAAACATAAAGTTTTTAACCCTCAAAAATTTAAAATACATTCAAAATTTTAGAATCTTAGAATTTTTAATGCATTTGAAATATTACCACAATCTCATAATCCCTATCAATTTGTCATCGACACATTGTAGGGTCAATGGTAGAATTACGAGGGGTAGAATACATATAAATAAATATTTCAAATTAAATATTTCATGTACAATTTGATATTGTAGATAATTAGTAAGAAAACATTTGTCCAAAATTTAACAAATTTAAAAAATGATACCTAAGTTAGTGGATCTTCAGACACTATGGAAATATCTACAACAGCCTCCAGAGTCTGCATATAGTGAGGAGTCTCTCTGGCAGTTCATAAACTATAAAAAACAAATTGGAGATAAAAATTAATTGAAAATTATCTAGGAGATTTAAGGTATGAGAAAAAAATCTTCCTTAGAAAATTATATCTTTCAATAGGTGACAAAGATGTAGATTTTTGGATATGAACGCAAGATGGTAAGAGGAATTAATTATTCAAATGCAAATGTGGGAGTAAAGATAAAGGACATGTTTGTAAAAGAGGTTATGTTTGTCAATGTAAAAACTAGGTGTATATAATTGAGATAGTTGTTTAAGCCTAAGTAAGGCAATAATGTTGTACTAAGAGGCAAGAAATAGGATTTAGAACATGTGGATCTAGCATGTAGGGATGTAATTTTATCCTCCTCCAAAATTATATGTCGTTGAGCTCTCTGAGGAGCTAAGAATAGGGTTTTTAGGGAGGATAGCTAACAAAAAGAGGGAGCTATTTGAAGGATTTGATGATGATATATGGAGGATCAAGATGTAATAGAGCCAATTAATGAAAGAGAAAGACATGCATTTATGTTGGAGAAAAAATTTGTGTGTGAATTTTTTTTAAATTATTATTTTTAAATGGATTGTATGTATGTTCCTCTTCTCAGACTGAAAAATATGAGATCTATGAGTGTTAGCATGAGAAGAGGACTAATAGCAATAAGGCCTAAAACAAAGATTTATGCAAGATTACAAGTGTATGACTGAACAAAGAGTAAGAGTGGATAAATAAGAATTCAAATCCTCATCCGCAAGTAATATTAGTTTAGTGTTACGGATTTCCAAGCATTAATGGTATTATCTAAGCTATGAAGGTTGTTGAGTCTTCTTAGGGGCTGTTGATTTAGTTTAGGAGGTTGTTTAAGACTATATACTTAGGAAATGTACACCTATTAATAGGTGATTCGAGTGTAATGGAGTAAGATAGAGGTTCTTGAGGTTTAAAAATGGTGAATAGAGTATGTATGATGATTTAGAGAAAGAATATACCTCTGTTGGCATGAAATTTGCATATTTCCAATGGACTATGTTCAAAAAGTCTGCCAGGAAAGTGGTATTCAAAACCCTCGGTCATTTTTATTTGCATAATATATCTTGACTATTAATATGAAAATGTCCTACAGGTGATTTAGATCACATTCATAATTTTTAAGTGTCTTGAAATTGCATAATTTGGTTTTTAGAGAAAATTGTAAGTTCTCGAGCTCTATTTAGGGCTTTGTGTAACTTTTGATTAAATGGGAGAATCTTGCTAGAAATTTCAAATTATCTTTGTTTGTACATGAATTATAAGACACTTGAATCATGATGAGAAAGGTGTGTTTAAAAGTTGGTATGACCTGGAAACCTTATAATTCCATTGAAGACCTTTAATTAGGCATTTAAGAACCTTGATATACTTAGGGGCAGAATTATAAGAATACATAATTGAAGTTCATTGCTTGAGTGTTCATCAAGGAGTCTAAAGGTTTAAATTTTTTGTATTGAACACCTTAACCAGGTGGATGAGGTCTTGTGACTACATATGAAGGACTCCATTGTGAAGAGAGGTATGTTTGATACGAACCTCATAAGTGGACTTTGTAGATGGAAACAACCCTTCATGTGAAAGTAGGTGACATGTACATCTATTATACATCGGCTTAGTGATCATAAAGCGATCACCCCTCATCAGTTGATATTAATAAAATCCTTTCTAGTTGTTATGAGCATGTATTACGTCTTAGTGTACCTCAAGGTGTTTGGAGCATACGAATGGTGCTATTGAACCTCTAAAGGGAGATACTCTAGGAAGGGGTATGTATAGTTGGTCATTTGAGAAAGTTTAAGATTTTTGATATTGTGAAACATCCATTGTGAATAGTAAACCTTTAAAGATAAACAATTAAATCCCAAGTTCAAGCATAACCCCAACATTAATATTCAAAAAGTAATTCATTAAGGATGTGGAATGTATTTGGTATGTAAAACTTTGTTCTACGCCTCACTAATCTATATCCATTGTACACGGGAATTAAAATATAGAGAAATTTGATGAATAAAATATATATTAAGAGATTGGGTGTATATAATTATAGAGGGAGTATTGGTGATAAACATGCACCATGGGAGCCATGATATATTTATAAGTGTAGATAACTTATCCCATATTGTCATCTCTTTGTTTTTTAGAGAGAAGAGGGTTAGTAAAGAATGCATATAACTAACAATGTTGGAAAGGTTAGTTATGCATACATGCTAAGAAGCTAAAAGATATCCTTAGAGGAAAGGGATGATGGAGAAATAATTAGAGATGGAGTGCTCTAAAAACATGTCTATCATAGAGGTAAGTATCCTTGATCATGATAGAGAGGAGAGTTTATATATCTAGGAGAGTGTTTACTTAACCCTTATACTGTAAAATCTTAATGTTATCATCAAATCGTACTAAATAGAGTTATGGGATTGAAAACTACTAGAGAATTTCACAATTAGAAACAATGTCTAAAGAGAAACTAACCTGCGTAAAAGTCACATGATGCATGCCAGTAGCCTTAGTACTTAGAGAAGATGATCACTCGCCAGGCTCTTACATATAAAAGGAAAACATATTAATATGTACATGTACACATGAAACACTATACATGGACATTAATGTGTATTTAATAACAAATGTGTATTCAAATGAACTTTAAAATGTAAGTAACTTGCAACTTACGTTTTGTAACATGCCCAACTCCAGTAGATAGCATGTTGATGCCGGATGTTTCCTTTAATGGATCTTGCTGTTCAAAATCAAAAAAATATTAGTTTTTACATGTAATGTATAACATAATCAAATACATATATATTAAAATCTAAAATGAAATAAACTATTGTATATATAGTGTATCTATTTGACATTTACCTGTGAAATACCAAGATAATTTGTAGTATTTCCAAAAACTTATGCTATCATCTCATTGACAGAAAAGAAATCATGTGATCCAGCAAATGATGTCTCACCCACAGTGCATATGACACCACATGATCCGCAGTGGTGTGGTGCACTAGAACTGGCACCCATTCCACAAACATCACTAGATGAAATTTGGCTACTATGATGGTTCAAAGTGTCAGCAACCTCCCTCAATACGTATAATGTGTCAACCTCCTTCATTGTAGGAGGGATGACTGAAGGTAGTGGGGGTTTTTTGGGCATGGGGGATCCTAGGTTGAACAAAATTTGCACATGGTCTACTATGTGCAGAGCCACCTCTTCACCTGTAAAAATTTAAAAAGTCAAAATAATTTGGGGACCTCATTAAACACAAACTCACAATACAATTTCTTCAAAAAATAGAGAGAAACCCTCATTTTTGTTTCATGGTGGATAATCAATAATCATCCACGATTGGTCCCAAAAACATTTCTTAACTTGGTCGTTATGGTACCAATGGATTGGGAACCAAATTGACAAGTAGTCGTGTGGAGGGGTGGGGGGCATTGGTTCTTGGGTTAGTAAATAATGCACAAATGTGGTCTTTTAAATTTTTTTATGGCCCCATGGGATAATTTATCTACATACCACCACCTAAAATCAGCTCTAAAGCTATTCCATATGTCTATTTGGTTAGTTGCAGAGTCGTATTTTCTAATCAATGTTTGTAATGTGTTAGTTAAAGCCCATGTAGAATGGATTTGTGGCATGATTTTGTCTCATTCTCTTAATAAGGTTCTCAATGCAATTTTATTTTGTCATATTCTTCCAACGATATCAACTTGTGTTCCTATTGGTTCTGTGGGGACATAAGGAGCCACATGATATAGATCTATGTTCAGAGGAGGGTTTTGAGGAATATTTAGATGGTTTGGAGGGTTATGAGCTTGTCAAAACAAATGAAAAACCAAAGAAATTGTATAAATAAAAAAAAATGAAAAACCCTTGAAAATCACAAAAAAAACTAAAATGTAAGAAATTTGATCAAAATCGAGGACTTACCTCTTCATCATGGCGATATCGTTGAAAATTTTGTGATCAAGAAGTCTGAAGAGTAATTTCCAGGGTGTATTCAAAGTGGGAGTGCCAACAATGGGGGAGAAATCGTGGTTCGTAGGGGGAAATGGGGAAAAATGAGGGGTCGCGGGTCTCTTATTTTTGTCTCAAAAGACCGCGATTGCAGTTTTAGGTTCAGAAATTCTATAGACCGAAAGAAAATAACCCGCGATTATAGTTTTCAAACTACAATCGCGGTATGTGAATTTCGGGTTTTTCATGTCCACTTTTTTGCCCCCCTAACTTGTAGCAGTTACCCAACATCCACTTCATGCTTCCAAAGGAAGTAATAAAGAAGCCAAGTAACAAGGTGACATTAATTGTCTCTTTTTCACTCAAAATAATGAGGGCTAATTTTGGGCCCCTTGCATGATAAGTATAGGTTGTAGGAATTTTTAAGAGGTATGGGACAAGTTTTACTTGTCCCATAAGCCTCTAAAAGTGGGATCTAAGCCCAAATTATATTTTGGGTGATGGGGACAAGTACACTTACAAATATAAATTCAAATCTAATTAAAATCAAGAAAGTAAACAAGGACTATCTAACCCATTTAATGCCCATATAGTCACATCTTAATTTGACTTTAATCACATGATTAATTAACTAAACTAAGAACATTACTTAAGTGAAAATAAAGTGAGAATCAAATCATAATAATATAAATCACATACACAATCTATTATTAAACAAAGTAAAGGAAATAAAATAATCATTCAAAACCCCTTGGTCAAACATGAGGTTATCCCACCCCATGGGGACTGACTAACAAACACAACAATACACATGACACGAAATGGTCAAGGTTACCTTGTTGCCAATATCCAATAGTCCTCCATTGTTAGTCCTCCTAGCCCCTTCTCATTTATTGTGATATAATTTCCTCCAACCAATCAAACAAAACTCCTTTCGCCTCGTTGTCCTACGTCAATTACATCAAAAGATAAAACACACATACATATCATCCAATAACATCATACACATAATTATATCATCATCATAAAAATTAGGACATCATACATGTTTGATAAGTCATAACATAAGTAAGTGTAATCCAATTTAACCCCCTTGAGTGAAATTGGACAAATAAGACCCCATAGAGAGAAAATTGAGGGATTGAGGGATTGATTCAGTCTTGGGAGATCACATTTCAAGAAGCCGAGGGATTTGAAGTGGCATGGTGTTAAGAATCAATTGGATGCACGTTTGAAGAGGCATTTTGGAGTCTGAAGGAATTTTGATTTCAAACATGGAAGCATTCAGATTCAGTAGGAAGAAATTTCAAATTGATATGTGCAAAAAATGTTTATCGGACATCAAATTCTGAAGTTTAAAATTTAGACTTCAGAAATTTGGGAGTTCAAAAAAGGTAGTAGGATTGACCAAATGAATAGTACTGCATGGGGAGAAAGAAAGGGGTCCAAAAATCTGAAGTCTGAAATTCAGACTTGCAGATTTTAGGATTTCAGAGGTTTCATGTGCCAGACGGATAATGGAAACCCCGAAAACCTGAAAGTCTCAAATCCCCCAAAACCTAAACTTCGAAACCCCAAAATTCTCGAAAATCTAAACCATGAAACCTCGAAAATCCTAAAACCCTAAAACCCAAATTCCCAAAACCCGAACCCCCCAAATGACAAAAGGTCCAAAACCTGAAGTTTGAATTTCAGATTTGGGGGGTTTCAGAATTTTGAAAATTTTTACTTGAGCGATGAACAATGTCACACGACATGGTTTCAGATTCCAAACTCCAAAGTCTAAATTTTCAAACTTCGGAGGTTCAGCAATTCAGAACTCTTGAGCCAACTTGAGTGATGAATAGTAACGCCAATCTGCAAAGCACAAACCCCTGAAGTTACAAATATCAAAAGTCCAAAATTTCAGATTTAAGAGGTTGCAATGCATTTCTAGAGTCTAAAAATTGGTATATAACCACTTGCAATTTATCATAGAACGGCATGCTCATCTTTAGATGGCCATAAATTTTTATTGGGAGCTCAAATTTGAACAAAATCAGACATTTTGGAAAGCCCTCAGTGTCCGCCATTTTATATGGATGTTTTCATATTTCTCACTTAGAAAAATAATGAAGGTATGGGCTTCCTTTCTTCCCAAAAAAGGAAAAGAACATGGAGGCATGGGTTTTGTAGTGGCACCCATCATTATTGCATGTGATTTTAATGCATTTTTGGGTGGTTGAAGCAAGATTTCAAATTCCTCTCTCTCCCCTCTCTCATTCTTCCTATATATTTTAAGGAGGGGCTTATTTCAATGTTGGAAAACTTTTAATATGCCCCTCCCTCTTTCTTTTCTACAAGATATTTTTTGGAGACTCCAAACCTCTCTATTGGACATTGTAATGTAAAATATGTTCCCTTGAGCTTGAGTGTGGTGTATTGTATCAATATCGAGAGAAATATAAACAAATTTATGGACATTCTAAACACCCTTTTGTGTTTTTTTGTATCTCTTTTGGTATTTCATCACATGCATATTACTATGCACTACTATGTTTTCATTACAATATTCTAGTTCTGTTGTGTTTATTGTGCAAGTTGTGTAACATTCCTTATTGGTGCATCACCTCCAGTAGATTAGTGTACTTTTTTTACAGCTTCTTATCCTTGTCTCCTTGGAAAAAATTAGGAAAGGATTTAGAATAGTTTTATGTAAATTGGTGAGTCGTGAAAAATATAGGAATAGGAACCAACCTTCATTCAGAGAGCTTTCCCAATTGCAAATTCCCTCACTCTAGGAAAAGCTCCATGTTATGCAATCACACTGACAGTTTCAATATATCGAGTTGTAAACAATTAGGGATTTTGTGATTACACAATCAACAATAAGATCATAAGTTCAGTCTAAATGCCTAAATTGAATCATCATCGTCAAGAATCTAAAACGTCAGTATACAATGAAACAATACTAGATCATCGTCTATCAATGTATGCTAGTAGTCCATACCATCTATAATATGAGTCATAACATATTGAAAAATCACAGGTGTCTGTACTGTCTATCAACATGCTAATCAAAATATAATAATGATGTCCATGTTTCCAATCAATGATAATCAAAATCATATTAAAATAATATTCGAAGAGGAATGGGAATTACATCTCCCTCCTCTTAGGATTGACTTCCTCCTGGAAGTCATAGAAAGAGGTAGGAAAACAAAGAATACAAATAGAATCCATGCCTTCCACGGTGTTTCTTTACTTTGAATTAAAACTGTGTCCCTTGGAACCCTGTTTTGGTTTAACATTATTGTAAAAAGAGAAGTAATACTATTGGGCACAGATACTAGACCTCCTCTAAACAAGGTTGTTAGTACTAAAACCTACATAATAATCTCCACGAGGCTAACCAAGTTATAACACAAAACATTTAAACAGGAAATTATCGATGGGATCCCAATGAATGAAAACTAAGGTCCATGAAGAATAGGGAAACTCATGTACACAATGTGTCCACGTAGCGACACATAGATACAACACACGGTAAGAAGGAAATAGGAGACTTCCAATTAGGTTGAATTACACTTCAATGTTCATTGTTTTAGATAAGATTAAAAACTACCAATCATGACCTTCAATTTTTCATGAGAATCCACACTTTCTTATAGGACTAACAATTTTAGGGCCAAACAAATGAGGCTTAAAAAATAAAGAATACACATAGTTTTAACAAAAGTGTTTACAAGGATGTATACTATCCATTAGAAGTACTCTATATAATTAGAAAGAACTCACTTAAATTTTCATGGTTAAGCTAAGAAAAATATAGGCCACGAGGTTTCCATAACTTAAATTTGTACCCAATATCGTAACACATAACTACTAATCCTGATTTAGAATGCCCAAATAGTTAGATAACATTTCCACTTTTGGTGATAGGCATTCTTTTCCATACTATCATATCGACACAATATATATCATTCTCTTTATATAAGAAGACAAAATTTATTAATTTTAAACCTACCCTAGCTCAAAGAATCTTAAAACACTCACAAGCTTAATTTTATAATCCATAGGAACACTCAAGTGAGCTAGGAGAACTAGGCAACAAGAGAGGTCCAACTACAATTTACTAGAGAAACACACCAAACATTCCTGTAGGAAGCTAAAAAAAATCACCTACACCTTCTCTTCCCAAAGAAAAAGGGGGAAAACAACAAGGTTTCCCAAAAGGAAGGAGGACTTCAAAATTCCTCCATATCCTTAACTATATGTTTCCTAAACTTTCCACTAAGCCTAGGTCACCAATGGACTATTCCGACACAAGGATGGTGCCTCTCTCTTAAACAGAAGATATAGATTCACTCCTAAAATATCCCAATTCATACACCTGTTGAGCTAAGAGGATAAAACCTTAAAGACTCCAACTAGGGGAAATTACACACATTAATGTTCAGGGAGTAAAACACGGCTAGAACACATTACTATACATATGGTACTCCATTATTAAGGGTAGGCGGAAAAATTTAAAGGTTCAAAATTTACCATCATTGGAAATATGGATGTAGGCCCATCAATAAGACAATAGAAATTAATCCATTCGATAAGGTGATAAAGTCCTTATGTATACTTCTAAGAAAAACTTCATACTAACTAGTGAGAGGTCCAAAAATGACCTTGTTATCCAAAATTCACCCCTCAAGGTAATTTTGATAACATGCATCAAATTATTTAGTCCCAAGCAATTATATTGATTCAAGGCAAAAAATTATGTTTCTGGGGTCCCCTTGGGTTCTTTCTAACTCTTCTGTCCAAGAAGAAAACCCAGCAAGTTTTAAAATGTGAAAAAATTGCAAAAACAAGCTCGGGCTAGAAAAAATCATGAAAAATGGCTAAGTCCTAGTCCTCGCAACAGTCGGGACATGAGGGACATCTGGACGTGAACCGGCCAAAAGGCTGCTAGGTAGTCCGTGCAAAAATTGGGACATCTGGGCCGTAGGTACGCACGGGACGCAGAAATCCGAACTGGCCGAAAAGTGGAAAAAATTGACTAACTGTTGAAACAGGCAGTCTAGGACATCTGGGCAATTAGTACGTGGAGGACGCAAGTCAGCCGAAAAGACTTAAGGCAGCCTAGAACAGTTGGGCCGAAGGTACGCGAACCGGCCGGATCGGCCGAAATGAGAACTTTCGCACCGGGACAAGCGGGACAAGAGTACGCGAACCGGCCGAATCGGGCAAATCGGAAAATTTTGTCCCAGATAGTCCGGGAGCAAGTGGGACATCTGGGCCACGAGGACGCGAACCAGCCGGTTCGGCTGAATCAGAAGACTTTCGTACTGGGACATCCGGGCCAAAGGGACGCGCGGGACGCGAAAAGCCGAAGGAGCCGAGAGCGAATGAAATCCTGCCACGTGTCTTCACTTCAAACAGGAACAAGGAAGCCCGAATCAGCCGAAGGGAGAGAGTTTTTTCCGTGAAATTTGGGACAAAGGTATGCGAGGGACGCGAAGGATGTGAAAAGCCGAAGCGGCCGAAGGAAGAGAAGAAAAGTCAACGTTTGACCCGTGGAACTTCAAACGGCCATAACTTTTGACTCCGAGCTCCGATTTTCATAAAATTGGACTTTCTGGAACGAGCACGATGTCCTCTACGCCACAAAGACTAGATTTATTATGTTTAATGATGGTAGATATATTTAAATAAAATAAACATATTCGGCTCCAGTCAGTCAATGCTCATTCCCGTCAAATGACAGAAAACACCTGCCAGACCCAAAATAGCTTCCCGCACTCAGAAGGCGATAACTTTTGCATTTCTCAACAAAATCACACAAAGTTGGTACCGTTGGAATCGTGGCTCCAAGTCCAATGCACAGAAATCAAGAAATTCCATATTTTAAGAGATATTGATCAATATTTTTAATAAAACGTGGCTGGGTTCAGAACAGTGTTTTATTTGGTGGCTGGGAGTGCAATTAAGAGGCATGGTCATCATTCTTTCTCTACTGCAGCACATGGGAAAGTATGGGGAGCCTTTTGCAAGTAATATATAATCATTTCACTCAATTTAATGCCTCTTACAGGTGGTTGAAGGACATATTTCGGGATTTCCTTTTTCCCTTCTCTTCCCCTTCTCATTTTTTCTATAAATTGGAGTGTTGGGCTCATTGTAAAAGAGGGAGGTAGTTTTCAGATAGCAAATCTTTTTCAAAATTGCTTTGTGAAGCCAATGTGCTGCAGGCCCTTGTAGTGGACTCCTTGCATGGTGATCCAGGCCCTTATCTTGTAATAGATTGAATTGTGCATATCATGAAGCAATAAAATACCAATTTGTGGATGTATCTTCCCCTGCTGTGTTTTCTTGTATTCTTCTTTCCCCTTTAATCTTTCTACAAGAATATTGTGTCTATTTTTATGTTCTTGCAGGGATCCATTATCATTGTGTATGCTTGGAATATCATTGTGAATGCATTTTGCTAGATTATGGAGAACTGTCATCACCTCTTCTAGTGTGCACTTTGCTTCTGTATTTCACACATTTGGAGACTACTCTCACACCATCCTTTTCTGGTGTATCACCGCTTTTATGTAGGCTTTCATTTTATGCACCCTCTCCCCCTGATCCCTTGGAAATTTAGATTAGAATAGTTAGTTTCCCCTGCATTAGAGTAGATTGTGGCAGGTAGTTTAGGAGCAAGAACCAGCTTTCTCTAGAGGTCTATCTCAAGTAGCAAGTCCCACAACTTGGAGATAGTACCCATGTTATCCAATCACACTGTGAGTTCAAGTATATGCACTTGTATAAGCACAGGGGTGTTGTGATTTGGTGATAACAGACCTATCACGTGACTTGTGTTATAAACATTATACATGTGTTTTTGCTTGATACAACAAGGGAGGTATAATCATTTTATTATCATGGTTTCCACTTTGGAGTTCACTACGAGATTTGTTCTAATGTTTATACTAGTCTAACATTGAAATGACTTATTCTTTCATGATTTATAATTCTAGTATTATATCGAGTACTAATTACACTAAAAGATCATGAAAATTTTACAATATATATATATATATATATATATATATATATATATATATATATATATATATATATGATACATTTTTTTAATAATATTTGAATATTATTTGTAACACCCAAAATCTTAGGGCGCATTTGAGGTTAGATACTCATATAATAGCTCAAAGGAAGTTTTCAATTAATTCTATCATTCATATTATATCCTTTAAAAGGTTTTGGTCATGCAATAACAATATATACAATCAAGGTTGTTTATTTATACATTCTACTTTTGTTCAATCTAATAAAATTACCCATTCCATATTCCAAATTATAAAACACAAGTTATAGCTACGTTTTCTAAGCATATTCTTATAAGTTTTATAATTAATGGATTCCTTATTTTATGATATCTCATACCTTGTGTCATTACGTTTCATTACCAATGTTTCCATGATATCTCTCCCTTCTATATAGGCATAAATAATATTAATTTTATTTATAGGAAGGTTATGAGAGGATTACTTGCTATTTTTCACGTATGGTTTTTATTTATTCTACTTGACTGCCAGGTTAGAGTAAGGAACCATATTCCTAATGTCCAAATTTACTTATTAAGTTTTGAAAATCCAAGCCTCCGAATTAAAAGGAATGATAACCAGATCATACCAAGCCAAGAACACATATGCTAATCAAACATCATGATCAATAAGATGAAAGTAATTCACCAGAATAAATTTACATAAACCTTTGCAAACAAATGAGCAGTAATGTCATATATTATTATGGAACTCAATGAAATACAATGAGAATGGGCCTTGCTTATATAGGCAAGGAATAACAATCTAAGAACCAGTCAAGGTCGTAGATCAAGCCATAAATCATGGAAACAACTAGTCATCAAAGAACTAGTCAAGTCTATAGATTTATGAGAGAACTAGACATCAAGGATCTAGTCAATACCATAGATCTAGGAAAGAACTAGTCAATACCATAGATCAAGGAAAGAACTATACCTAACAACAAGATAATATCTCCTAATAACTACATAAATAAACAGAAATATCCACACACATAAGTGGGTGAGGATAAATACAATAAAAGTAAATAATGTACCTAGGTGAACATGAGCTAAGGTAAATACCTACTCTAACACCCCCCCTCAAGTGAAGCAAGGGGCCAAAATAGAAGTGGCATGTCCACAGTATGAGTCCCGGCAACTAGGCCTGATGAGGTACTCATGTACAATATATCCATCAAGAAATCTCAAACCAAAAGAAGGAAAGAATCCTACTATGAGGAAAGAGAAAGAAGAAGAAGAAGGAAGATGTTCTCACAAACACCCCCCAAGAACAACTTCTCGAAACCCCAAGCATTCCACGTAACTCAAGGTAGCGAGGTGATACAAAAGGCTTTATAAAGATGTCTGCAACCTGTTGTTAAGTCAGAAGGTACTCTAAGCAAAGAACTCCATCCTGAATGTGTTACCGAATGAAGTGGATGTGTATCTTGATATGCTTGGTCCGCTGGTGCTCAACTGGGTTACGAGAAATGTGAATTGCACTTTGGTTGTCACACCAAAGTATAGTTGGTGAATCCTGTGGGAATCCAAACTCTGTCAATAACTAGATGAAGCCAAATAATTTTTTGACTCACTGTAACTGCTGCCCTGTACTCTACCTCTGAAGATGAAAGTGTAATAGCCTATTGCTTTTTACACGCCCAAGCAACTAGAGAAGAACCAAGACAGAAAAGATAACCAGAAGTAGAACATCATATCATCAATAGAACCTGCCCAATCTGAATCTACATACCCAACCAACTGAAGTAGAACCCCTAGTGTAGTGTAGGCCAAAGTGGGAAGTTCCCTGTAAATAGCATAAAATTCCTTTTAGCAGCCTGCCAATGACTACTATGAGGAGAATTTTCAAATCAAGATACAAGCCCTACTGCAAATGAAATATTAGGGCAAGTATGGGTCAAGTACATGAGACTCCCAACCAACTGCCTATACAACGTAGGATCACAAAGTGGTGTGGTACATGTGGATGTAAGAGTAACCCCAGACTGAAAAGGAGATGGACTTGGCTTGCAATCAGCCATATCAAAGTGCGTAAGAAGATCATGGGTGTACTTTTTCTGACTCAAATGAATCCCTGAATCTATCTGAGAAATTTTTAAACAAAGGAAATAATGCAATCAGCCTAAGATTTGTCATGTCAAACTGTGTAGAAAGAGCCCTCTGAATACTCTGAATGTGGGAAGAAGAGTTGTCAGTAAGTAACAGATCATCAACATACAAGACAAGTATCACAATATCCTCACTGACATGTTGGAGATACACTGTATAATCAGAGTGGCAACGAACAAAACTAGTAGATAGAAGAAAATAATCTATCTTCTCATACCAAGCCCGAGGGACTTGTTTGAGACCATAGAGAGACCTTCGAAGCCGAAAAACAAGAGAAGAATCCTAAAAAAATCCAATCAGGCTACTCTATATATATTTCCTCTTGTAGATCTCCATGTAAGAAGGCACTCTTCACATCCATCTGGTATATAGGCCACCCCTGTGATGCAGCAAGAGTAAGTACAAGGCATACAGAATACATCTTCGTAATGGAGTGTAAAAGTCTCAAAGTAATCAATACTTTCGACTTGTGAAAAACCCTTTGCAACAAGATGAACCTTATACTTGTTAATGGACCCATCAGTTGTGCATATTTGGTTCGGTATACCCACTTACACCTAACCATCTTTATTCCTTTAGGAAGAGATACCAAATCCCAAGTATGATTTTTCATCAAAGAAGAATAATCAGTTGGCATCGCATCATCCCACTCCAGTATCCCATGAGCCTTTGAAAAAGATTGTGTATCCTCAGAAACTACATAACACAAAAGTCCAGAACCAGTAGAATGTGTGTGATGATGCCTAGTGGGTGGAAGATCCTCTATGAAAGGTGTTGCCTCAGAAACTGTAGTACGAGCTCACTTAGGCATAGTGACAACATAAGTGGGAATAGGATCCTCAATGGCATCTATAACCTCCTCATCAATCTCCTCAAAGAAAGGATCCTCAAGATGAGATTATGAAGAAGAAAGAACGGAAGAAGATGAAGAATCATGAGGAGTGAAACGCTCATCAAACTGAACATGTGTTCGAAAAAGAACATCATGTGTATCAGGATCTAAAATATGATAAGCTCTCATGTCCTCACAATACCCTACAAAGATCAAGGGTTTACTCTTTTTATCCAAAGATTTCCTTTTCTTTTTTGGCATAAAGGCCCAAGCATGACTCCCAAAGACTCGAAAAGATGATACATCTAGCTTAGTGTTAGACCAAGCTTCCTCTAGAGTCAAATGCTCAAGTGCTCTGTGTGGTGTATGATTTTGAATATAGTTAGCACAATTAACTACTTCTGCCCAGTAGATAGGAGGTAAATCTCTAGAATGCATCATACAATTAGCCATTTCCTTCAAAGTTATATTCTTCCTTTCTACTGAGCCATTCTGTTATGGAGTATGAGGAATAGAATGTGGTGAATAATGCCTTGAGTTGCCAAAAATTTAGAAAACTCATCGCTGAAGTACTCCCCCCCATTATTAGTATGAAGGTTCTTTATGCTACTAGAAGATTGTTTCTTGACCAAAGCCTTGAATACTTTGAAGTGTGAAAAAACATCACTTTTGTACTTGATAAAATAAACCCAAGTACACCTCGAGAAATTATCAATAAATGTAAGTGCATACTTAGCTCCATTGAAAGATGGGGTAGGAAAAACCATCAAGTCACTATGCACAAGCTCAAGTGGTGAAGAAACTCTCTTAGACAAATTCTTAAGAAAATGATCTTGGTGTTGTTTCCCTAATGCACAACCATGACAAAATCCCTCAAGACAAGAAACTCTAAGAATACCATCTACCATACCATGAGTACTCAACTCCTTCAAATATCTGTAATTAAGATGTCCAAATCTTTCATGCCAAAGCTTACTCTCTGAATCTAAATGAGAAACCAATCCTATCCCTATAGAAGAAGTGTCATCAAAACCCTCAAAGTGATGTAGTCTTGGACTATGATCAACAATACCCTGAGCAACAAGTGAATAAGGCTCCAATAAAGTTCATACTTCTACCCCATGTGGTGTAAAATTCATTGTTCTCCCTTGACCAGAATGACAAATTTGATACACAAAGCAAATTTGTAGTGATGCTAGGAACATATAGTACATCTTGGATACTACCACCATCAAGTTGTATATCACCTTTTCCTTTAATAGAAAGAAAGGAATAATCTCCAACCTCAATTTTGGAAGTAGAACTCAAACCTAGAGAAACAAAAGACTCCTTAGAAGAAGTCATGTGATGAGAAGCACCAAAATCTATAACCCAACTATCTGCAAGTGGTGACTGAGATCTCCCAACAACATTAAGTGATTTGCCATGCTGATTAGAAGGAGGTGGAGTAGAGACAGAAATTTTGTGTTTCTTGACGGCATCCTCTAAGGCTTGCATTCACTTATAACACCTATTTTCTTCATGATTACTACCCCCACAAAAAGAGCATAAATGGCTAGACTTATTCTTGGATTTAGAAGACTCCTTGGGTTTTGAGTTGTTTTCTTTGGGTTTAGGAGCATTTTGAGATGGAGAAGAGTGTGGATTTGGTTTTACTGTTTGGTTTTCCCTTGCCCTTAGGATTAGATGCAACTAATGCCTTTTGAGAGATGGAAGACTCAAGGTGAGACAATTTGGATTCTTCCCTAGTAAGTCTTTCACAAAATTTTTCTAAGTCAGGCATTTTAAATGTGTCACCTAAGGCATCCATTCTAGTGAAAAAGGTAGAAGCAAAATATTTGAAATGGTCCTCTCAAATTGGATAGAATCAAGTAAACACACTCTTCATCTTTCTTATCTCTTCCACTCCCCTTCAACTATGTTAACAAATGCTTGAATTTGGTAATATAGTCTATAATTGTTGGAAAATCTTCAGGATTAAGAGAGGTGATCTCAATTTCAAGTTGCATGGCTCTCATATGATCCACCTTAATAAATAAATCCTCTAATTTCTCCCATATTTTGAAAGGAGAGTCACATTTTTCTAAATGAAACAAAATACTATCACTTACATAAGTTCCTATCAAACCCATACACTCATCAAATTTGCACGGGTACTTAAATTTCTCATATTCTATAGTGAATACTAGTTGTTTTAAAGAAGTTAAAGCCCATAATCCTTTCCGCTTAATTATTGTTTCCATTCTTGGTGTCCATGTGTGGTAATTATGTGTTGTTAATGGCTCAACATGATCTAATGTAGCATAATATAAAGATTCCATCCTAAAAAAAATCACCAAAATAAATGCAAGAACCAAGCAATACAACAAGACCCCCAAGCAATGCACCAAGAGGCCCCCCTAGATTTTTGGCACTTTATAATGAGTGTGTGTTACAATATGGCACTTTATAATTATTTTGAAATTATAAAAATAAATATTTCCAATGGAAAGAGCACGGAAAAACTACACATTTTTTTGCAAAAAACGGCACTCACAACCGAGTTACTGATCAAAAGTTACAAGCTTTTCAATATTATGCTCTACTATTTGTTTTAGTTGCCACTAAAACAGAATAAAATTCTCTTGCTTTCACCACACAAATAAAATGAAAGGGGGCTAGAGTTAATTACCTAATAGTAAGATTCACAAGCTTTAAGCTCTCATATGACCATACCATATGACCAAGGGCTAAGGATTTTTGCACCTTTGCATATCACAATCAATAAGATGAAAGCAATTCACCAGAATAACTTTACATAAACCTGATTGCCAAACGAAATGAGTTGAGTTTATAGTCGATATAATAGGGTTATGGAACTCTTTTGAAATACAATGAGAATGGGCTTTGCTTATATAGGCAAGGAATAAAAATGCTATGCAACCAGTCAAGGTCACGAGATCAATCCCATAAATCATGGAAAGAGCTAGTCATCAAATAACTATTTGCAAGTCCATAAGATTTATGAGACGAACTAGACAATAGCAAGGATCCTAGTCTAATACCATACATCTAGGAATGAGAACTAGATCAATACCAAGCTAAGATCACATGCTAATCAGAACTATACCTAATCAACTAAGATGAAAGCAATTCTCTTGAATAACTCTAAATGAACCTTTAAAAATAAATGAGCAGCACACATCATATAGTGGGTGAGGAGAAATACAATGAAAGGTACAATTGGAATGTACCTAGGTGAACATGAGGCTAAGGTAAATACCTACTCTAACATCTAGTCAGAGGGGCATATCTTTCGATCCAGAGCTCAGTTTTTCATGGAATTTTAGTAGTCAATTGGAAAGCTATTACGAGAGTCCTCTACATGATGGATCTATTCAATTTTTTGGTGGATTTTAGTGAGTGAAAAACTGAAAAAATATCTTTGGCATCGGGGAAAAGAGCTAGAACCGACATTCAACCACCATTTTTAATGTAGTATGGCTTCCATATCTAAATAAATCAGCAGAAATATCCACAAAAATAATTGGGTGAGGATGAAATTTTAAGGGTACCCATGCTATTTTGATGGATCATGAGTTGGTGGTTAAATCATTCAATTCAATGTTCCCTCATTTCTCCTTCCTAATATGATCAGTCTTTTATCATTGTTACCAAGCCAAATTTGGCTCGTTTGTAGGAAGAGCCTAGCTTACCACATTTTTTTATGTTCATAGAAAACAAGAGGTCATGAACCAAAACAGAACACACCAAGTTGGCAAGATTTTTCTAATTTGTGAAATGCATCACCGATGCCTTTTTAGTGACTATAACACATTTTTTTACCTCCTTGCTATTATCAATGCGTACATGTATTTAAGTAATGGAAATTGGCAATGTACGAGCTCTGTGAATGAATTTTAGATTCCTTTCTTGTGAGAGAAAAATGCTCTATGGTTTAATCCTTCATTACATATTTTAGCAATTTGATGACATGGAGGGGTTTGTCAATGTACAAGAACTTAGATGTTCACCAGGTACTTTTTTTGTATCAACCAAGATGACAAGTTTAGTTTTATCTTCTCATAGACTTTCTATCACTTGTCTTCCTAAGAGCAGAATTAGAGATAGAATTTTGAGTTAAACCTCTACAATGATTTCACTGCATACATAGCTTATCAGAGGAGAAGAGGAACCAGCCTTCAGATCTGGAGATTTTTTTGATATTTTTACATAGTCCCACACTTGGGGAAAATATTCTATGTTGTGCAATCACACTAAATGACCTCTAATTCTCACTTGCAGATCTGAAGGTCATTTAGGGGGTGCATATCTGATTTACACGTAACAGGCACTTCATTCAAGCTTTGTGATAGACCTGGTCCATAATTTTTTACACAAACCTTGGAACACAGGGATTCAACTGACCAGGGTATCTCTATCTTGTAAGATTAAATTGGGATGAATGATGAAACATACTTTATTTAAACTATAGGTGAACTGACTATACACAAGAAGAATAATGTATAACTCATATTCATTCAAAATATTTATGCATTTCAAGCTTATGATTAAGCTCCTTAATTAATACATTCAACCAAGTTTTAAATCTTCTATGCCCATTCCTGGACCATCCTATCCCAATTGTACACAATTGACCTTGAACCCTATACTAACCAAAAGTTCATGAAACAATAAAAAAATCCATCAGTTCTTACAGAGCGGATACACCGATCCTGATGGATATCAAACTCATACCAGGGTATTTGATTTCTCCTTCTACACTCATCCAAATTAACCACATTCCTTTTGTGACACAATTAACAAATTACCTCACAGATATCCTTTGTCAAGATTTCATGAATTATCAAAAGGGTGAGGTCACTTTCAAGGTTCTATACACAAAATAATCCCATCACTCCAAAACCCTAGTTCAAGGTATCTTGAACCTAGGATGACAACCAATACACCGAGAAGGGTATACCCCCAAATAAAATTTATTTAACACAATAAACATGAAATTTGAAGATGTGAACCATTTTGTGGGCTCATGGAACAAGAGTATACCACATAACATTCCAAACCATATCTAAGTCAAGTAAATGTTTTGCGACTTACTTGCTCCAAGTACACCACTCAATATATTGCAAATTCAAGGGAATTATGGCTTGCATAGTTAATCATTTGAACAAGGATTCATGATATCAAACCTTAGGAAAATTCTCATAATAACATAATAGGTGATTTGAATGAATATGATTAGATCTTCTCAACAACCTTCATTTGAAAGGATCACTATTAGTTGGAGATTGATATAATCAATTATGTTTAGAGATGGGAGACTTTACATGAGTATCTTACATCACAATCACTTGAAAGTAGCCTTTGCAATGGGCCACCATTAGCTTGTACTAAAATGGACATGAAATTCACATCTAAGATCCATTATTCATGACAAAAATGGATCAAATCTTGACATCAAGTCATGAAAACTACATACAATCTGTATGGGGATTTTGATTCTTCAAGCGATGATTATACAACGGATTCTTTCAGCCACTGAAGCCTACTCATACATGTCTTTCCTGAGGTTTGAGTAGCCCTAGGGATAGTATCTAAACAAATTTAATAAATTTGGACCTAGTCCATACTTTCAATTATATACTGTTCAGTTATGATCAATAATTCCAAAGTGCATGTACCTATGAGGAGGATTTAATCAACCTTGGATAATGTAGGGTATCTATGGGTCCAAGTCTATACCAGGAGCATTATCATAACCAAATTCTATGAACCCATTTACCTTCAAACACCCTATCGCAAGGATTTGAAACCATCATAAATTCACTTTGAAGCAGGTTTAGAGGTGATCAAAAAAGACTTAGGTTTAGAAAAAATTCATCTTCTTGGGTTTCCTAGTTAATTCAGAAAACAAGGTCCAAGAGAGATAAAAACACGGCTCTGACTACCAAGTGATGAGACACCCATTAATTTGAAATACACCAAAACCTTTTGAGAAACTTATTAATTGTGCACTGGAATTATAAGAAATTTTAATACAAAAATGGTTGAAAGGGTTATGAAAATTAGTTGCGATCAATTAAGATTCCCATTAATTTTTTCTTGAGAGATTCAAGAAGGTAGCTGCAAGAGCTTAAAATAGCATTTTCCAAGACAGTTGTTTTAGATAAATCTTCAAAATAATTTCAGAATTTTAAATCTCTCCTAAGGTTACGATAAATTTCTAATGAAATTTGACATTGAGCTAATTAAAAGACATAACTATACTCATTTACAAAGTCCTCTTAAGTTATCCATACAATCATTTCCTAAGTGGATCTCTAACAAACCTCATTTTGCATGTAATAACATTGTTAGTTCTCAAGACCATCATTTAGTATTGCAACTATAGAAATCTGACTCTTGGGGTTTAGATTTGATACTTTTAGATCATTTTCTAAATACACATGCTATAGACACTCATTTATTTAAGGCTTCTCCCCTGACTTTCATTTGAGTTGTACCATTCTGGTATTCACCTCAACAAGAAGGGTCAAAACCATCGTGACATGGAACTCACCAATCAACACTTCATGTGGCCTGCCTTCACTGAAGCTACCCATAGACTTCGTCTTGAACCCTCAGATTCCACCTAATATGCATTCCCTTGCACTCTCCCTTTTCCATCAATGCCATATGTAGGGTTAAATGACAACAACCACCAATGAGAACTAGGATTAACCCAAAACTCCCTAAACATTTTTAAAGGATTTGTTGTACTTGCACTTTTGTACTAGGAGTGTTGCCTTTCTGGTGTTTACACATATGCACATGTGAGACACCCAGAAGAATTATAGGTTTAAAAAAGGTGTACAGTTTGGTGGCTTTGAAAGAGTTCCTAAAATCTGTGATTAAAAGGGAACAACTTGTCCCCATACTTGCATGATATTGGGAAAATGAGCTATCTAAACAACTCATGGACTGATCTATTCACCAAATCCGGGTATACATTTCATCATTCACCTGTGACTAAGGTTTTTAGTATTTGATTCATGTTTGAAGGTATGCACATTGATACGAATCATATTTTTCGATGTTTACAATGCAGGTACAAAATTTCGGTTGTGAATCATATGTTCGGTTTATGGTTTGGGTAAAGGTGAGGTCGTGGGGTCAAAAGCATTCATTTGGGATTTTGAAGGTTAGGTGACCATGGCCGACCCACCCCCCATATAATATATGGTGAGGTAGGTCGGCCATGGCCGTACACCCCCTTTGCTTTAAAATTTATGAGAATCCTGGAAAGTGCAGGAATGACCGATGCCAGTCACCTGGATAACTAATTATCAATAGTTGCTGTGAGCCAATAGTATACAAGAATGGTTCTACTATGGCACGATGACTGATGTCGGTCAAGGGTGAACAGACGTCAGTTAGGTCAAGTTTGTCTATAAAAATTAAAAAAATCCACATTTTTTGTTATTTTGATTGGTGAGAAAGTTTGATTTGACTAATTTTTACCCTTATTGAGATATAGGGTTTTCTTTTTTATTAAACCAAAAAATAAGAAATAGGCAAGTGGCTTGGCATTTATTAATGCTTGTCAATCAGTCAATTCATATAACTATTTAAGTTATTTTAAGATAATTATCATCAAATAATTTAAATACATACCAATATTTTTTTTTGAAAAGTTAAGGATTTTATATTTAAACTATTTTAAGATTATATTATATTTTCTTATTTAGGGTGTGATTATAGAAAAGATTATTAAATTGGCTTTAAATTAGATGGCTATTTATATGACATTTTTTTAAGCATTGCCTTTCAAATTATGCTAAACAATTAATATAATATTATAAAAATATTAAAAGCTAGTTCATTTAATTTTTAAAAAATATTGAATTTTACGCTAATAAATCTTACATATTAAATCGACTATTCTAATGGTGTTATGGGCTAGAAGGTTCAAATATAAAATTACAAAAAAAATATTGACTTGAAGTCTTATATGCGTTTTTTATATTTTAGTTTTGAGGACTTTTTAGAAAACTAAATTTTGTAGACTTCTACAACAAACATTCTAAATCGGTGGAGCTAAGCTATCTATTTTTCAGAGTTTGATTTTCAAGTTTAGATATAGATTCCCTTGATTCAATTTTTGCTTTTAAGGGCCCTTGGAACTATACATTATTTACATTTCTGTAGTAAATTTACAGTTTATTAATTTTCCGAAACACGCTGAGCCTTTTTGTCGATTATAAGTCTAAAATGTACCTGAGGAGTCAGACCTTAGCTAGAGTCTCAATATAATAGTTCCATCCTCTCAAGTTTTCATACAAAAATACCTGCAACATAATAACGAATCTTAATTGTAATTTTATGCTCGCTGCTCTTTTGTTTCGATGATACAAGATGCCTTGTTTTATTCAAAGAAGTTTGTTAATTTCTTGAAGATGTTCATGATTTGATGAAAGATCCTGCAATTTTTCCTTATTAACTTTGTATCCTACATTTGATAATTTCATTGCTACCTGTTGTTGCCATACGAGATTGAATTATGCCTCTTATTTGACTTGTGGACTGTAATGATTACAACATATGCACACAATGCGTTTGTTGAAAAGGACTTGGAAAATTTCATGCAAATGCAATTGACACGTGTAAAGCTAGACTCCAAAACCATTTCCACGTTACTTGCAGCCTGTGTTGTACTGGGAGTTGTAGAGCAGGACATAGCCATCTACCCAAGCATAATGGAAAGTAGATTTTTGTCAGAGTTCTATAGTAGACATGTATGGAAAGTGTGAGAGGATACAGAAAGCGTGTTAACTGTTTCACTAAATGCTAACCTGCTAGGCATGTAATGTCCTTGCCCATGCAATAATAATAAAAATATATACTATTTTATCATAGATGTTTTGCAAAGTGTTGACTCATAGAGCACCTGGTCTCTACATTTAGCTGAAAGTGACTCAAACTTGATCTATAATATACACATAGCTTTAATAAACACTACTAGTTTTTGTCAATTTTTGAATGGCATCATATGCCTTTCCACATATGTAACAATATGTAGCTTTGTTTTATAGGTTTTTCCATATATCGACTATTTTCGATCATGATACTTTGATCAAAACAATGTACTTGCAACAGATTTCTCTTATATATGTCAACAACTGCTATTTTTTTTTATCTTGTACATGCTTTTAATCTTCGGTCTTTGTTACTATGGTCAAACTACCAATTCCTACCGAAACATGTAACTTGGATGGCAGGAACTGACCGCTTTGCGGCTTTTGTTAAATATATGGAGGGTGTGGTGGGGATTTGACCCCCACCCAAATCAAAGAAAACCTTTTTTTTAATTTTATAAACCTTTTTTTTAATATGGCTTACACAGCCGATTCCTCCCGTATTTAAATTCTTTAATATATATATATATATATATATATATATATATATATATATATATATATATATATATTTCATTCAATCTAGTCATGATTTGTATAATCATTAAATATATAAATATAATTTATATAAGTAAATAAATTTCTATATATAGTTTATATAAATACAACTATTTATATATATTTTTTCTTTGTAGTCTTAGTTTTAAAATAATAAGCTTAGATAGATTTATTTGTATAAACCATATAAAGAATATATGAACATATATAGCATTTGTAGGAATTTATATACGGTTATATATGAAGTAGTATTAAGTATTTTTCCTCCCATTTAAAACAAATGCAAGATATGGGAAGCGTAGTATGTTTTTTTTTTTAATTTAAATTTTATGTAGATGTTTATATTGTTTAATTTTCAAGGTTGTACACTTATAACCAAAATACTAATATTTCACTAATTTTCTATTCATTTAAAAGGGGAAATAAATATGATCTTAACAAATACATCTTTTCCTTTGCATGATTAAACAAGAAAAAACAACATTTAAAGGGAAACCAAATATATATTTCCTTTTATTCTTTTCTTCTAGTTGAAACAAGAATTATATTCACTTGCAATAACATATATACTATAACTAAGTTGCAGATTTAAATAAACTCCAACAAATAATAAAATGCACATACAAATGCTTTCTATAATCTTATATACATTTTTAATACAAGGAACACATTTTCAACTACAATCTTGTCTTGAGTATATGCTTCACACAATACAAGGAAATGTAACTTCCAATCATGCACATTTCATGGCATGCAAAATCACTAAAAACTTCAAGCAACACATTTACATGAATCTTTCAACTTAGATTGCACGTATACAAAATCCCTCCACTCAAATGGAGACAACATGATAAAATTTACAAAATTAAACTTTCTACTTATTTGTCTTCTACATAATGCAACTCTTTCCAAGATGACAACCTTGAGCTCTTTCATTCTTCATCATCAAATCACAACAACAAGGAATGGGGTGTATGTAACACTCACCTCAAAACCTTATTCCAATGATAAGGAGAAGCCATCCTTCTCATTGGCCCCTGAACTCCAACAATAGAGAAATAAAGGATGTAATGCAACCATGGAAAATTTACAAAGGCTTCCACAAAACATATAACACACAAACTTGCAACATATTAAAAAAATGCAATAAAAAGATTTACAACTTTCCAATAACACGTAGGCTTGACAATAATCCAAAGGAGAAGAGAAATATGTGAACTACCTCCTTTAACCTCTCAAGTGAAATAGGGGTTCCACCCAAAATCCTCAAGTGCACATCACAAACACTAAAAAATATCCTTATCTCTCCCCATTTCAAATTATACAAAATGTAGCAATATTTTATTTTTCTCTACCCTTAGGTGGAACACCCCATTCACACTCCCTCCAAAATACCTCACATCTCCGTTTTCCCTCCCCAATGGTCCCATTTTAATTCTCCCCACACATTTTCTTAAGGCCAAAATCTACCCAATACCATGCAAAACACATACATTAATTCTCTTTTGCACAACACACAAATAAAGAAAATAAATATGAAATGTGTAGATCATACCTTACCATAATAGCTTCCACAATATTCAAGCAATAAACTTCAATCTCCTCCCTAATCCAATTTTAACCTTTCAAATTACCAAGAAAGAGGTCCAAACCACCGCCCCAAAATATGAAAGTGTTTAATAAAAACAAGTAACCCACAATACTTGAAAATAACTCACATAAATAGAAAATGAGGAGAGGATGGTGAGGTGGCTCCATGTAGGATGTCACATCACTCTCCCTCCAATCCACTTCACCAAGTCAACACAAGGACCAAGACTCATAAATATCTGAGGTGAGGGTATGACAATTTACACTTACACACACAAACATCCACTCCATACTTCCAAATGACACAATTAAGAAGGTAAGTAAAAAGGTGACATTAATTGTCCCTTTTTCATCCAAAAACATATTATTGGGGCTAAGTTTGGCCCCTTACATGATAAGTATAGTTGGTATGAAGTTTCAAGACATATGGGATAAGTTTAACTTGACACACAAGCCTCCAAAAGTGGGATCTAAGCCCAAATTCGATTTTGGGTAATGGGGACAAGTACATTTAAAAATAATAATTCAAATCTAACTAAAATCAAGAAATAAATAAGGACTATCTCACCCATTTAATGTCAATTTAGTCACATCTCAATTTGACTTTAATCACATGATTAATTAACTAAACCAAGAACATTACTTAAGAAATAATAAAGTGATAATTACATCACAATAAATAAATCACATACACAACTAAATAAACAAAGTAAAGGAAATAAAAGAATCATTCAAACCCCTTGGTCTCACATGAGGTTACCCACCTCATGGGGACCTCCTAACAAATACAACAATACACATGACATGAAGTTGCCAAGGTGATCTTATTGCCAATATCCAATATTCCTCCATTCTTAGTCTCTTAGCCCCTTATTTTTTATTGTGGTATAATATTCCTCCATTCTTAATCTCTTAGTCAATTATTTGTAATCACTGAACATTTTGATAAGTCATAACATCAGTAAGATCATTAGGTTAGTCCAAACACCTAAATGTAATCATCATCATCAATAATATAAAACGTCAGTATACAACGAAACAATTCTAGATCATCATCTATCAATGTCTACTAGTAGTCCATACCATATATAATATGAGTCATAACATACTAAAAATCACAAGTTTATGTATTGTCTATCAACATGCTAATAAAAATATAATAATCATGTCCATGTCACTAATCAACGATAATCAAAATCATCGTAAAACAAGTGTCGAAGAGGAGTGAGAATTCTATGGTGCATATTATATGGAGAATATTTAAATTCATAAATTCATTAGGGAGGTATATTCATGAGCCAAGATCAGCGTTCAAGTGATTTATGAATATTTTTTAAATATCGAGAGGTTTAGGAGAAAGTTCAGTAGAAGCGGGTCTTTGAGGCCAAAGGAACTTGCACTGCAAAGGAGTGTCTGAGATTTGGGAGATGATTCTAGGAGATTTCGAATGCTTTGGAGGTCCAAAAAATATCAATAGAAAGATAATTCAATTCTCTACATGGTGGTAATTACATATTTTTCCTAAGGCCCGTGAGTTTCTTTTCATAATTCATTGTTTTAAGGAATAAATGGAGATCACGATAGAAAAGGAAATTTTTGAGAAGTTGCAAGATGAATCAGAGATTGAGACCCTTATCATTATTCTCCAAATGTATTTTTTATTCAAATTCATATAAGGTAGTGCCTAAAATGTCCTCTGGGAGCTCTGATAATGTCATTTTCAAACTCCTCTCTAAGGTACAAGATCTGACCTTATCAAAAATTTTAAGTACCACATGGCATCATGAGGCTGAGGCACACTTTTGGTGTCCCTTAATATGTTTCCAAGGGGGTAAGGGGGACAGGAAAATGTCAATCTCCCACTTTACACCTCATGGAGCCACCACATGACCCAAGGAGGCTTCGATAAGCACTTTATGCCAAATTTCTAGCCCCCACTCTAAGCCACACATGCATGCCACTTGTCACCATGGGGTTGAGGTTAAATTTTTGTGTACCTTCATCCCTTTTAAATGGGATAAGAGGGACATAAAAATTCACCACCCCCACCATGCTCTTTCCGGGTTCCTCGCATGAACAAAAACTAGCTCCTGAGTGTAAAAAATGAGCTCTTTCCACTATCTCCTATGCTTGTGCATGCATGCCACTTGTCACCCAAGGACTGAGGTTAAATATTGGCTTCCCTTAATCCATTTCCAAGGGTAAAATTGGGAAAAAAAAATGCATCCCCATTCCTCATGCTTATAAAACCCAACACTTAGCCATTTTTCTACTCTCCCCCCACTTTGCTCCATTTTTGCCTGGAACTTTGGTGAAATTTTTCCAGAATCCTCCACCTCCATTTTTCCTCTTGTATTCATTCTTGAATATTCCCATGATCATGGAAATAATATTTACATAAAAAATTTACAATTTTTAAAGCTCTCAGGTCCATATTTTTTCCAGATTGACTACTTTTGTAGCCAGCCCGCAAGGAAATATTCCCGCCATTCTTATCTCGTAGTCAATTATTTGTAATCACTGAACATTTTGATAAGTCATAACATCAGTAAGATCATTAGGTTAGTCCAAACACCTAAATGTAATCATCATCATCAATAATATAAAACGTCAGTATACAACGAAACAATTCTAGATCATCATCTATCAATGTCTGCTAGTAGTCCATACCATATATAATATGAGTCATAACATACTAAAAATCACAAGTTTATGTATTGTCTATCAACATGCTCATAAAATCATAATAATCATGTCCATGTCAACTAATCAACGATAATCAATCATCGTAAACAAGTTCGAAAGGAGTGAGATTCTATGGTGCATTTATATGGATAATATTTAAATTCATAATTCATTAGGGGGTATATTCAGGCCAAGATCACGTTCAAGTGATTTATGATATTTTTTAAATATCGAGAGGTTTAGAGAAAGTTCAGTAGAAGCGGTCTTTGAGGCCAAAGGAACTTGCACTGCAAAGGAGTGTCTGAGATTTGGGAGATGATTCTAGGAGATTTCGAATGCTTTGGAGGTCCAAAAAATATCAATAGAAAGATAATTCAATTCTCTACATGGTGGTAATTACATATTTTTCCTAAGGCCCGTGAGTTTCTTTCATAATTCATTGTTTTAAGGAATAAATGGAGATCACGATAGAAAAGGAAATTTTTGAGAAGTTGCAAGATGAATCAGAGATTGAGACCCTTATCATTATTCTCCAAATGTATTTTTTATTCAAATTCATATAAGGTAGTGCCTAAATGTCATCTGGGAGCTCTGATAATGTCATTTTCAAACTCCTCTCTAAGGTACAAGATCTGACCTTATCAAAAATTTTTAAGTACCACATGGCATCATGAGGCTGAGGCACACTTTTGGTGTCCCTTAATATGTTTCCAAGGGGGTAAGGGGGACAGGAAAATGTCAATCTCCCACTTTACACCTCATGGAGCCACCACATGACCCAAGGAGGCTTCGATAAGCACTTTATGCCAAATTTCTAGCCCCCCACTCTAAGCCACACATGCATGCCACTTGTCACCATGGGGTTGAGGTTAAATTTTTGTGTACCTTCATCCCTTTTAAATGGGATAAGAGGGACATAAAAATTCACCACCCCCACCATGCTCTTTCCGGGTTCCTCGCATGAACAAAAACTAGCTCCTGAGTGTAAAAAATGAGCTCTTTCCACTATCTCCTATGCTTGTGCATGCATGCCACTTGTCACCCAAGGACTAAGGTTAAATTTTGGCTTCCCTTAATCCATTTCCAAGGGTAAAATGGGGAAAAAAAATGCATCCCCATTCCTCATGCTTATAAAACCCAACACTTAGCCATTTTTCTACTCTCCCCCCACTTTGCTCCATTGTTGCCTGGAACTTTGGTGAAATTTTTCCAGAATCCTCCACCTCCATTTTTCCTCTTGTATTCATTCTTGAATATTCCCATGATCATGGAAATAATATTTACATAAAAAATTACAAAAATTTTTAAAGCTCCAGGTCATTTTTTTTCCAGATTGACTTTGTAGCCCGCAAAGGAAATATCTTTATATCGTATAAACCAGTGCATTGATTGAGGTGGGTTTTTTTCAATATTTTTCATTTCTAGGAACCATGAGAGAATATTTATAGAAATGAAATTCATTTTACGTATTTTTTATAATGAAAAAACCATAACTTTGTGCCTTGATTTCGTACAAAAAAAATCACGATGTTTTGGTGAGCGGATTGAATTGAAAATTTGCACATGATATCGTGAGATAAAACCTATTCCAGTGGAGATGATTTTCTCAAAATCCAAGGTGTGGAAGACCACTTTCAAAAAATAGTAAGTCTCTATATGAGCACTTACTGAAAATAGTAAACTCTCATAGTGGGAAAAATTCTCCGAGGCAGTGTGCATAGGGAAAAACCAAGGCAACAAACTAGGTGATCTAAAGAGGAAAAAAGAAAACAAGGAAATTTTCTATAAAAAGTAATATCTCATTACAAGTGCAAATAGGTGTCATCATTAGTCATGAAATTCAAATTTTTAGGAAATCGTCTCAAATTTTGCATATGAATACTCGGGTATGGTGAGCATATGATGTCTCAAATAGGAAATTGTCAATTTTGTATCAAAGGCCATTCAGGTCTATTTTACATAAAGTGCATGATAAAAAGGTGGATGAAACTGGATCTTATTTCATTCTCCTTTCCTTAATTTGTGATCAAAAGGATTTTGTCTTGTGTTTCATTTTTCGCCATTGCTCCCGTGGTTCCAGAATCAAGATCAATACAAGGCGAAACAAGTACATTCAATTCTCCTCACATGAATGATTAAGCATGAAATGTGATAGTGTCTTAGGAATTATAAGGTTTATTTCAGTGAGGGGAGTCATATTTCAATGTTCTCAGTGGTATAATTTTTGAGTGCTCATCACTCCTCTTCTCAGTGTATTTAGGCAAGATACAAAGGTTCATCATTTCAAGATATTTTCAGAGGAAAAAAGGGAAATTTTTTCAAAATGAACTTCATCAGAGCTTCCCATCAGTGTAGAAGTATGGTACAGGTCATCAAGGGTCAGTTTCTAGCTTCTTCTTCTTTATGGATTTTCATCAAAGATGGAGGAATTTTCATCCATGTTTTGGAGAATTTCTTCTTCCCTCTCTTATCTCATTCTTTATCCTCTTCTCTACCCCATTTCTAATTATTCATTGTGAGAAATCGTGATGTTTTTCCTACTCATTTAAATTTGAATATAGTCAATATTGTAATAAGTCACCCTTAATTAACAAAATGAGACTTAATTTCATCCCTAGGGATTAGGAGATTCATATGTTGTGAAGGAAAATCGAAAAGCCATGTGGGGGGATAAGTTAAGATTCCTCTTGAAATCTATAAATTGTAATGACTTCCCCATTCTGAAGGGTTTTCAATTTTGTGTTTTCAACAATAGAGAAGTACTTATGAAAAATAAAAGAGATAGGTAGTTTCCTTTATTCCCCTTCTCATATGTTCTTCCATTCCTCTCAATGTACAAATTTTCCAAAATATCAATGATGAAATGAGTTTCTTTATTTTCTCGATGAGGTAATTCATGATAATTTGTGTTCACAATTTCATCTTGTCTTTGTGTTTGTAACAAATTTTTTTTATTTTTTATTATTTTTAATGATATAATATAATTAATCTTTGCCAGAATCTTATTTTCTACCTAGCATATAAATTTTCTCTCTTTAATTCCAACTCCCTTTTCCCACCTACTTAGCATATTCCTCCCTTGAAAGGAATTGCAAGCATTTTATGAAGGTTTAGTTGAATGTTCTAGTTAGATCCCAAGCATCTATGCCAAACACAGATTTTATTTTCATTCACGAAAAATAAATGGAGCTACACCATTGAGCAGAGGGACATATAGTCCCAGAGAGTTGGTAGATATCTACCAACTTTTCTAGTTGACAAATTTTCTTGCCAACACAATCAAAACATCCTTCTCCCAAAAATGCAAAGCTAAGGCAAGAATGTTAACCCAAATAGGGTAGGCATTGTAAGTAAAAACAGATTGATCCATACCTAACTGTCATATCTCAATATGCAAGATTGTTTTACCATAAAACCACGGTCCATTACTGAGAGAATGGGAAATATTTGACTCCACTTCAAACTGGAATATGAAGGCATCATTAGCCAAATCCAAAACCTTCAATGCGTCCCTAAACATTGATTTCCCCTTTTCTTAGATCTTGAAAGTGTTAATGTTTTGACAGAGACCAACAAACCTCCTAATTGTAGTAAATATGTACATATGCTCCATCTATTTTACTATTGATTTAGGAACTTACAAAGAAGGGGATTCGTCCTACCAATCAGGGAAGAGGGACTGAGATTCAACTAGGTGAAAAAAAAACATGATCTGACTACGATCCTCCCTTCTAAATATTATCATCATGAACTTGTATAAAATTGGGTGAAATTCCCACATAAATGTAAGGGGAAACATGGATAGTATCCTTCCTAGATAGGGATTTAAAATATAATTTCCCACTCATCTGGTCATTCTTCTTCATCCCATCAAATATATTAGATAATTATTAATAATTTAATCAATAAATAACCACATCAATTATGTAGTTAAAAAAACAACTAAAAACTAATCTTATTATAAAAAATCTATATCAAGAAATTAAGATATTTATTCAGTTGAAAGGTATTAATAAATTAAATTAAAACATAAATGTGCTTGTGAATAGATGATAGGAAGTCATATCAATAGATCTATTGGCCTTGTCATGTGTAAAATTAGTTATATAACAAATAAGTATATAGACCCATGTTAATAGACCTATAAATATGGGTTCCTATCGGTCATTTCCTAGCACCTTTAGGTGATGATTCCAATTTTAACTTATTTATATTAGGATATATACATTTGATTCCATTGAATATAGATCAAAAATATATTTAACTAACATAACTGGAGGGATAGGTGAATAATTAAAGTTATTCCCCAAGACTTATGATACCTTTGAAAAGGATGAAACCATTCAAAGGATAACATTTTACATAGAGCATAATTATTTTCTAGCATATCTAGTGACACAACAAGACCGCATGCATTGCTACCACCTAAATTGAAAAATAATGGATGAAACATTATTCACTCAAAAGTTTAAAAATTTTCCCATTCAATTATCATATGCTATTAGTTAATACAAAATACTATGATTCATTGATGAAAAGGATCCCCTATCTAGAAATTCTCATTATGAAATTGAGCTAGGAAGTGATATGCAATAATATCATGAACCATTTTAATTATTATTTAGTTTCCTCTTATTAAAAATGTAAGGGGATGAATATAACTATATTGTAATCTATTGTACTTATTAATCTAACCCATTTTGGAAAAAAAATTACATGATAATATTAGGTTGAAATATTCAATGTCAATGCAAATGAGAAATCATGACAATAACTTGAATGAAGAGATAGACATATAATCATAACATATTGTATAGTAGCTTTGTCGAATTGATTTTACAAAATCCATAACCAATGGTAGAATCATCATAAATATTATCATCTTATGGAATTAAAATTCCTTGATAGATTCATTTTTTAGTAATGGAAGACAAAAAAATATTAACAGTCATTCAAAAGAAGGATATGAGTGTACATGTCTTAGTATTAATGATCGTTATAAAAAGCATTTTTTTTATAGAAGAACTAATTATATTTCTATGACTAATACCCTTGATCTATCGAATAAACCACAACTAACCATTATCCCAATACATAAAATAAAACCTAAAAGATAAACAAGGGATCTAGTGACAAACTTAATTTCCACACCGCCCAAGAATAACAAGTCATACAAAAATTGAATACCTCTACAAATAAGGATATAATTGGAACAATGATAATTTTTATGATTTATATGATGATTATGAACACATAGATGAAGAGACACTCAATATTCTAGTTGATATAAATTTTACACTTGTGATAAGAGAGTTCATATTCTTTATTATATTTTTTGTTAGTTATTGGTAAAAGGGGGATTTGTGGTAGGGATCCGACCCTGATAAAAAAGGCCATATTGCACAGATACATCCATAAGAATAAAAAACATATAAATACTAGGACAAATACCCTTGTATACATAAAATCTATGCACTTGGGTACATTTCTATGTCCTAAAGCATACTAATATATACATGATTCCTAAGCAAGAAAACTAGTGGTTAAAAAATCCTTTTGAAATTTTAGTTTCTTTATCCGTTTCAATTTACTGTTTCTAAGCTTGATTGAGCATCATTTTATCTCTAAATATCTTATTTAACCATTCCCACACTTGAGTAATTTATGTTTTGATGGCCTCAGACACTAGCGCCCAACTAGGACAGAAGTGATCAGGTGCTCCTTTCTTTTCTACATGCTCTTGTCCCACTTTTCTTTCTTCTTACTCTTTTGGGTCCTTTTCACATCTTGGGAATCTTTTAACACTTTGGGTCATCCTTTAAGTTGTTAATTATGAAATTAAAACAATAAAATCATATCTATACTTAGTTATTTCTCTCAAATAAGAGGCCAAGCATCATAAGCATTATTTATCATCACCTAAGATTACAAAAAGGCACAAGAGCATTACAAGTCATTTATATAGAACATCCATACAATGGAAAAGAGCTGCATATATTTGCATACAAAACATAAGAGAGGAGTTCATTCTCTTCCATTGGACACATTTTACATAGTTGGGATAATCTAGATCTATCCCGCTATCATTGTGCAACTTGCACAAGAGAATCCTTGGTCATCGGAAATGAATACACACACACACACACACAACAAGAACTACATGGATTCTAAAATGTAGTGCAATGCTTGGTCGTAAGTTCACTCTCTGGTTGGCCGCCAGGTCAGTCTAAATAAAAAAATTTCATATTGTTTTTACTATATTTGATTTGGTTTGCGGGATCGAATTCATGAGTTCCATTAATGGCCACTCTTATCAAGTATCATAAACCTAACATCAGATTGTAATGAGGTAATATTGTCAGTGGGAAGTATATGAAACCATTAAATTCTCCTTTTAAGTGGAATTGGCCCTGCTAAACAACTCCAAAAATTCAATATTCCCATAGTCTTAGATGCAGAGTCACTAGGAAAAGGTATTCAGGATAATCTCAGTGCAGTAGCAAGAGTGCAATCCTCTATACCACTTTAAATCTTAGGCACACAAGTAGTAGGAATTCTCAATGACTCTGGAGCCTACATAGAGTCCACCAATAAATTAGGTTCAACAAGAACCCAATATTTGGGAGGAAGTGTTAAAAACATTGTTATCCATTTTCACCTCCCAGGTGAAAATGGACAACTAGGATCTTGCATGCAAGAATTCATCATGAGACCCTCATAACCAATTCGGACAATACAATAATATTTACGTATCGAGGACATCATCATGGTCTCTGGAAAGGTTGGAAGCCATGAAAGGAATTTTTTCTTCTTCTTGGTTTTCATCAACTTCAAAACCTTACTCAGAGTGTGGAAATCGGCAATGGGGCCCACTTACATGAACAAATGGGTAGAATCTGGTAAAAAAATTTGAATCCTTTTAGGCACCCCACATGGCCCCTATAGTACTAAGGAATCCAAAGAGTTTATAAATGGGCAAGTGCACCAAATTGGGAGGCCAAAAAGGGGTCTTAAGTGGACGTATTTTTCTGAAAAATAAAAAACTTCAACTTATACGAGTTTTTCGAAATAGTTACACTCAAATTTGGAAGATATTATACAAATATGAAGCGTATAATTTTGAGTCTAGTTTCTAAGATACTAAATTTTATGGAAAAAAGAAAAGTTTAAGTGTATCAAATAACTAAAATACCAACAAGTGGTTCTATTTTTGTTAAAAAAACAAACTAGACTGAATTTCATGCCCCCCACCATTTTTTGAGCACCATTTAGTATTTTTGAAAACCCTTTGATATAAAGATAGCTAGGAGCATCTAGTTTGTGTTAGATTTTTTTGTTAGATTTTTTTAGCGAGTATTTTTTTAATGATATTTTTAGTACAAAAAAATTATGTTTTGATAAATAATAGAGCTCCGACTTTTCCCCCTCCCTAACTACCTCAAAAAATATCAAAAATTAGTATTTTTTAATATGGATAGAATTACACCTAGTTTGTGCCTAAAAAATTTTTATTCAATTTCGATGAGTCAAAAAAAAGATACATGACAAAAGATATACATGTTTAAACATCCAAAATTAGCTACAAAAAGTCACCGTTAGAAAATAAATAATATGGAAACCTTATATTTGTTAGAAAAAATGAAAAATAATATTTAGATAAAGAAGAAACTCTGCTTTACATTGTGGTATAATTTTTTTTAAACGAATCGATCATTTGATGTTGATTTATCATGGCAGAAGCTAGATTTTTACATTTTTCTGCAAAAAAACGTAGTTTGATGTGTTTGTGTAGGTCCGTGCCTCGGGCTTGGGGATCCAAATCGGATCCCAAGCCTTGAGGCATGTGTTGGGAAATGGAAAAATCATAACGCGTACATGTTATAACGTGTGCGCTTTATGCTTTGTTTATATATTATGGTCCCCCAATGTCCCTTTCATCTCTTTCACTAGATTTATGGATACATTATGTTTGGTCTGTATTTTTTTGTACATTATTTCATGATTTTTTAGTAGTTAATTTTTTCCCATACCCCACTAGTTGATTTTTTCTAGTCATGGGTGATAAAATTCAAGCTAAGGACAAGAGGAAAGTCAAGAGCAAGAAACCAGAGCAATTGTAAGAGATGAGGATAAAGAAATTGAAGAGAATGCAAAAACTTCGTGCAGGGCAAGGTACATCTGCTATATCAAATGTAGCTAATGTATTAGAAAATGGGGATGAAATACATAATGAAAATGTAGAGAAAAATGATTTTGTAATGAATAATGATATTGAATTGAATGATAATGTTGGTATGAATGAAGAAATTGATATGAATCCAATTTTTGAACCCTTACCTAAGAATCCAAATGTTAACCCTGAAATTTGTATGAAAACATTAAATGAAGAAAGTAACCTTGTAAACGAATCTTCACCTATAAGTACACCTCCTTCCATTTTGTGAAGAAAACCAATTCACTTAATTGAAATTGATGAAAATATTATAAAACCAATTCCTAACAAAATGTCTGAAAGAAATGTGAGAAGAAAAGCTAGTGGAATTTGGGATAATTACTTTGAGAATTTAAATGACACACAAAAAAGTCAATTATTTGTTACATTGATGAAATTAATTAATATGACACCTATAATCAAGACCCTGGGGTTAAAAACATCTAATTTTATTGATCAAAATGCTTCAATTGTTGAAAACATTCATAAATCATACCAAATTGTAGGTGGAAAAATATGCACCAAAGATAGTAATGATACAGGACGTGCACTCACTAATTGTATAGTAAGTGACAAAAATAGTTAATAAACACTTTATTAACAAAACAAGCAGTTCTTTGAAGCTAAACAAAAAAAACTAATAAAAGAAATAGAGAGACGTAAAAATATTGAGTCAGTCAATAACACTGACTATTGGGATTTCTCTAGCAGACTTCCACGGAAAGATTAGAATACATCTGATATTCTAAAATAATTAATTTTAAAATTTTGGAATGAGAACAAAAGGGTGTCACTGAATAGAAGAGATACGGTAAAAAGAAGAATAGGTTCTCATAATCATGAATCGTGTGTAAAATATTTCTTAGATATGTCTCAAACACAATTTTTCTTTAAGTTTAAGAATGAAAATCAACAAATTAACATTAGTCAAATATTATTTGAAATGAGCAAACCCTTTTATGTGAAAATCAATCCCTCACGTACCACTTGTTGTTGCAGGCATCATGTTGAATTTTCAATGCATTATGATGTTTTTTATCAAATACATTGTGCTTTTCATACTGACATCATGTTATAGGAGTTTGGATTAAATGTTCCACCAAAATCTTCAAGGGAATTTATTCCGATAATATTTTGTGAAAAATCAACTAGACAATTTTTTATAACAAAGTACGTTTGGATGGAACATGCAATGTATGTGGTGTCTTGCCAAATTTGGAAATTTGTATCCATGAGGAGAGTACAAATTCAATAGGAAAATAATTGGTTGGCTTCAAAAAATATAAATCGGTGGCATATCAATTAAAATATGGAAAAGAATCTAAGAGGTGTGAGATTTTTACAAAACACTTACCTGTATCAAAATATATGGTCAAATTTAGAGAGGAAATTGTTTATGAGTATGCAATGCACACACATAGAGCTTGATGGTTGGATGAGCAATTAAAGTTAAGAAATGACACATTCCCACTTGGTACTATTTTTTCAGTAGTTGACTTCCCAGAGAATTACACATTGCAGCCACAAATGAAGGTTCAGTTTCAATATTATAAATCAGTGCAAGTTGTTATTTTCGTGCATATAACATTCATGCACTCTCTAGAAATCACTGAGCAAGATCGAAAAATATTAAGAGAGTATCATTTCTACATTAGTGATGATTGGAAACAATCTACAAAATATGTACAAGGGTTTTTCCAGGTGTTTTATGTTAACTTGAATGAGAGGAACATTAGTTTCAATCAACATTACATTTGGTCATAAAACTGCACATCACAATTCAAGAATGCACAGATGTTTTATTGGCTAAATAGGATGCCAAAAGAAACAAATTTAAAACATATCTAGAGTTTTATTGAGGCAGGGCATGGAAAAGGAGAGCATGATGGTGCAGGAGCATGTGTGAAAAGAGAACTTGCAAGAGAAGAGTTAAAGTTCAAGGATGGTGCTAAATTTAAAGATGCAAAAAACATTGTTGATTGGTGTGTCAAGAATATGGGCCATGAATCTCAAGAGAGATCAATGGTTTGTAGATATTTTTGGTTGATAGAGGAACAACATCTGACAAACTTTGAAGATTGTATGACAGTTACATGATCAAGAGATATGCACCATTCCATAGTTCAGATGCAAATGCTTGGACTATTTATACTAGGTATATGGCATGTTTTTGTATATCATGCATTGATTTTACATTGAATGAATGTGAGTCACATTAGTGGGTAGATGAATGGACTTGTAGAATTCTAATTCCACTCGACACACATCAAGTTCCATGAGCATTACAACTTGCATGGTATTCAGATCAAAGGACAACATCACTTGACTTTGACCAAGTCTCTGATTTAGTGCAACAAGGTACATACATATATGTACATGAAATTTTTTAGATTTATAAATTATTAAATGGTCAACTCTTAATGTATTTTAAATTTGATTTCAGTTTTACTTTTTGATGTAGGACACATTTTTGCATTTATTGCGACGAAATTTAACGAAGAGGGAACAGACTACTTCTTGTCTCGTTGTGTGGAGGGGAAAAAATTGAATTCCACAGTCATTAATGGTGAATACCTTGAGTATCCCACTAGGTCAGTGGTAGTTACTGGAACTTGGATTCGACAATATCCTATCAAAAAATCAAACATTTTGTTGTTTGAAGACTATGAAGTACATCAAAAGATACTTCACTATTCACATTTGGTTCTTGTAACAAATATTAAATAGATCAAATATCGAGGTCAGCCATTAAAAAAGTATCTGTGAAAGGTTCATGAATCAGATCATGAAGTAATTCTTGCTACTATCAAGAATAGAGTTGATCCTTTTAGTTCATTGGATTGAATTTGCAAAGTTAAGTTCTTCATGAGTTTAATTTGAATATTTACTTTAATGATTTTGGTTAAATTTTGTATGATTTAAAATTCTATTTAATTGTTTACTAACATCTTTATGTAGGTTAGTGGTGCCAAAAAAACTTCCACCTTCACGTGGTTGGCATTTTCAGTATAGAATTTATTATTCTCGAAGCCAAGTGAAGCTAAGATAAATTAATATTAGAAAGGAACAACAAACAAAATTCTCATTTCACCACCTATATTGTATAAACCACCTATATTATTCAGGTGATTAGTAATGGACAACCTTACACTGACTCAGACTACACTATTTCATGCATTTGCAAACAATAGGGCATCAAGAGAATTGAATGGATATGGATAAATCCATGAGAGGATTTCATAGAGGGCCCCGACAAGGAGGTTTCAGATCTAACGAGACATCTCTAGGTGCCATGGAGTCTAAAAAATCACCTGTCGAAGATTAAACATGTTTTGGTCTCAGGGATCTTAAGGGACTATGCCTGGACAAGGTATCTCGAAAGCATGGGGAGCATAGGGAACCAAAAAAAATCCTCCACTAGCATTCACTAGGCTATCCAGACGTGTTGGCACAGACGATTCGGTCCCACAAGCTACCCTTTGCAAAATATAGCATCTGATAACCTTACACTGACTCGGAATACACTATTTCATGTGTTTGCAAGCAATAAGATAGAGGGAAACCCAAAAGGAGATGGAAAAACTAGCATAGAATTTCATAGAGGTCCCCGACGTGGAGGTTTTGGATTTAACGAGCCATCTCTAGGTGTCCACAAAGTCCGAGAAACCACCCGTTGAAGATATATCATTTTTTAGTCTCACCGGCTCTTAAGGGACTACACCCGGATGAGGTAGTCAGAAAGCACCTGGAGCTTTAATCTCAAAAATGATACCTCCCCTAGTGTTTACCTGGCCATCCTAATGTGTTGGCGTAGTCAGTTTAGTGCTAAGAGCTTTCATTTGTAAAATATTGTATCAGATAGCCTAACACTATTCTAGCATGAACTATTGTAGCATGCAAATGACATGGGATAGAAAAATGTAGAACTATAATTTTCTAGAAAGTACGGGAGATGATAGAGGAATGTGACACGATGCTTCTTGCAAAATTTTAGGTCAAACTTAAGTCATTTGTTCAAGTTATATGAGTTTTTTGAAAATAGAATTTTGTTCAAGGTTGTCTGACCAAAAAAAATGCTATATCCTCGACAAGTGACTTCTCAAACTCCATGGCACCAGGAGAAATCTCGTTAGATGCAAAACCTCCATACCAGAGCCCTCTACAAAATCCTTTTGTACTTTTTTTCCGTCTTCTTTCATTGTTCTCATTGTCTTATTGTTTGTAAACACACAGAATAGTGTAGTCTGAGTTAGTGTAAGGTTGTTAGATGCTATATTTTTCAAATGGTAGCTTGTGGGACTGAACCGTCTGGGACAACACATCTAGATGGCCTAGTTAACATGATTGGAGGATTTTTTTTGGTTCACTACACTCCTAATACTTTCGGGCTACTTCATCTGGGTGTTGTCCCTTAAGAGCCTTGAGACCAAAACATGTTATATCTTCGACAAGTGATTTCTTGGACACCATGGCACCTAGAGATGTATCATTAGATTCAAAACCTCCATGTCTAGGCCATATACAAAATATATCATAGTTTTGACCATCTCCATTTCGTTATCTCGTTGTCCTATTGTTTGTAAAAGCGTGCAATAGTGTAGTCTAAGTTAGTCTAACGCTGCCAGATGCTATATTTTGCAAACTGTAGCTCATGGGACCGAACTGTCTATGCTAACATGTCTAGATGTCCTGGTGAATGCTAGTGGAGTATTTATTTTGGTTCCCTACACTCCTCGCGCTTTCGACCTACCTTGTCTGGGCGTAGTCCCTTAAGATCCCTAAGACCAAAACACACTATATCTTCGACAAGTGAGTTCACAGACTCCGTGGCACTTAGAGACATCTCATAATATCCAAAACCTTCATGTCTAGGCCCTCTATGAAAGTATCTTTCAGTTTTATCCATATCCATTTGGTTCTCTCGTTGTCCTATTGTTTGCAATCACACGAAATAGTGTAGTATGAGCCAGTGTAAGGCTGCTAGATGCTATATTTTGCAAACAGTAGCTCGTGGGACTAAACCATCTGTGCCAATATGTCTAGATGTCCTATTGAACACTAGTGGAGGCTTTTTTTTTGTTCCATATGGTCATCACGCTTTTGGGCTACCTCATCTAGGCGTAGTCCCTTAAGAGCCCTAAGACCAAAACAAGCTATATCTTCGATAGGTGATTTCTCAGACTTTATGGCACCTAGAGATGTCTCATCAAATGTGAAACCTCCATGTAGGGTACCTCTATGAAACCCTCTTGCAGTTTTATCCATCTCCATTTGGTTCTCTCGTTGTCCTATTGTTTGTAAACGCTTGAAATAGTGTAGTCTGAGTCAGTATAAGGCTACCAGACATTAAAATTTGCAAATTGTATCTTGTGGGACCAAACCATCTAAGCCAAAACATCCAGATGGCTTGGTAAATGCTAGTGGAGGATTTTTTTTGGTTCCCTATGCTCCTCGTGCTTTCAGGCTACCTCGTCCAGGCATAGTCCCTTAAGATCCCTAAGACCAAAAACTGTTATATCTTCAATACGTGATTTCCCGTAATCCGAGGCACTTAGAGACATATCTTCAAATCAAAAACCTCCATGTTAGGGCCCTCTAAGAAATCCTCTCGTGGTTTTATCCATCTACATTTGGTTCTCTCGATGTCCTATTTTTTGCAAATGTTTGAAATAGTGTAGTCTGAGTCAATGTAAGGTTGTTAGACGCTATATTTTGCAAATCATAGCTCATGGGACTAAACCGTCTGCACCAAAATGTATTAATGGCCTGGTGAACACTATTGGATGCTTTGTTTTGGCTCCCTATGCTCCTCGTGCTTTTGGGCTATCTCGTTCGGGCGTAGTCCCTTAAAGGCCTAAGACCAAAACATGTTATATCTTCGACAGGGGATTTCTCGGACTACATGGCACCTAGAGACATCTCATTAGATCCAAAAACTCCATGTTTGAGCCCTCTATGAAAATATCCTATGGTTATATCCATATCCATTCGGTTCTCTCGTTGTCATATTGTTTGCAAATGCGCAAAATAATGTAGTTTGAGTTACTGTAAGGCTATTAGACACTATATTTTACAAACAATAGGTCCTAGGAATGAACCATCAGTGGCAACACATTTTGATGGCCTAGTTAACACTAGTGGAGGATTTTTTTTTGTTCCATACGCTCTCTGTGCTTTCGGTCTACCTTGTCCGAGCATTGTCCCTTAAGAGCCGTGCGACCAAAACATGTTATATCTTCAAAAGGTGATTTCTCGGAATCCGTGGCACCTAAGGATGTCTCTTTAGATATAAAACCTCCATGTGAGGTCCCTCTTCCAAATTCTCTCATGGATTTATCCATCTCCATTCGGTCATCTTTCTGTCCTATTGTTTGCAAACGTAAGAAACAATGTAGTTTGAGTCAGTGTAAGGTTGTCATATGCTATATTTTGCAAATGGTAGCTCGTGGGAGCAAACTGTCTACATCGACACGTCCAGATGGCCTGGTGAATGCTATTGGAGGCTAATTTTTGGTTCCCTGCACTTTGCATGCTCTCGGGCTACCTCTTCCAAACATAGTCCCTTAAGAGCCCTGAGACCAAAACACATAATATCTTTGACAAGTGATTTTTCAGACTCCGTGTCACCTAGAGACATCTCGTCAGATGTGAAACCTCCATGTTGGGGCCCTATAAAAAATAATCTCATATTTTTATCCATCTCAATTTGTTTCTCTGTTGTCATATTGTTTGCAAACATGCGAAATAGTGTAGTCTGAGTATTTTTAAGGTTGCAAGACGCTATATTTTGGAAACTGTAGCTCGTGTGACCAAACCGTTTATGTCAACACATCCGGATGGCTTGGTGAACACTAGTGGAGGATTTTTTTTTGTTCCATATGCTCCCTATGATTTTAGGATACCTTTTCCAGGCCTAGTCCCTTAAGATCCCTTAGACCAAAACACGTTATATCTTTGACAGGTGATTTCTCGGACTTCGTGGAACCTATTATCTCAATTTTCACCCCCCAGAAAAATTAATCAAACACGACCTCATGCAGGAAAGAAATTCAAGAAATGGTTCTGTCATTCAATCCTGTGCTTTAAATACAGTAGATAAGTTATAAGCAGGCTCTACAATGTAGTAGCAGGGTCGGGGAAGGAAGAAACAGTGTCAAAGAAACAAGAGGCTCAAAGGATAAGAAACGATGAAGGTTCAAATTTTTTGGCTTTGCAAATGGTTTCAGAATGGGCCCAAAAATTTACTAAGTATAGAGTGTAGGTGGAAAGTGCCACATGTCTTAACGACACTCCTTCAAAGGTAAAATCCTGAGAGGGTTTTCAAATGAGTGCGGGCCTTCCACGTGTCCCAGGTCCAAAAAAGGGACAGAGTCGGGGTTGAATATTCAAAGTAGAGGTAGGTCGGTGGAAGGAGCTAAGTGTCAACGTGGTGCTACTTCAAAAGATAAATTTGGGGTGGGTTTCCAAACAAGCGCCAAGCCTTCATGTGTCCAGGGTCAGACTTTTGGCCCCACCAAGAAAAGGACTTAGGAAAAATACAAAGGAACACCGTGGAGCCCGTGGAAGCCACCATATATTAGTCTGGCATGATTTAAAAAGTGAAAGACAGGGGCCAAATCTTCAAGGTGCGCAATTTCGCCACGTGGACCCTATATTGATAGACTCTTTAAATATTGTGCTCCCGCGATCTGAATATTCAAATAGCGATATATTTTGACTGAGAACTCATATTTTTTCAGGAGAAGCATTTTTGGAAACGTCTTGACACCCTCTATGCCATGGAGACATAAGATATCATTTTTAATAGGATTTGGTGGGTGAAAAATGGAAAAAAACATCTTCCAGGCCATTAATACAGAATCCAATTTCTTTAACTACCAGATTGGATTCGATTTGATCCGCCAGGGAACTAGAATCGACATATCATAGGTAGATTTTAGAGGGGCATTGATTGATAGTGGTTGAGGTTTAAAAGTAGGATTCAACGTATATCTCAAGGTGGTTGAAGAAGGATTCAAATTCTTCCCTCCTCTCTCTCTTATTTTTCTTATATATTGTAATGAAGGGACATATTCAAAGGGTGGGCCGTTGTTTCTCCTCTACCCTCTCTCTCTTTCTTCCTTAGGGTAGAATGTAGAGTCTAAGCCTCCTCCTATGGCTCTTTAATGGAATTTTCTTGCCTCTTCCCACTAACGATGTACCGTGTAATATTTTAGAGCAATAGAATCTATTTCTTGATGCATTTGTCCATCCTTGGCTCATTTTATCGTCTCTTCTTACCTCTCATCGTTGTAGGGTATACTGTGTATATTTGGTTCTTTGTTGCAAGTCCTAGAATTCGTGTTTAATGGGTTTTGAATTGGTGTTCTATGTGAAATCTATCTCTATTTCGTGGTGCATTTTGTCCACCCTCTCCTCTGCTCACCTATCTCCACTTCAGGCCGTCGGATCTGTGATTCAACCACTTCCTTTTCTGGTGTATCACCGCTTAGTGTAGGATCTTTCACCCTCTCTTTCTCTATCCCCTTGGAATGGTTAGATTAGGATATAATAGATTCTACCTACACTAGAGTAGCTTGTGACAGGTAGATTATGAAGCAAGAAATGACTTTCTTCGGAGGTCCATCTCAAGTTTTTTAAGTCCCACAGCTTGAGAGATGGTCCCATGTTGTGAAATCACACTGAATGCCCCACTTCACACTCAGCCCATTTGGGGGTGTTGTGATTTTGCACTAACAGTTTTGGCATGCCCGGTGGGATAGGTTTGAGGCACCTTACCACTTTATTTAGCAATTTGGTGTGTTCCTATTAAGTTTTAGCCTTTAGAGGCACATTCAAAGCACATTTGGTGACTCCATCTAGTCAATAACTCATCCTCTGAGTTACAAACCTTCTCCATCCATTTCCACTCATTTTCATCCATTTTATTCTTTGATCTCTTTCATTTTCTCCCATTCCATGAATTTGTGCAATCATGACTTCATTTCCTTCATGGAACTCACACTTACAACAACAATGTTGTTCACCTCCAATGCATTTCCCAACTTCAAATCATCATTATAATCAGATCCAAGACCATTATTGTTACCCATATGAGCAGGGTCAAAGTCATTTTAGTAATAGAGATTATCAAGAAAAAGGGGACACATACAATGGTGACATCTCTGTGGAGAATGCTGGTTTACTGGAGAAGATTCAGAAAAAGGAGGTTGCCATGGTTCAGTCAAGGGCCATAGCACAAATGAAGGCATTCAATATTAGTTGCAGGGAACCTTGTCCATGGGGAGGCCCTTTTCCAAGATATTATAGCCCTAAGGAGAATCTTGACTTCATGGTTGAAGTGTTGCCTCAACTTACACAGTGGATTGAGGACATTGAGGCTTATGAGTTAGAGTCAGTGAGTCAAACTTGTCAATGGGTAAGTCAATCACCAACTCACTAGATCCTTTATTAATGTCTTTCTCAAGCAGCACCATCTCAACCCAAGATAAAATGTGTCCAAGCTTTCTCAGTCTGCTGCCGCAAGTGTTTATTTCCCTTCTCCATCTCCTAATCTTCCATCCTCATCTCAGTTATCCTTTTCCCTATTCCTTTCCAAGCAGTCATTCCCTCCAAACATACAAGAATTTCCACCTCCCTCACCACGCTAAAAACAACTAGAAAAGATGGTTGAAACCCAAACCATGGCACTCCTCTTGCTTTCCCAAGTCCATGTTGGGAAGAGACTTAATAATCTAGTCAAGGAAAACAGTCAAGAAGTGGAGCCCAATAGAGAAGAAATGAAAGACAATCTGAAGATTTTGGCCACTAAATTTGGGTTTACAAAGATCCACTTGATGGTTAAGCCAACAGAGGAGGTCAATGTTGAAGAAACAATGGTGGCTGAGGCTGATTTTGTAGTAGAGAAGGAACAAAAACAACAACAAGAAGATCAGTAGTCTATTTTCTCTGGAAGCAGTGTCCCTAATGAAACTCTTTTTGAAGAGGATTCTTATCTAACCCAATCTGTACAAGTAGTTAAGGAAGAGGAACAATCAGCTCCAAGTCCCATTGAAGAGGAGCAGCTGGGAGAGATAAAATCAAAGTTGAAGCCACTCAATGAAGAAAGCATCATTGGAGATTTTTTTCTTTCATTTCAAGGTCCAGATTTGATTGATACCCATGATGGACGAGGATCATATAGTTTCAGAGGTTCCAGGTGTGGGGAAGGCCAAATAAGAACCTTCAGTTCTTCCTCCCACTTCATCCCCTTTAAGCTCTAATGTTGAAGAAGAGTTTGATATTTCAAACTTCATGTTTTTGATAAAGGGAACCATGGTGAGCTAATTACAGATCAAGAGGAGAGCACATCATGGAGGAGGTAGAGCATATACTGCATGACACTAAGAAGGCATAATGTCTGTCAGAATTGGAAGATTGCTTTGATGGAGAGGAACCCATGGATATCACATTATTTTCTCCTCCTCCATCCATCTTCCAAGAACATGATCATGCTTCCATTAAGGAGAACATTGATGCACAACAACTTACATTTCATGGCAGCCCTCTAGAACCAAGGTTGGAAGATATGAGTCTTCCATGTTCTTCACAGGATAAGGTTTGAATTCCTAAGATAAAAGGAAAGAATATGCCATCATATCTCTCATGCCATCCACCCAGGAAGGTCCATCGGAAGACTTCATTCTTGGATTTTTAATTGAGAGAAAATGGCACATTCAAAGGATCAGACCATGACAAATAAGATACTTGGCTTCATTGGAGCCAATGGATATGCTAAAAAAAGTCATGCCTACTTCAGGGCATGAGGATGAGTAGCAAAGTACCAAGGGTCACAGTTAGTGCCTCTAGGAGTCCAATGCCAATCAACTTGATGAGGTATTTTTTGTTGATATAGATACCTTGATGATTTGGGTGGAGAACCATCTTATAGTTAGTTTTTCACTCATACAAGCAGCCATGTTTAGTGTCAAATCATTTACATGGCTTCCCCTTTTGAGAAAGGGAAGCTACTTCTCCCTACCAGTTACAGGCTTTGTTTAGCTTCTTTCTCTCTAGTTAGTGTAGGAGTAGGACTAGACTTTGTTTTCAGTAGAAGAACTACTTGTGCACACTCTACACATCTCATTTGAGGCATGTATGATTTTTTATTGGTACATAAGTTTTGTTCACATTACTCTTGGGGTTCATGAGACAAGAACCTTCTGTACTCATGGAAGAAAGACCCATTGTTTCCTGTGAGAGTTGCTAATTTCAAAATAAAACAAATGTAGAGAAACTAAAAATGTTTTCAAGAAAATCCATTTTCAAGGCAGGTTCAGGGTCACCAAGAGAAAGAAGTCAGGCTCGCAGTGGCTCAAGGATCAAATTTTCAAAGCAAAAGGATAAGTATCAGGTAATTATTCTTGACTCCATGCCCATTGTATGCTTCAAGGTTGCTGGTCCCTTCATCTAGCAGGAAGATGTCCCCTCCGAGTCACCAATTGTTATCTCAACTTTTGCCCCTGGAAAAATTAGATCAAAAACCATCCCATGCAGGAAGAAATTCAAGAAATGGTTCCGTCGAGTGAGCCCATGCTTCAAATCCAACAAACAGGTTGTAGGTGGGCTCTAAAATTGAGTAGCAGGTTCAGGTAGGAAGAAACAATGTCAAAGAAGGTAGATTCTCAAAGGAAAAGAAATGGAGAAGGATCAAAGTCTTCAAGATCTACAAATGATTCAGAGTGAGCCCCAAAATTGGCTAAGTATGCAGGACACAGCGGAAGTTACAAAGTGTCCAAATGACGCACATTTAAAAATAGGATCCTGAGTGAAGACTCAAACTTGCACCAGCCCTCCATGCGGCCAATGGTCAACAAAGGTCAAAAATTAAAGTGATCCTAAATTCGTTAAGTATAGAGAACCAGCAGAAGCCTCCATGTGTCTCATTGGCGTGATTTCAAAGGAACTTCTGGAGGCAGTTCCCAAATTAGCGTGGGACTTCAAAGTGTCCCAAATCCAAAAAGGGACAGAGTCGGGGGTTGAATATTAAAAATAGATGCAGGCTAGTGGACGGAGCCAAGTGTCCAAAAGACGCTATTTTAAGAGTAAAATTTGGGGTGAGTTTCTGAATGAGCGTCAAGCCTCCATGTGTCTTAGGCTAGGCATAGTGTCTCTTAAAAACATGAAGGTCTTAGGAAAAATACAAAGGAAAACCGTGGAGCACACAAAATCCACCACGTGTCAGTTGGCTACTATTTCAAGAGTGAAAGGTAGGTGCCAAATGTGCAAGGTACGCGAAGTTGCCACGTAGACTCTGTATAGATAGACTCTTTAAATATTGCGTGCCTATGACCCAAATATTCAAATGGCCATATTTTTTGACTGGAAACTAATATTCGGGTGGGAGAAGACTTTTTACAAATGTCTCGACATCCTCTACACCATGGAAGCATAAAATATTATTTTTAGCAAGATTTGGTGGGTGAAAAATGGGAAAACATCTTCTAAGACATTAATATAGAATCTGATTTCTTCAACTACTAGATTGGATTTGATTTGATCTGTCGGAGAACCATAATTGATAGATTGTAGATGGATCTATAATAGGCATTAAGCGATAGTGGTTGATCTTTCAGAGTAAGATTCAATGCATAACAAGGGTGGTTAAAGTAGGATTCAAAATTTTCCGTCCTCTCTCTCATTCTTCCTATATATTGTAATGAAGGGGCATATTGAAATGGTTGGTCCTTTTTTCTCCTCTAACCCCTCTCTCTTTCTTCCTTAGGGTAGAATGTCGAGTCTAATCCTCCTCCCATGTCTATGTAATGGTGTTTCCATGCCTCTTTCCCACTAATAATGTACCATGTAACTTTTTGGAGTAGTAGAATTTGTTTCCTGTTGCATCTGTCCATCCTTGGCTCATTTTATTGTCTCTTTTTACCTCTCGTCATTGCAGGGTATACTATGCATATTCTAATGTTTTTTGTAGGTCATGGGAGATGCGTTTAATGGGTTTTGAAGTGGTGTCTATGTGAAATCTATCTCTGGTCCGTGGTGCATTCTATCCACCCACTCCTCTGCTCACCTCTCTACACTTTAGGCAGTCGGGTCAGTGATCATCCACTTCCTTTTATGGTGTATCACTGCTTAGTGTAGACTCTTTCACCCTCTCTCTCTCTCTCTCTCTCTCTCTCTCTCTCTCTCTCTCTCTCTCTCTCTCTTTGTCCCCTTATAATGGTTAGATTAGGATAGAATAAGATTTTTCCTGCACTGGAGTAGCTTGTGGCAGGTAGATTAGGAAGCAAGAACCAGCTTTCTCTGGAGGGCCATCTCATGTTTGGAAGGTCACATCTCAAGTTTTGTAAGTCCCACAGCTTGAGAGATGGTCCCATGTTGTGTAATCACACTGAATTCCCCACTTCACACTCATGTTCATTTTTGGGTGCTATGTAATTTTACACTAATAGTTTCACTCTTCGAGTGACCAGCAAGGATCAGGTTTGATGCTCCTTACCACTTCATTTAGCAAGTTGGTGTGTTCCTATTAAGATTTAGCTTGTAGATTTTTTAAAATAGCTTAAGGTAGTTAGATTTGTTTTGCAAGTTATACTGTATTTTTCAGAGGTCCATCTTAAGTTGTGCAATATCAACCACAGATTATAATCAAAAGATAAAACCATGTTGTGTAATCACAAACTAAATAAGTTTCTCAATATCATGCAATGGCCATTCGGGGGTGCTCAAATCTAGTAGCACTAACAAAACCTAGAGATGTTTCTGTCCCTACTGATCTAGCACCTCCATGTCCATGCCATTATACATCAATACTCTAGCAGTTTAAAGTGAGGATCAATGATCGGTTTTTTACAAAAAAAAATTATACTATGTAACCTATGTGAGATTACTTCTTGTCCACTCAGAAATCAGTGTAAGACTACTCCCTATTTCTCCATATTTTGCTTAGGGTAGCTACATTTTTACCATACCGTTTATTGCTTGCATCTTGTTGTATATTAGCAATTTTTACACTACTAGATGCTATTATAATAGTTACTCTAAAAAAACATTTAATTAATTCAAATTAAATCGTAAATTAGATGTAGTCCTTTAGGATTACATTTATACCAAAACACGCTATATCTTGGATGAGATGTGATTCCGTCAGACTCCGCAGTACCTCGAGTACATCTGGATAGATACAGGAAACCACCACATCTTATAATAAATGGTGGGCAAAGAACTGATGGGTCATTTTTTCCATCTTCATCCAGTTCAATAGTTGATACTTATTGTATGAGATCCACCCGAAATAGTGTTCAAGTAGGAGGAAAAGACATTAGGAAGCCAGATGCTAGGTACCTGTACCTTGAGGGTGATGTAGTTAGACACAAACCAACTATGTCAACATGTCTAGATGGCCTAGTGAATGCTATTGGGTGATTTATATTTGATTCTTTACAAAATATCATCGAGAATTTCGTGCTACCTCGTGAGAGGTGTAGTTTCTTAAGGTCCTTGAGACCAAAACATGTTAAAGCTTTATGATGTGATACATTTATACATACGTGGAACCATCAGAGATGTCTCGTAGATACATCTTAAAGAAGTTATATTGGAGACAATGGACCCTATATCGTTAGAGTATCATGCCCAATTTTTGATCTCCATGTGGTAGTTGGTCGAAGCCATCATATTCTATTGCATAACACGTGAAATCAGTGTAGTGGGAGTACTTGATAAGGCTTCCAGAGTTGGCTCATATTTTGCCAACGGAGGCTCGCTGGAATGAAACCGTCTAGCACAAGACATGTCCGGATGGCCTGGAGATATACTAGTGGAGCTTTAGTTGTTGATATCCATAGACTCCTGATGGCTTTCATAATACCTCATCTGGGCGTAGTCAAACTTAAGATCCCTAAGAAGAGAAACACTGCCCGAGCATGGAGATAGAGATATAGTGGACTTCATGGGGCCTTGAGTTTGAGATCTTCTAATAGTCTGACACTCTGTTAGTAGTTAGAAGGACGTATACTATATTTAATGTATTGGGATTTTCCCTTGGGTTTGTATTTGATAGGGGAACGTATAAAAACATACGGTATATATGATGAAATAAGTTTTGATATGATGTATTTTACTTGTTTTCTTATGTTTTTAAATGATATTTTGATCAATTGGCCTTTGATTTAATATGAAATGTGTCAAATTCATTGATGATCTATTGTATGTATATACCCATGTGATGATGTTCAAGAGTACACTATATATGTTGCTAGGTGTAATCATCAAGCATAGTGAAGGGTATAATATAAGATATACTATAATGATGATACTATTGAAAATTTATATAGATCATTGAATATTAATAACATTTAGTAGAGATGATATAGACATGGTGAAAAATCAATGAGGGTCCAGAATTGACCATGCATATAAATAGCAAATGGTAGCTTACATTCTAAAGAATAAGTGTGAGTAATGCATGTAGAACTTAAGAAAATATATCAATCTATCTAGAAATAAGGTGGTGAGGCATACAAAATGTGGTGACTCAAATGATGTAGTTTAACAGGGGAGAAGACTAAGAAGCATTGAAGAATGTAGTAGGTGCATGATAAGTGGTCGTTGAACCACTAGAAACATGTGACCATGAGCATGAAGATGCGAAAGTAAGGTAAATACGCCTTAAAGACAAATTTTGTTTTGGGTTGAATAAGAATTGGGTAAGTCATCTCATGTGTAATTGAAACAAAGGGAGGAGGAGACATAAATTACCTATAGGAGATATGAGATGTAGTCCAAAGTAACATATGATGCAGTATTCTACGTTGTGGAATGAGAGTACATGTGATCAGTCAACATGTCATGCATGATAAGATATGAAACCCTTATGTCTCAAGAGATTTTGAAGTGCACTATCATATTAGTTTCATGCAAACAATCAATATCTCTATAATATGTAAGGTCTCATTGGAAAATATCAAAATCCAAATGGTTATGATTTAATGTGCGTAATAAATGAGGAAGATGGTGCTCATTACATAGGTCATCTACCATCATCTTCAAATGCCATATAGGCGTACATGCAAAGTGCCATGCACAGTTATCATTTAGCCAAGAAAAGATGTCATAAAAGTACAAATGGATCATTTCTTAGGAGGTGAGTGAGGAATATCTGGAGGTCTATGAAAATGGGGTGAATGGTCGATGATTGCCCTCCCTATAGATAATAGATGGATAATTTTATGAGATGACTGTAATAGGATGATCCAAGCCCATGCTATGAGTCCTGTTCCACTGAAGTAGTAGTATGTAAATGTATAACTAGAAGTTTTTATGTCAACAGAATGTACATTAAGCATCTATGTTTATCAACATGTATAATCTTAAGAAAAATAAGTGTAAAATGATTCACAGTATATTACATGAGCATACACAAGCTTTTCCTACCCAATCTTGGGGATTCCATGTTGAATCTACGGGGCTCAAGAGGGTTTTCCCCAGATTTTTTGGTACTATCTGAGCCCCCCATGGCATTATCGAACGGGGGTACAAGGATACAAGATCTTGGTATGATTTTGTGCCCTCGACTAGGTTGTCTCTGGACAAATTTTACTTCTTTTGTAGGTGGATGAAGCTCCCTTGGTTTGTTTAAGATCATGATTTCTTATGACATGGAAGAATTAGCAACAAGCATTGAACTTCATATTCCCTAGTATGTCACAAACAAGACATATTTTAACTAATTTTATCCAATAGGACAATATCTTATTGCATGCTTATTACCCTGCCACACTAGTGACAGTCACATGAACTAATGGCTCAGTACCTATAGCAGGTTGCTTTGGCTTGCATATCCATCCATGGTGGAAGTTAATTGAACATAGGATATCTAATAATTCTAAAATTTGCTAGTTCATCCACTAACATGTAATTTTTCATAATATGGATTCATACCTTTCATAGTTTTTCAAAATTCCTAGGTCCACCCCTTGTTCTTGAATAACTTCTAAAAACGTCTGTTAATATTGATTCATTCTCAATTGATAACATGTTTCTCTACCTACCACGGAAATGGTAAGGGCTGTCCCTAGTGAATTCAGCATTCAGAAATTTATCAGAACATATATCACGTTTTTTTTAGCTGAACTTTTTGAAGTACAAATCCACACCTTTTACCTATGAAGAGGAATCTATCTAAATGTATCTTCCAAAGTTTTCATCAATTAACATTCCTAATTTGATCCTCTGTGAATGTCTGTCCTATCCTATGGTTCTCACTCTACCTAATAGTCCTAGTATTTGTCTAAGAAGCCAGTTTCCATTTGCCTCCAAGTGGTCAATGGAATGTAGATGTTAATCCCATAATACCACCTCATTGTTGCAAAAATTTAACAGGGTATATGGGAACAACTTGAGTACTTTGATTAAATATTTTATAGTCATACAGTAATGAAACATAATACTTTAGATTTAAACTAAAAATTGGTCACGCCGATGACTCATAATCCACATGTCTCTCTCAAATGTAGGCAAGTGTGACATAGTTAAATATATTTTCGTGCACCCCTATCATCAACTCCTCCAATATGAATTAGATAAGTAAAAGTCCTATCAGGTTCTCTTTCAGGCTTCTTGATCCATATGCTGCAATATGATCGATAAATCATTTTACCAATCAACATGGTATGTGACTCCGCTGAGGGAAGAATTTATGTGCCTTCGAGAAGCATCAGAAGCTTAGGAGGTTGACTACTTAATGTCAAAGAAGGGTCACAAACTATGCTCTAAACAGATGCTTGGAGTCTATCAATCCTTCTTTGAAAAGTCTCTACTCACGTTTTGGTGATTGATCCAGAAATTCTCAAAGGTGAGGGGGAGTTTGTACAAGGACTCTACCCTATCTGAATAAGAGCACATTATGGTATCTTCTTAATCCTATGTTCAGACTTCCTTAACCTTTGAACTAGAGGATGCTCAGAAATAAATTTTTGTTGAGGATATTTTTGGAGAAATATACTCACAATTGAGTCTCCTCAGAAAGTCTACTGGCACCTAAATTGTTATTGTAAGGTGGAACATCAGGGAAGATTTTTCACCATTAGTCCTAAAGATGTGTGATTAATCAAATTCTTACTGACACCAATACATTAGAAAATTCTAACTAGTGAAAGTTTTCCATGGAATACGGTGCATATGAGGTTTTTTGATGGGTGTCGTTATTCCTTTAATTTAATCAATTCCTTTTTGTTGTCATGTTCAAACCAAGGGTGTTGTTTGAAGCTATATGCAACAAGAAATCTTAGTGATCTAGTAATTGACGGTAGGTATTTATTTTCTTTTTATATTTTCTGGGGTTATTTTCTCAATGTCTTGAGGATTTCTTGGCTAAACCTTATTGAAATCAAACTACAATAACTTGTTGGAAGTAAGCACTTTCTGCATAAATAGATTTCTGGAAATAAACACACATTTGCAAAATAGAATAGATTGTTGTAAGTAAACACATGTTACAGAAATGAACACACTTGCTTTAGAAATAAACACATAATTTGAGAATGCTGAAATTTGATTGCAAAGAATGAAGAATCTAATCTAGAACACCTGTAGGAACAAGTATACAATAGATTTCAACTTGAGTAATCAAAAGCATTTATAGAATTAATAGATCTATACTATTTACTCTTGAAATATAAATACCAATAAAATGAAGATCCTTGTTCTTGGAAGAGTGGGCCCTTGCTCCACCTTGAAATAGGATTTGATAAATTAATATACTCTCAAAATAGGAATGTCTATTTTATTGATAAAATGTTCTTCATTACAAAAAATGGTATTTGTCTCTTCTTATTTCTTTGTCTTTAAATATATATATATCCATCTATCTACAGGTATGCATATATATATATATATATATATATATATATATATATATATAGATACTTCTACCATAGGTTTATTTACAGCCATAGATTTCCTACTGATTGATAGAACCGAATCATTGCCCAAAATAGATGCTAAATTGGATTCATGGCTGGACATACTGTTGTATGATAGTCTTATCCCTAGATTTTTGAATATGAAGAATCAGAAATCTTCCAATCTGCTCCCTGATTGAAAGGATCATTGATTGATAAATCACTGGATGTTGTTGGAATAAATAAATTCTCATCAGTTCCGAAACTTTCTAGAAGTTATGTAACTAAAGGAGATCATTCCAGACCTAACTTTGAGGATTCTGGAGCTACATGTAGGAGTTCTGGAAATAAGTCTAAAAGTTCCAGAACTAAGTCTGAAAGTTCCATAACTAAGTGGTAGTGCTTGCAAACTATGTAATGGAGTTTTGGAACTAAGTTTGGAAGTTCTGGAACTGAGCCATATTGAAAACCAATATTTTCAAAAACATGTTGAACACTTCATACTTTTTCTTTCTATTGATTGTGAACCATTTTATTACAAAATTGAACTTCCAAATCACTTAGTTAGGAATTACAGAGTTTTTAAACGTTAGAACTACAATCAACAAAAGATGGAAAATTACATCCTAACTTATATTAGATCAAACAAAAGTCAAAAAATGCAATCACTATTGATAAAAAGGAGAGTAAAATAAGATCATTTATTGTACATTAACAAGACATATTCTGGCCTCATCATTTCCCCCGTACTTACTTTTTTGTAAGTCCTCTTAGAAACTTTACTCTTCAAACCTTGGATTGTGTATTCTACACTCTAATTGATTGCTCAGGTCAAATGGCTGAAACTGAATATCCTAGTATTTTAGTTCAAAAACACTATACCCTGATCCTAATTCTAATTTCCTTTTCCATTCCTCAAGTTGAGTGGGATCTTGTGGTTATTTGTTTTTCCATGGGGACATGGGAGCAAGAAGAAGGGGAGGCCCTCGTTCTCATTCCCATCCATATGACCTTGTGCTTTTCATTGATATGAGGGATTAGTGTGGACAAAGTATTTTCTCTTTCTAGACTCATGATCAAATTTGTGGGAGATATTACTTCCCTTATCCTCAAGGAAACTGTAAGAAGCTCCCATATTTTCAAACATCCATCATAAATCTCCTCAAAATTTTCCACTTCATAAAAATTAAAGGCATCAATACTTCTCTGTAAACTGACAAGATAATGTGTCTTGAACCATTTATCAAAGGCATGGGTTCTAAAATGTTTTAACGAAAGAAGATGTGTTTACCATAATGCGTCCTCATGTAGAGACCAGATGAGCTTAGCTTTCAATAGATGCTTAGAATCTCTTTCCTTCCATGCAATTTGATTTTGAAGAACAAAAAAAATGCATTAAGGAGGCTTTCTCACACATAAAAATTGATCATGAATCCTGTGTTCTTTTCTAGCATAAGATTACAGAGATAGAATTCACAGAGAAGATTCTTCTGCTCTGCATTGGTTGAAGAATAGGCTATCATGAACTCAGATTCATCTTTTATTTCATGTGAAAGGCCACATGCGATTCTTGATAGGTGCCAACGAATCAATTTTTCTTCTAGAAACACACTATATGTAGGAGAAGGTCTGCTGTATACAAGCATTTTTGCACTCATTATGCAAGCCATTTGTATTTTTGTAAGATTTTTAAACTTGTCTCCCTCTTCTTTATAAAACATTTCTTCCCATTCCTTTCTTGCTTTCTTTTCATCTTCCATATTTATTCTCAAATCCTCATTGGATGTTTTGATTTCACTGAGTTCCCTGTAAGTATCATCCCATAAATTTTTGAGTGGCCAATAAGTTAATTCATTTGGTGTAGAGACTGTTGACATAGTAATTTGTTTTCTAGAAATTTTATATTCTTCCTCTTTCTCCATCATCTGCTACTTAACTCTCTTTAATTCCTCAGTCCTTTCTGTAAGTTGAGTTGTTAGTTACCCAATCAGAATCTCTCTCTATTCAAAATTGAGTTTGAGGAAGTTCAATTCCTCATCCTTTTCTTTGATAATGAGTTCTTCTCTTGAAAAAGAAGATCCTATCTAACCTGTTGTTTCTCTTCTTTCTCTGAAAGTTCTTTGGGGGTTAACCACCCCTCTTCTACCAAAGGAAATTTCCCTTTCCATATCCACAATGTATAATCTTCTTCTTTATGTGATAATGCTACTGGTTCACCCAATTCTTGAAAAACCTGTTCCTCAAATCTCTCATCTTCTTTTTCCATCTCAGTTTGGCTTGGTCCAAGAGGATCCATGGTCATGCCACCCAAAATATCAGCAACTTCTTTTTCCAACTTGTCATGTTCTTTCATTTCCTCTGGATATTCTCTAGACGTATATGAATTCTTCTTCTTTGAGGAGCTTTAGTATGTTTAGAAATAGGTTTCCTCCTAGAGCTTCTTCTAATTTTCACTTCTTTCTCTTGCCTAGGTGAACTGTCACTTTCGGAGATAGATATTATATCAGATGTAGCTACTGTAGAGGAAGGAGTATCTTTTAAAGGTACAGTAGTTTTATCAGCTTTAATTCTTCTTTCAGATCTTATCCTTTTTGGTGTGGTCTCCCCACCTATTTCCTTATTTTTCTTTATAGGGGAACCAATTTCAAAATTAGTTGTAGGAGAAAAAGGACTTGATATTAATCTCCTGATAATATCAGGGTTTTGCTTAAACTTGTTAAGAAATTTCTCCCATATTTCTTCTTCATTTTTATTTGCAAGAAAATGGTGCTGGCACACTGTACGTACCCAAGATTGTAAGGTACTGTACTTTGGAACAAATGTAATAAGTGCCCCAATGATGATACAGGTCTCTTCGCAAGGTGTTCGGGATCCAAAAAAGCTTTTCGGATATGCGTTAACATCCCGCATGCCCTGCTTAGCCCCCGCGTGCTTTTTTTTTTCCTTTTTCCCTCTTTTCTTGCCCCTTTTCTCTTTAGTAACGAAACCGCCGCCCTGACTGGGCGGCGGTCCTGTAACCACCGCCCTAGGTAGGGCAGTGGTCCTTTACATGTTTTCCAGAACGTTAGTTTGACGTAACTCATGTAAAAATCAATGTTTCACCAGCTTTCCTTGCCGACTTAAGATTGCATTTATGTTTTTGGTCCCCTGGAATAGTGTTTTTCCTTTGTCTATTGTTTAGGAGTTAATTTTCGTTTTGATCTTTGGGTGATCGAATTCCTATAAATGAATGGCTTGTGCTCAAACAAATGGTCTGCCCCTGAATTCACCTCTCATTTTCCTCATTTCAGTCTTTTAGTTTGCTTAGATTCCATAGTTTAGTTCATTACATGCTTATTTTGCATTGACCAGCTGTTGGTAAGCCACATATCCAGCTTGTGCAAACATTGTTGCTTTTTTATCCAATCCATTAGAGTAGAATAGCTTAGGAAGCCATTAAAGTTGTAGGTTTTTCTCTTCAAACAGGATAGTTTCAGGTTCTGGACGCGTTATGTTGCATGATTCGCAGTAGATCCCGCTAGGAATTACATAAGCCAAACTCTGTACTCTTGCGCTATCCCTCTCCTATTCGCGTTCTATTCAATTTGTATTCTAAAGGTTGTCCCTTATTCCAACACCTACTCCTGTTGATGTAAGAATTACATGCTTTTTTGGATCTACGTGAGCACAAAGAACGAAGAGATCATACTGAGGGGACAAGATTACACACACCATCGGATTCGCCACTGTTCTGTGGAATCCAGGTTCTAACTTTCAAAGTTCTAGTTAGAATCATATCAAATAGAGTAGTTAATCGCTTTATTTCAGTAAATTCTATTCTCGATATTGCCAGGGAAGTTGTGGGGATTGATAGTTTTTGAGAAACTATGATTCACTCCTCACTTCTGAGGTAGGATCGAGAATCTATCAAATAGATTAGTTATTTCATTGTTTAGAATAGATTACAACTTGCACAGGCAAATAGCTATAGTCGGCTATTTTGTTTGTTTTAAATTATTAGTTTAGTTGTCAATTCTAAATATTTTAGATAGCTACTTTCTTAAATTCTTATAAATTATCAGAAAATACAAAAAGAAGTCATATATGCTATAAATACATTTTGTATGCTTAGAGTTCACTTTATTGCATTTTGTTTATATTATTGCGTTTGTATGACAATTACGGGACCTAGGGAGCCCAAAGAATACGTGTTCGAGCCAATAGTGCCTCAGCCCAATCTCATAACAGCAATAACTGATATTGACCAGAATCTTAGAATCCAAGTCTTCCAAACAACAGCAGACTTCCAGCAGGTCAGATCTTAGTTAAGAGGATTAAACATAGAAGACGACCAAGCACATACGTTTTGGTCAAATCAGCCAAACTACAGATTACTTTAGAAAAACATCTACATGACTGTAGAACGGTTTGAAAGAGAAAAAACATTCGGGTGTGACCCTTTAGTTCCATAGCCAGACGCAGGAGACACCCTCACAGACATAGATACCGGCCTAAGAATCCAGGTTGCAAGAACGCCTTTGAGGTATTCTGAGAAGATCGCACAACTATTAATTCTAAACATAGAAGCTGAGAAAGCATATGATTATTGGATACTAGGGATCAGGACTTGATTTCACGCATGACTATAGCTGGTCCACAACAACCACGAACCTATGGTTGTGACCCACAGATCCCGCAGCCCAATGAATCCATAAGAGAATTAGACATAGACACTGGCCTACGCACACTAGTATTTTAGTCTACTCCACTTCCACCTATTATCATCAAACCATTATCCTTACTGGATACAACAGCTAACAAAGCTAGAGAATTCTAGACTAGGCCAGAGAACCGTCCATAGAGTTGACTATATTTACCATCCACCATATGACCCTATCTGGAGAAATACATGAAACTATACCAGGTCATTTTCCACGTATTCCACAACCCATAGATCGAATCACGCCAGAGCTCGATATTGATTGGAGCCTTCGATCAGTCATCCTTGCTGACCGATCTATCACACCATTCCAGGTTAGAAGGGCCTTCTTTGCCTTAGATTCGCAGATTCCATTAGTGCGTGTCAAAGATATTAGATTGCCTAACTAGTTTTTATGCATCCCACGCATATTCCATCCCCACCGGCTGTCTCAGCACGACCTCGAGAGGTCGGGTACGTGGAAGAGTTACCTGTAGATTCCCACGCTCACTTGTCACTTTTCCGGCGTACAAAATTGGTGAACCCAACGTGAAACAAACAACTGTTTCGCCTTCTACATTTTCACAAATCACCTTCGCTCCTTCCCATTATTCTGTGGGTATTCATATACCCCCCGAATATGTCGGGATTCGACGCATATGGCAGACCCCTCTTGGGTCTTGAGGCATACTATGCCCAACAGAATAGAAAATCATCACCCTCGCTTTCAATGTGGGGTTACAACTATTCAACTAGTCAGTTGTCAACACAAACCCCAAAAACTAGATATAATGCATATTTCCAAACTGAGGGGTTGGAACAACTCGCTCGAACACAACAAACAGAGCCTTCAAGCTCAAATAATATGACATTCACCGGAGAATCTGTTTCATCTCCTCAGGTACTACTTAGACCACACATTAGTAGACAATCAGACCCATACTTAGTTCTAGATGATGAGTACTCAGCGTGTTATTTCCAGAACGAAACAACGCTCTCGGAATATGTATCCACCTGTAGGAGGTTTACAACCACAAACCGAGGTCTCTTTTCAAGAAAATACCTCTATACCATTACATATAGAAAATACTCTCCGGAGAAGACTTGGCAAGACATCGATCAGTTCATAGCAGGATATCACATGCCTATACAAAATCATGGTATACAACGAATGCCATCAAGGCAGAATATCGTGACTTCACCAAATGAAGTCATCTCAACTCTAATAGAAAAGGTTTGAGGGTTAGAGCTTTCTCAAGCAAGTCGAAACTCACAATTCATGCAAACAGGGAGTTCCAATCCTCCACACCATTCTAGCCAGGTAGACCTCCTCACAGGAGTAGGCAAATTAGGCATGACCCCTCAGTGTTCACAACAAATGCCAACTAGACCCACCATCTCTAGCACCATTCCTCCTAGTCTAACGCAGAACAATCCATTCCTGGGATAATATCCCCTCCGTACTTAGACATGTACTCCAAATCGCCACAAGGGGACATGTTCTCCTCTCCTGGCATGTTTTCTCAAACAGAAGGACTTCCCTATGCCCCTGCCTAGTACATACCAACAACCCGTCCACACCACCATTCCCTCAGCAAACACCATCAATGGTCGAAAACTATGTGATAGGGACTTATTCAGAATATCTGAAGGAACCCTTAGACTTCACCATATGAAGTGTCATGCTTCCAATACCCCTTCCTAATTTACCCAAGTACAAAGGCGAGGGAGATCCGAATGCACATATCAAAGCTTATACTACAGCCATTCAAGAACTACTCCCATGGGATGGGGTTGTTTCTAAAATATTCCCCAAAACTTTGGAAGGCATCGTCCTTGATTGGTATTATAGAATACCTGAGGCTTCCATACATTCATTTAAACAACTCGTGTCTGATTTCATCAAGGCCTTCGACATGAAAAAACTGCTAAGGACAGGAATCAGGGAGTTCTTACACATCAAACAAGAACATAATGAATCTGTCGCCCATTTCATCCAAAGGTGGCGCATAGTTCTTTATTCTTCAGCAAGTGCTCCAAACATGGATCAAATGGAACTATGTGATTTATTCCTTCATTCTCTCAATAGAGAAGTGAAATAAGAAGTCCAGAAGTTCCCATTAAGAACTTACGATGAAGTACTTGAGAGTGCTCTTCGAATAGACCAAGCAGCGATAGATAGTGGTCGTAAGACATATGGAGCAAACGGGAGGTTAATCATCTCCAGTCAGAACACTAAAAATTATCCCACTACCACAAATGTCAACCAAGGACCTAAAATCCTTAACAAAAATCGAGGCTGTAACAACGGATGGAGTAACCGAACAGCCCAAAAAGGTAAATGTAGTCAATACTCCATCATAATATAAACAATCAACGAAACAACAACTTTACCCCGATAATCACTACAGTGGATTTTAACCATCCACAACAACAAAAACAACGGTGAAATCCCATACAAAGGCCAAGCCAAAACTCATTTGGTTATAAAAAACAAAGCCAAAAACAACAAATGCAAAATTTTAATCCTAATAGGCAACAGTTTGATCAGAATTTTAGGCCACAATATACACCAAACCAAAAAAAATAGGAATTACAATCCCAATTCTTATTGTGGCTTCCAAAAAATTCGGGGTCATGATACTAGAACGTGTCGTGACTACAATAAATTCATGCAACGTTTACCAGAAGAACAAAGACAGTTCTTCACATATTTGTTTTTGGAAGATCCCGTATCATCACCACCAAATACGCTCGCAGGGGCAGTTTCCCCTCAGAATGCTCCTCTCAAGATCTTTAACGATCCACTCCCAAATCATGATAGCAATAGGTTGCATCCAACTGGAACAACCAAAAGTGCAATGACAGGAAACAATGATCATGAAGCCTCGACTTCGCTAAATCCATTAGTTGCGCCCCCAACTAGGAAGTCAACCACGTCCTAAGGTAGTCGGATTAGTAGAGTTAGACTCGGAATTACCCATTGAAGCTGTAACAAGAAAATGAGAGTATTTCTCTCAAAAAAGTCCAAGTCACCTGCTTGGAAACAGATAACATCCAAAAAAAGTAACAAAACCTGCGGGGTGCTTACGATTTAATTAATGATCTAACAAAAACCTTCTCGCATATTTTGTTTCTCGACTTGCTAAAGAACTCTCCTGCCCACAGGGCTGCTCTTTTTGAAGCATTAGGTTTAGGCCATTTAATTAACATCACTCCACCACCTGAAACACAGGTAAATCATATAGACTTTGATGTTCATCCTCCGGGACAGGCGGATAGGGATGTCAAAATTCATATTCGAAATAAGTAAAATGCCTATAGATGCTGAGATCACACACCGAGGCGATTCCAGCCTTACACTTACAAGTATGGGTTTATAACAACTACGTAAAACGGGAAATGGTTGACGATGGGGCCGCAGTTAACATAGTCCCCTTCTCTTTCCTCCAAAAACTAGGATATGGGGAAACAAACTGTTCCACCACTCGAAATACATTAAGAGGCTATGATAGCCTTAAAGCCACTTCGATAGGAACCATAATACTACCGGTCACCTTAGGACCCAAAACAATCCTGACTGAGTTTTATATCATAGATCGGGAAACTAATTATAATATGATCCTCGGCCGACCATGGATACACCGCATGAAGGCAACCCCTTCTACAACTATTTCAAGAAGTAAGGTTTTTACATTTAGGAAAGGTATTCGTGGCCAAAGTTGATCCAAAGCCATTTGATGTGCACCTAGCTGACTTAAAGAAAAGGACCAGGTGTGCACTCAGAATTTGAACTTCCAATAAACCAACTTAATAAACCCACTAACGCAAAACCAGAAGAAAAGTTAGTACCAACAACGGATCTTGAAACTATCAGCATAACCAAGATAACCCCAACCCCCAAAGATAAGGCTAACACTATCGAAACAGTATCATTAGGGGACTACTGCAAAAATCATTGAATTAATAGAACAAGATTTACCAATGTTCTTACCATTTGATTCAGTAGGCATAGGATATTCCCTAGGGGTTGGTTCTCTTCCAGCAGAGGATCTCTGCATGGTGGAAGTAGAGTGTGCAAACACAGCAAATACCCCAACATCTATGTTCCCACCTAAATATTGGACTCTCCATTTTGGATGGGGCTAGGTGTCGCTATGGAGCGGGGGCAGGTATAATTCTTACTTCACCCGAAAGGAAAGTCATGCCATTTTCCTTCAAACTAAATTTCGAAATGAACAAATAACGGCGCAGAATATGAAGCCCTCCTCCTTGGCCTCACCTTAGCCAAGAGAATTGGTATTGACAGCATCAGAGTCTTAGGAGACTCACAATTAGTGGCAAACCAAGTTTCAGAGGTATATGAAACTAAAGCTGAACACTTGCAGCTTTACAAAAATGCCGTTATTAGATTTAAGCAAGGCATTCAACTTCATATCTATTGAAGCAATCCCGCGAGATTAAAATCTTCTCGCCGATTCGATAGCAACTTTAGCATCACGTTTTACTCCAAGCAATGAGTTAGAAGATATCCATTTCACAGTGTCCATTCGTGACGAACCATTGATAAAAATAATGACAAATCCCCTTTCAAATGGAAGTGAATCTACCACCCCCAAACCATGTTGATAATGATATGGCCATTTTGGAATACTTAAACGCCTGCACGGCATTACATCTCTCCTATCATATGCTAGATTCTAAGATTTGTCCTTAATTCCACATTCGTCTTCCTATTTCAGAAATCCCATGATGAGTTTTCCTTCACAAATAGAACCTAGCATATACGCGAAGTAGAAAGTGGGGATGATCTGAATTTACCCCCCAAGCACTGCCTGAGTTCGAGGAAGGTAACGCCTCTTTGATCGAAGAAACGATCGATGTCAACATCGGAACGGAAGATGAACCGAGAATTTTAAAACTAGGATCTTCGTTAACACCAGAAGAAGTGGAAATACATACACGGATCCTCAAAAGAACATCAGAAGGAATTTACATTTAATTATAAGGAAATGACAGGAGTTGCACCCCACATTGCGGTGCACAACCTTGTCACTAAAACAGATGCAAAGCCAATTAAACAAAAATCAAGACCTATGAAACCCAAAGTAGCCCTCATGGTAAAAGAAGAGGTAATAAAACTTCTCCAAGTAGGATTCATTAAAACCAGTCGATTACTCTCAGTGGGTATCTAATATCGTTCCCGTTCTCAAAAATAACGAGAAGATACGCATCTGCATAGATTTTCAAGACATTAATAAAGCGTTGTCCCAAGGACGACTTCCCGTTACCATCTATTGATGTCATTGTTGATGCAACAGCTGGATTCAAAATTTTGTTTCTTATGGATGGATTCTCGGGATACAATCAAATCAGAATATCTGAGCAAGATCAAGCCAAAACTACGTTTATAACTCCTTGGGGAACCTATTGCTATGCTGTTATGCCTTTCGGTCTCAAAAATGCTGGTGCTACATACCAGCAGGCTATGACGTATATATTTCACGATCTAATTCATAAAATCGTGGAATCCTATGTAGATGACTTGTTGGCCAAGGCCAAGAAGCGCTGTGACCATCCCGAAGTACTCCGCGTCATTCTTTCACGCCTAATAGAATACGGAGTCATGCTAAATCCATAGAAATGCGTCTTTGGTGTAACGGGAGGGAAGCTCCTAGGTTATATTATATCATCACGAGGAATAGATGTTGACCCAACCAAAATTCGGGCTGTCCTCGAAATGGTTCCACCTTCGGATGAATCTGGAATCAGGTCATTTCTCAGAAAGCTAGGTGCAATCTGAAGATTCATCTCGGACTTGAGCTTCGCTATTCATCCAATTAATAATTTACTCAAGAAAGACTATAGCATTGATTGGACCGAAGACTGCAATGAAGCTTTTAATGCAGTTAAGATTTTCTTACTGTCACCACCTACACTAATGCCACCTAAGCTAGACCGCCCATTGATTTTATACTCACGAGCTACCAATGTCTCGTTAGCTTGCATGTTGGCCCAAGAAGATGATGACAAAAGAGACGCGTGATTTATTTTATTAGCCGAACACTGCTCGACTATGAAACATGCTATACACAAGCAGAACGAGAATGTCTCACCATAGTCTTTGCAACCAAACGTCTAAGACACTATATGCTAAATCAAGAAACAAGGGTCGTGGTAAAAACGGACCACTTACGAGCTTTCCTCACACAAGGGTCCTTGTCTAAAAAGGCTGGACATTTTATAACCTTAATGGGAGAATTCGAATTAACGTTTGTAAATCAGAAGTCAATTAAGGGACAAATCATTGCGGATTGGTTAGCTGATAACCCATTAGATGGGGGTGATCTAGTAGATTTGGATTTTCCAAATGAGTGCGTATACTACATCGAAACCCGACCTGCCATCTCTGAGTGTCCTTGGTACGCTGATATTATTAACCACATCATAGATCATACATACCCAGATGGATCTACACCCCAACAAAGAAGACGGTTACGCATCATCGTAGCTAAATACGTCATTATAGAGCAAGTTCTCTATCGAAAGGTGTTCGATGGAATGCTCCTAAGATGTGTCGACATGGAAGAATCCAAGAAGATTCTCCATAAATCACATAGCAGAATATGTGGAGGTCATTTCGGTGGCCACGCCACTGCTCAAAAAATACATCGAATGGGCTATTTATGGCCCACTCTAGAACATGACGCAATAGAGTTTATACGTAGGTGTCGCAAGTGCCAAGAATTCTCCCATGAGATCCACATGCCGACACAAGTCCTGCAACCAATCGCTACTTCGTGGCCCTTTTCTACATGGGGCCTAGACTTAATAGGCAAATTCTCTCCCTCATCCACAGATGGCCATAATTTTATAATCACAGCCACTGAATATTTCACCAAATGGGTAGAGGCTATGCCTCTTACCATTGTACCTGGTTCTGTAATCACCAAGTTCATTTTGAACCAAATCATTTACAGGTACGGTATCCCGCAAATCATCATCTCTGATAATGGAACTTCTTTTAAGAATGAAGAGGTTCGTGAGCTATGCAATAAATTTAAGATAAGTCATCATACGGCTTCCTTGTATTATCCCCAAGCCAATGGGCAGGCTGAAGCGACAAACAAGACACTGAAAGCCATTCTCCTTAAAACAGTAAAATAAAACAAACGAGATTGGCATTTAAAGTTACATCCGGCCTTATGGGCCCACTGAACCTCAATAAAAACACCAACGGGAGCAACTCCTTTCTCGCTGGTACTTGGGGCAGAAGCAGTTTTCCCACTTGAGGTTGAAATACCCAGTCTCCGCATTTCATTACAAGGGATCCTAGATGAAGACACTTACAGAGAAGCACGTCTTTCCCAACTAGAAGGCCTAGATGAAACTAGGTTAGATGTCGAACAGCGACATAGAGTCTATGCTGACCGAATGTGCCGACAGTATAACAAGAAGGTCTATGAACGTGACATATATGAAGGTGATCTGGTTCTAAGGCTAGATATCTGGATCGATAAAAAGACCGGCGAAGGAAGGAAATTCCGGCCCAAATGGTTGGGCCCATACCAAGTCATGAAGGACTATGAAAATGGTGCATACCTCTTATGTACACTAAAAGGTGAGGAGTTTGGTGAAACAGTCAATTCCTTGCACCTCAAGCGTTTCTACGCGTAAGCAGCTAGCACTACTTATATAACTATCGACATTGCATTTTCATACAGATTAGGATCATATTGTCCACTCGTTTCTTACACAAATTGTGATCAAGGAATCTATTCTCAAAGAAATTCACTACAAACTCATGATGTTGTCGGCATAAACTCTTTAATCATATCTCTCCATTTTCATAATGTCATCAGAATATCTCAGAATTTTTTATCAAATAAAATCAGACATGACGAAGTCTTAACGATAACCATACCAAGAACTGCAAGTTTATTCTCGTTTTGATTTCTTCTTAAGATAGGTGTCTGGCCTTTGGTCTCTTCTATAAGCTTCATGGTGTCACATCTATCCCATATACATATCTCTTTGGGAATAAGCACATACTGACATTTTACTCAAATAAACAAATCAAACGTTGATCAAACAGAAAATTTTAATTTTACACATTTCCATGCCCGACCAACCTTCGGTGATGAGCTTGCGTCTCTTACTGGTGACGTAGGGTTGGAAAAGGATGGAAATTCCCTTACTCGCCTATACTTTTCCGGCAGTGATAAGCCCACGCTTCTTACTAGTAGCATGGGGCAAAGTGCAGGGGGTCTTCTTGACAAATAAATGCAAATGGTCATACGCAAACAATTCAAACTTTCAAACTTTGAGTCAAAAAAAAAATGAAACAGATGTTCAAAATCTTGAAAGAGTTAAAAATCCTAAAAATCCAGATTTTGTCTACTATGTAGCCATCTATGGGTCTAAGTCTGGATAAACCGCAGGGCAAGTTGCATCCAAAACTATGAAGTCACTCGGGTGGAGTCAGCTTGTAGCTTCCAATTTGGTTCCGCCAAAGCTTTGTCTGTCTTTCATCACTATCATTTCACCACATTTCATAACTTGCGCCCTTCTTGGCTCTTGGTGATGAGCCCTCGCATCTTACTGGTTGCGTGGAGTCAGGAATTGGGCAAGTCAATCTGTTCATCATATTGGTTATTTTCATCACTTTGCCAAAAACAAACATGAGGTGTCCAAATTGCTCACAGAAGCTAATATTCAAAATCACAATATATCTACATTATCATGTATCAACATCATGAAACATAAAGGAAAGAAAGAATTTATATCATTTGTTCACCACTGCATATATTCTAGAAAGCATACAAAACATACATTGTAATATACACAAAGAAGCTGGAAATATAAAGGGAAAACATGAGTGACAAGCTTTTGATCCAAAAACGAATGCATATATATAAATAATCAATGTTTATAAACAATGCCATCATGCACTAGGCATAGTCAAAACGCTCAAAGAGCCCGTGATATACAAAAGAATCTATAGTACAAAATACATAAGGGCCAAGTGGCCTCTCAACCCCTACGCGACCCCTTCGAAGGTGTGCGCCCTCGCCTAGGACTCTGGCTACGCCGGCGCTCTGAATGTATGGAGGGCTCAGGGTCTCGAGGAGCAGCCACGGTCTCACCACGAGAGTGTCTCCTCATAAGACGCTCAGCTGTCCTATAGCCCGTTAACTCTGTACGGAGGGTCGACACCATCCTGGCCACGTGCCAAATAGGAGTAAAGATTTCGGTATGCCTACCGGCTGCTGAGGGCTCCCCGGCATCTATGGACAGCTCCGTACGTGTCCTATCCATGGGGATCATCAAGGAATTAGTACATACCCTGCGGATCAGATCCCGCCACTCGTCAACAGTCTCTGCAAACAAAGGAGAAAAATGAATTAGAAACTAGGCAAGAGGCTAAAAGATACAAGATAAAAACACAAGGAGAGATAGCAATTAAAACAAATCCTAAATTAAACAAATATTGAAAGGAAGAAAGAATAACTTACTCGGATCACCGGGCCTCCAAGATGGGTCGCTGGGGCCAGCACCCGCCACGGATGCCACTGCCGACTGGGGCGCTGCTCCTGTAGTAGGAGCAACGTGTCGCCATGCAATGGACTCATCCTCTCCACCATGGCCCTGGGAGAGTGGCTCCTCTAAAACTAGAGTCACCCTCTCTGCGCTCTCCTCGGCCCTCTCTACCTGCATAATATCTTGAGTGTCATGCCACTCAGGATCGGTGTCGTCAGTCTCCGCCTCTGACCCGCCCTCTGTAAGCTCCTCAGAATCGGAGTCAATATCTGTGGGGTCATCGCTACTATGAGCAGGACCCACAGCAATCTGAAGCAAAGGTGCCCGAGGCGTACCGGCTCTCCCTCTAGCCCGAAATATCCTCCTGGCTGCAATAGGAATGCCAAGAATGATCACTGTCCAGCCTCAGCCTCTAGGTCCCCCTCTGGCCTCGCGAACTGATCTATCGACTGGCGCCACTGGGGGAAGCATGCTCGTATATGGAAGGCCAAACTGCTGAGGAACTCTGCCAAAAGGATGCACCCCCACTCGTCCCACTCGGTCAATGAGCTACCCTGTGGTGGAGCAAGAGATCAAGGTAAGAGTCTCCTCTCCCCATATACCGGCCATAAGTTGGTATGGTGTCGCCTCCATGTCTGCTGTAGTGAGGGAGGCAACTGGCTGGTGAGGTGCTCTAAGCACCGACATATCTGACCATCTGGCTGCCCTCACAGCCCCAGGATCTGCCACCTCCACGCCTCTGCCATAAGGGATGAAACGCTCATACACCCAACTCATGACTAAAGTCGGGTGGCTCAATGACTGTCCCTGTAAATGGACCACCCTGTATAAATCATGGTAGGTTTTCCCCAGAATGTCTACACCCCAGGCGTATATCCGGCCATGCCCCTCTATCTGTGCAATGATGGGGGCCTAGCAATATAACAAAGTATCCCCTTCCTTGTCCCCGATCAATCTCGAGGCAAGGATCCCCATGATGGCCTGCCGAAGTATGGGGATAGGCAAAGAAGGAATGGATCGAACTCTCACTCCCTTCTTCGACCCCGTGGAGATGACTACATCTCCCATATAGGCTGCCCACTATGCAATTTGTGCCCGTGAGCCTGCTGTCTCTAATGTGATTCTCCTCCCAATGATCGGGACCCCCAGAATACGGTAGACATCCTCCAATGTGATGGTCCACTCACCACGGACCCCTGGCAATCAGAAGGTGTTCCGGTCTGCATCCCAGTAAGAGAATAAGTCATAAAGGATGTGACTAGATGGTGCGACATGGGGCACGTGCGATATGTGTAGTATACCAGCCCTCTGTAATGTGTCCTCCTTGTCCTGTGAAAGGGCATCCAGTACCCCTGAAATCCAATCACACTCTCTCTCTCGGCTCCATCTAATGTACTCCTCCCTCGCCTGCATACACCCAAAAACACACAAAACAGAGCAAGTTAATATCTGAACAATACCAAGAGAGTCATAAAAACGCATAGAAGTGCAAAAAAATACAAACATAATCTCAAATATAAGTTCTTTTGCATTCTGTGTAGAACCGCCGCCCTGAGAAGGGAGGCGGTTTTGTAACCGCCGCCATGGCCAGGGTGGCGGTCGTAGTCCGAAAACCCACGCAAGTTTTTAATCTTAAAAAGCCTAAAATAAGCAAAAAATGACCATTTAACCTAAAAATGGAGCCTACCCAGTAGGCGCCCCCCCTAGGTGGACCTTTTGAACCTAATATTTTCAAAAATAACCCCCCCATTACAACGAATTTTCCATTTCAAATTTAAAGGGGAAAAAACACAAAATTGAAGAAAACCAACCTGTGATCTAGCAGGGCGGTGTTCCGCGCATGGAGGCATGATCATGATCTCGCTACGGACGTTTTTACTATACTCACGCAAGAAACCGTTGCCGTGGGTCCCAGAGCTCAAAAACAATCAAATCAACTTGCGCAAATGAATAGGAAAATGGGCCCACTTTCATATATATATCGCTCTGTTTCATTTTAAAATGACTTTTCATACGTTTGGAGCGCTGATGGAGGTAAGTTCCTATCCCCGCACGAATGGTACGTTCTCCTTCCCTATTATTTTAGTGTTTATTTTCCAAATTATTGTATCTATCTGCACTTGAGTTCTCCTTTCGTCTTGCAGATAGTGGGAATTTTGGATGGCATAATTTTCAACACACGGACGTGTAAGGTATAACTTCTAACTTCCCATTTTAGGACTTCCATACTCGGACCCACCGTTTTATGCCTCTCCATGGCTAAAATGCTTCTCCGAGGGGGCAATATGTACGTACCCAAAATTGTAAGGTACTGTACTGCGGAACAAGCGTAATAAGTGCCCCAATGATGATACAGGTCTCTTTGCAAGGTGTTCGGGATCCAGAAAAGCTTTCCGGATATGCGTTAACATCTCGCATGCCCTGCTTAGCCCCCGCGTGCTTTGTTTTTCCATTTTTCCCTCTTTTCTTGCCCCTTTTCTCTTTAGTAATGAAATCGCCGCCCTGACTGGGCGGCGGTCCTGTAACCGCCGCCCTGAACAGGGTGGCGGTCCTGTAACCGCCGCCCTGAACAGGGCGGCGGTCCTGTAACCACCGCCCTAGGCAGGGCGGCGGTCCTTTACGCATTTTCCAAAATGTTCTTTTGACGTAACTCACATAAAAATCAACGTTTCACCAGCTTTCCTTGCCGACTTAAGCTTGCATTTATGTTTTTGGTCCCCTAGAATAGTGTTTTTCCTTTGTTTATTGTTTAGGAGTTCAGTTTGGTTTTGATCTTTGGGGTGATTGAATTCCTTATAAATGAATGGCTTGTGCTCAAACAAATGGTCTGCCCCTGAATTCACCTCTCATTTTCCTCATTTCAGTCTTTTAGTTTGCTTAGATTCCATAGTTTAGTTCATTACATGCTTAGTTTGCATTGACCAGCTGTTGGTAAGCCACATATCCAGCTTGTGCAAACAGTGTTGCTGTTTTATCCAATCCATTAGAGTAGAATAGCTTAGGAAGCCATTAAAGTTGCAGGTTTTTCTCTTCAAACAGGATAGTTTCAGGTTCTGGACATGTTATGTTGCATGATTCGTAGTAGATCCCGCTAGGAATTGCATAAGCCAAGCTCTGTACTCTTGCGCTATCCCTCTCCTATTCGCGTTCTATTCAATCTGTATTCTAAAGGTTGTCCCTTGTTCCAACACCTACTCCTATTGATGCAAGCATTACACACTTTTTTGGATCTACGTGAGCACAAAGAACGAAGAGATCATATTGAGGGGACAAGATCACACACACCATCGGATTCGCCACTGTTCTGTGGAATCCAGGTTCTAACTTTCAAAGTTCTAGTTAGAATAATATCAAATAGAGTAGTTAATCGCTTTATTTCAGTAAATTCTATTCTCGATATTGCCAGGGAAGTTGTGGGGATTGATATTTTTTGAGAAACTATGATTCACTCCTCACTTCTGAGGTAGGATCGAGAATCTTGCAAATAGATTAGTTATTTCATTGTTTAGAATAGATATACAGCTTACACAGGAAAATAGCTACAGTCGGCTATTTTGTTTGTTTTAAATTATTAGTTTAGTTGTCAATTCTAAATATTTTAGATAGTTGCCTTCTTAAATTCTTATAAATTATCAGAAAATACAAAAAGAAGTCATATATGCTATAAATACATTTTGTATGCGTAGAGTTCACTTTATTGCATTTTTTTTATATTATTACGTTTGTATGACAATTACGGGACCTAGGGAGCCCAAAGAATACGTGTTCAAGCCAATAGTGCCTCAGCCCAATCTCATAACAGCAATAACTGATATTGACCAGAATCTTAGAATCCAAGTCTTCCAAACAACAGCAGACTTCCAGCAGATCAGATATCAGTTAAGAGGATTAAACATAGAAGACGACCAAGCACATACGTTTTGGTCAAATCAGCCAAACTATAGATTACTTTAGAAAAACATCTACATGAATGTAGAAGGGTTTGAAAGAGAACAAACATTCGGGTGTGACCCTTTAGTTCCATAGCCAGACACAGGAGACACCCTCACAGACATAGATACCGGCCTAAGAATCCAGGTTGCAAGAACGCCTTCGAGGTATTCTGAGAAGATCGCACAACTATTAATTCTAAACATAGAAGCTGAGAAAGCATATGATTATTGGATACTATGGATCAGGACTTGATTTCATGCATGACTATAGCTGGTCCACAACAACCATGAGCCTATGGTTGTGACCCACAGATCCCGCAGCCAAACAAATCCATAAGAGAATTAGACATAGACACTGGCCTATGCACACTAGTATTTCAGTCTACTCCACTTCCACCCATTATCATCGAACCATTATCCTTACTGGATACAACAGCTAACAAAGCTAGAGAATTCTGGACTAGGCCAGAGAACCGTCCATAGAGTTGACTATATTTACCATCCACCATATGACCCTATCCGGAGAAATACACGAAACTATACCAGGTCATTTTCCATGTATTCCACAACCCATAGATCGAATCACGCCAGAGCTCGATATTGATTGGAGCCTTCGAGCAGTCATCCTTGCTGACCGATCTATCACACCAGTCCAGGTTAGAAGGGCCTTCTTTGCCTTAGATTTGTAGATTCCATTAGTGTGTGTCGAAGATATTAGATTGCCTAACTAGTTTGTCTGCATCCCACACATATTCCATCCCCACCGGCTGTCTCGGAATGACCTCAAGAGGTTAGGTATGCGGAAGAGTTACCTGTAGATTCCCACGCTCACTTTTCACTTTTCCGTCGTACACACACCAAATGATCTAACCCATGATGCCTGATTGTTCCAAAACCCTATGAATACCTCTGGTCCATTATATGAATGGAGTCAAAAAGAAACCCTGGAAGGTTTACTATGTATTCTAGTTTTGTAGCTCCATATCTAAGAGGTATGAGAATTTTCAGAAATTTTTGTTCCTACTAACCCAAACTGACCATCAGAAGTTAAATACTTTATTGTCTGAAATGCCACTCTATCAAAGGGTTTGGGCAAGCTAGCCCTTCTGACCCCTTTTATGATTTTTTTAGTATTGTAAATATATTGGGGTTTCATTTCCCCCTCTTGTAGTAGGGTTTCAACTAATTATTTTAGGGTCCCCTTAACAGGATTTGGGACATGCACAATTGGAACACCAGATACATTTGTTATTGTATCCACAGAAAAAGTAATTACAATATTTCTAACCTTTGTTTTGGATTTTTCTAAATTTATAACAAATTCTCTTACTAATTCTTCATTATACTTCAAGAACTTTTTAGGAATTCGAACCATCCTACCTGTTCAAAGACATCTGCCACTTCTTCATCTGCAAGAAGTTGGGTATCATCCTTAGGTTCCGACTTCTATTTAATCCGCACGGTAAAGCAGGTGATTCAGATTCATTCTTCTTCGAATCATTGTCGATCCCGGATTGGCTACAAAAAATTTTGCGTAACTGCGGAATAAATGGTTTTAGCTATGGAACTATTGTGCTTAGCTGCAGAATGCGATTTTAGTTCTTCTACTTCCTCCTTGAATTTTTTTTCTTTTTTTTCTTCTGCAACTACTTCTTCATTTTTTTTACTCCGCACAAATGATAGATCATCATAAACATTCTACCACTTTTGCTCAGCCAACATCATGCTCATGATTACTCTCTTTTAATCATAATGTACAATAGATGACTCATCATACCACTTTTAAATCAAATCCAATCACACATGTGAACTTTTAATCTAACCTTTAATAAGTTAAAGACATAATTATCATCTTTGATGATGTGATCACTCCGTCATGATGACTCATCATTCCTAAAAGTGAAACAAAAATAAAATGGTTAGGAAAGATAGCTGGAATTTCAAGGAAATTTGTTTTATTTTGGATTATCCATTTATTTGAGGAGATCAACTGCCATTTCTGGTTTTCAGTTGATCTTTAAGAAATATTTTTTTGGGGAAGAGAACGCCATTTACTGGTTTTCATTCCTTCCCTTTTATTATTATTTTTATTATTTTTTCTCTTTTTTTGCGGGGGGGTGGGGGGGGGGAAGAGAACGCCATTTACTAGTTTTCATTCTCTTCCCTTTATTCTGGATTTATCCATCTGATTATTTGATCATTTTGGAAGAATTGGGTTCTTCTATATGAGAAAATTATTTGTCTGCTTCAATCTTCCTCAAGAATTCATCCTTGGTAGGAGGCTTCCTATAAATTTTTAGTCTATGTCCATTGACTAAAAGTGTCCTTCTTATACCATCAATAGGAAGTAATGAAATAGAGCCATTGTCGAAGATTTGATCAATCTGATAGGGTCCCAACAATCTGGTTCTCAATTTTCCCTTCAATTATTAATACTTAGAATCAAACAGTAATGCCCAATCTCCTACCTTGACTTTCCTCTTCTTGATATGTGTCTCATGTCATTGCTTTCTTTGATCTTGGATTATTCCTTTCTGTTAAAGTGCTTCCATCCTTAACTCATCCAACTCATTGAGTTGAAGAATTCTTTCCTTTTGTGTTGCATCCAACTCAATACCTATTTTAGCTAATGTCCTCAATGTTTGTAGTTCAAATTCAATAAGTAACAAGGGATTTTTACCATAGACTAACTCATATGGTGAAAATCATGTTGTAGTTTTCCAAGTTCTATTGTAGGCCCAGATAGCTTCAGGTAGTCTCTTTTCCCAATCTTTTCTTCCCGATTCAAATGTTTTGGTAAGGATGTTTTCCAATTCTCTATTTGTTACTTCAGATTTTCCATTTGCTTATGGGGTGATAAGGAGATAACTTCTTATGATTTATCTAATAATGCATTGTGAAGGCTTGGATCATATTAGACATGAATTGTGGCCCCTAATATGACAATATACTTCTTGTTCTGCCAAACTTTACCATAATTCTATGCTAAAGTAAATAAGCAATTGCTTCTTCAGTGGCATTTGTTAAAGCCTGCAATTCTACCCACTTTGTCACATAATCAATACACACAAGAATGCACTCCTTTCCTTGTGAAGGAGGACTAAAGGGACCAATAAAATCTAACCCCCATCTTTCAAATGGTTCAATCACCACTTGAGGTTATAAAGGCATTTCATTGGTAAAAGTTGGTTGTCCCATCCTTTGACAGGGATCACACCACTTGATATATCTCTTCACATCCTTGTACAGAGATGGCCAATAATAACTAGTGTCAAGTATCTTGTGAGCTGTTATTTTCACTGAAAAGTGTCCTCCACTTGGTTCATCATGGCATGCCCTCAGTATGTCAAATATTTGATCTTCTGTCACACACCTACATAAAACCAAATCAGGACCACATTTAAAAAACATTCCATTTAACCATTTATATTCTGCACTAATTTTGAACAATTTTTTTATTTGTTTCTTAGTGAAAGAAGGAGGAAACTTCCCTGTTGCAAGATAATTTTCCATATCTTCAAACCATGGTGTATCAATTGAAATAGAAAACAATTGTTCATTTGGAAATTTATCCTTAACTGGATATTTCTCCCTTGTAGTGGTCAGTGTTGATAATAAATCAGCTACCACATTAGATTTCCCTAGAGTATCTACTATGGTAATATCAAATTCTTGTAAAAGTAATAACCATATAATTACCCTACCTCCAACCACTAGTTTGCTCATTTAGTACCTAATTACTGAATGATCTGTGTGTACAAATAGTCTTGTACCCTGTAATATAATGTCTGAATTTATTGATTGCATAAATTACAACAAGAAATTCCTTTTCAGTGGTGGTATAATTATATTTCAGTGGGATTAAGATTCTTGCTAAGATAGTAAATGGCATACATTTTTCCTTCCTCATATTTTTGTCCCAATACTGCACCAAAGGAATAATTTGAGGCATCTGTTTGGATATGAAATGGATTTTCCCAATTAGGACCTCTCAATATTGGGGCACTGATTAATTTGTTCTTTAATTTGGTCAAAAGCATGCTAGCACTTTTCATCCCAAACAAATTCACAGTCCTTGGTTAGCAAATTAAACATGGGGGAAGCAATTTTACTGAAATATTTAATAAATCATCTATACTACCCAGCATGTCCTAGAAATGATTTGATATTTTTGGGAGTCTGAGGGATAGGTAAATCTAAAATGATCCTAATTTTGTTTTAATCCACCTGAATTCTTTTTTGTGAAATATGGTGTCCTAATACAATTCCCTCATCCACCATCATTAAACATTTTTCATCACTAAGAGATAGGTTTTGTTGTTCACATCTTGTTAACACTCTGTCTAAATTCCTCAAAGCATCATCAAATGTGTATCCATGTACATTGATATTATCCATGTATACCTCTATATAGTCATTTGTTAGGTCTGCAAATATTGGTAATACGGCTCTTTGGAAAGTTATCGAAGCATTATATAATCCAAATGGTAATAACCTATAGGAAAAGGTACCCCATGGACATGTAAAGGTACTTTTTTCCTGATCCTCAATAGTGACTCTGATTTGATTATATCCACTAAATCCATCCTAGAAGGAAAAGTATTGGTTACCTGCAAGGTTGTCTAGGACTTGATCTATGAACGGTAGGGGAAAATAATCTCTCAGTGTGGCTTTGTTTAGTTCCTTATAATAAACACAAATTCTCCATTTTTCATTCATTTTTGGAAAAATTACAAGAGGATACACCCACTGGATATCTAAGATAGGGTAGATAAAACCTACTTGTAATAGTTTTTCAATTTCTTGTTTGACTATATCTCTTAAGGTTAGATTAATCCTTATCTTAGGTTGCCTAACTGGTATAATGTTTTTAGTATAGATGCGATGTGTAAAAAATACTTGTATGGATTCCTTTCATATCTTTGTAGTCCCGAAAAAAAGCTCTAGTATGACTTTTCAGAACATCAAACAATTTAGCTTCTTCATCATTTTTCAACCAGCTGTTTATGTTCAAAATCTTACCCAACTCAATTTCCACATATTTGGTTCCAATGTGTGATGAACTGATTTGTTGGAAGGGTTACATTAAGGTATTTAGTGGACATGCATGTGGAAATAACATATGATATGTAGAAACATCTCCAGAAGTTCCTTGAGATAGAATATTGGAAAATGGATGGTAAACAGGGTTATGATACTTATCTTGTTGTAGGTTGAACTCCTCGTCACTAATGTTTTCCACAAATTCTTCACCATATCATGATATCTTAGAAACTGAAGCTACCAATTCTTCTTACCCCCAAGAGAAATCTCATTCCTTGGGAGATAAATTATGTACAGTCATAGGGAATTGTTGTTGTTGTGGTTCTAGAACTAAATGTGATGGTTCCGAAACTAAATCTGATGATTTCGGGACATACTCTGTGGGTTCCGTAACTAAGGTTATAGGTTTCAAAACTATTCTTGAATTCTCCAAGGAAAATCGGTGTTTGTTTAATGGTTGTCTAATCATATTCTACCTTGCGTACGTGATCCTGCAACGTGATCATGGAAAGAGAAGATAGGTTTTTCTTATTAGTATCAAGAGTATCAACCCACAATTGTTATTTATAATCAATAGAAGGTCATGATGAAGGATATAAGGATATTTGGTTATAATTCTTACCATTTGAGATAGTCATATCATCTTCTCTACCATCGATTAAAGCAAAAACTATAGCAAACCATGTTCTGCCCAAACTAATGGGATAACCAAGTGTTTTACCTTTTGGCTGCAATATAAGGAAATCAATTGGATATTCCCATTACTCCACCATAACTGCTACATCTTCAATAACTCTTGGTTTCGCTACAGACTGATCTGCCATCTGTAATATGGTGTTAGTAGGTTGTATACCTATTAATGGTAATGTTTTGAAAGTGCCCACTATCATCACATTTATAGCCACTCCCAAATAAACCAAAACAGTATGTATATCTTTATTCCCTATAGAGACAGAAATAACAGGACATCCAGGATCTCTGTATTTGGGAAACAAAAGTTTTCCTACTAATAAATCAACAAGTTTCCCATCTACCTTAATAGTCCTGGGGTAATACTTCTTCCTTCCAGGTCTTTTTAAACATGGAATTTTGATTAATTTGTTCAATTTTGGAATGTCCTTAATTACTTGTAACAATGGTATTTCAATATTCAATCTCCTTAGTTCCTATATCAACTCAGATTCCTTAGTTTCTATGGCTTCCTTAAATCTCTCTGGAAATGGAGTCTCAGTAGAGTTGCTATTTGGCTCCTTATCCTTTTCTTTTTCATTTGTCTTGGGAACAACTGTACTAGGAGTTTCAATTTCTTTTGTCATCTCAATGATTATAACAGGTGGACTACCGATTACTTTTCCAGATCTAGTTTGAATATCCTTACAATCCATGACATTCAAATCAACTGATATTTCAGGCTTTGTTCCATAGACAGGAGTTTTTTGTTTATTTCTTGGGTTTGCTACTGGCTATGTTAGTATTTGGGTTTGGACCACATTTTCATTTTGTAAATTTTTTACTGGGAAACCCATTATGGCTTGTTGATTTTGATTCGGCTATGTCCTCCCTTGAACATAATTATTAGGGCTCCACCTAGGTTATGAACAAATGTTTGGGTTTCCTTGACCAGACCATGGTTGTTGGTGTCCTTGGGAATACCCAAATTAACCTAACCAATCTCAAGGATTCCATGTTAGTTGAGGTGCCCAAGGTGGATGTCCCCAATTTTGTGGCACTATCTGAGCTACCCATGGCATCATCCAGGGGTTAGGAACTGACATGGGCATGAAATGCCCTTGGTTAGGTTGTCTCTAGACAAAATTCAATTCTTCAATTGTAGATGTGGCACTGGTTTGTTTAAGATGATTTTTAATGATAGGAATCAAAGAACAAACATCAATATCATGTTCTTTAGATTCACAGATAAGATACATTTTTGTTTTATCTAAAGGACAATCTATTAATGCATGCCTCTTCCTGCATCTAGGATAATACATAGCCAATGGTTCAATTTTGGAATTTTCTTTAGCTTGTAATCCATCCACAGTAGAGGTTAATTGCACTAAAATGTCTGTTTTAAATTTTGCTAACTCATCCATTATTTTGTTCATATCTGGATTTAGAATTTTTACTCATTTTATTTTTCTAGGTCCATCTCTTGTTCTAGAATAGCTTCTACAAATCTCTTTAATATCTATTCATTCTTATCTGATCAATGTCTCCACCTCCTATCAAGATTAAGGTGTCTCTCTAGACTCATCATCCAAACCTTTGAGAAAAATGGTTTTACTTAATTCCTCTTGTAAGTAAAAATACACATATTTTTCTTACAGAAAGAGAAATTTATCTAAATAGTCTTCTATGTTTTTGTCCTCTTCCTGCTTGATTTTGAAGAATTCTTCCTTCCTATGCCTCCCTCTGCAATAATCTTGGTACTTTATCTAGGAAGGTAGTCTCCATTTGTGCCCAAGTGCTAATAGAGTTGGATGTTAATCCCATGAATCACCTCATTGCTGTATCCTTCAAGGTGGTTGGAAACAACTTGAGTTTCTGATTATCTGTTTTATAATCATAGGTCTGACACTAGCACCTTGAATTCAAACAGAAATTAGTCAGGATATTCAGATGACATCCCTATGAAGGTGGGTAAATGTGCAGGGTGAGATATTTTTCATTGATATGTCATCATCATCATCCAATTGTATTGGATAGGTAAAGGTCCTATCAAGTACTCCCTCTTCTTCTTCCTGCCATTTCAAAAATATTTTCTAGACAGTTTCCTCCCAATCAATGTGGTAAGTTGATATGCTTTAGGGAAGGTGAAAAATCAGGATGTAGGAGGTTGAATACTAAATTGTAGAATCAAAAATTAACTCTCAATGGATCTTGGGTAATATGAGCCTTCTCCTAAAAGTTCTACTCCCTTCAGATGACTGATCTAAAAATTCTAAAAATGGACAATTTTGTTTCTTATGCCTGATAGGGGATGGTGGTGCCTCCAATTCTTGAACAATTTCCTTACTTTGACTAGAGGATGTTATGAATTCTTGTGAAGATTTTTTTGGAAGGAATATACGCTGTGGAGTATCTTGGTCTACTCATATATTTTTTGATGACAGTAGGGAATATTCTTCAACTACTAGATGATAATGGTTTTTTTTCTCTCGCTAACACTTAATTAGAAAATTCCAACTGGTCGTTCCCCAGAAAATGATGACAAAAATGATGGTTGTATCGTCATTCCCCTTCATTTAATCAACTTCTTTGTTGATGTCATATTTAAACCAGGGGTGATGTCTAAAGCTATATACAACAAGAGTACTATTAGTGATCTAGTAATTGATGGTAGGTATTTGTTTTATTTTTATATTTTCTGGGGGATTTTCTCAATGTCTTGAGGATTCCTTGGCTAAACCTTATTGAAATCAAACTATGAGAACTTGCTAGAAGTAAACACTCTCGGCAGAAATAGATTGCTAGAAATAAACACACATTTGCAAAATAGAATAGATTGTTGTAAGTAAACACACGTTACAGAAATGAACACATTTTCTTTGGAAATAAACACACAATTTGAAAATGCTTGAAATTTGATTGCAAAGATATGAAGAATCTAATCTAGAACACCTACAGGAACAAGTATACAACATATTTCAACTTGAGTGATCAAAAGCAATTTACAAAATTAATAGATCTATAGCTATTTACTCTTGAAATATAAATACCAATAAAACGAAGATCCTGGTTCTTGGAAGAGTGGGACCTTGCTCCACCTTGAAACAAGATTTGACAACTTAATATACTCTCAAAACAAGAATGACTATTTTATTGATAAAATGTTCTGCATTACAAAAACATAATCTGTCTTCTTATTTATTTCTTTATGTGTGTCTCTATTCTATGTACTCTCACACACACACACACACTACATGCACACACATACTTATTCCATGAGTGTATTTACATCCTTAGCTTTCCTAATGATTCAGATACAATCAAATCGTGCCCAAAATAGATGTTAAATTGGATCATGGCTGGACATATTGTTGTATGATAGTTATTCCTGGATCTGCGAATATGAAGAATCAGAAATCTTCCAATCGACTCCTGATTGAAAGGATTATTGATTGATAAATCACCGGATGTTGTTGGAATAAATAAATTCTCATCAGTTCTAAAACTTTAGGAGAAGTTTTTAGAACTAAAGGAAATTGTTCTAGAACCTAACCTGTGAGGATTATGGAGCTACATGCAGGAGTTCCGGAACTAAGTCTGAAAGTTCCGGAACTAAGTGGTAGAGCTTGTTACTGCATAATGGAGTTCTCGGAACTGAGCCATATTGAAACCAATGCTTTCAAAAACATGTCGAACCACTTCATACTTTTTCTTTTGACTGATTGTGACCTGTTTTATTACAAAACTGAACTTCCAAAGCACTTAGTTAGGAATTACATAGTTTTTAAACGTTAGAAATACTAATCAACAAAAGATGGAAAATTACATCCTAACTTATATTAGATAAAAAAGTCACAAAATGCAATCAATCTCTATAAAAAGGAGAGTAAAATAAGATCATATATTATACATTAATGAGACATATATCTGACCTCATCATCTTTTGTAATTTCTTTTTTCTTTACATCCACATATGACAATTTGTTGGAATAATAAACTGTACAACCCTCTATTGTAAGTTGTCCAACAATCAATTTTGCTTGTTCATGTCATTTCAACTTGAGCAAGTAATTCCTCCAATTTGTTTGCAAGAGAGGTGTCAGTGGGGGTTTGTAGATTTTGAATCCCTCATTTTTTTGATTAAATACTCAATTTTATTTTTGGTTTTCAACTATGTAGACTTCTAAATCTTCTTGACTACACAGGGGATGTTGAGAAACTATGGGAGGGTTGGGAGGGATGAAAGGAATAACAAGGTTTGGTTGTGGTGATGATTCCCTTGACCTCGAACTATGAAGGGCAATAAAAAAATGTATTCAATTAGAAATTATACTCTATAATTATCATATTTCAATGCAATTTTGAGAAAATAATTGTTCCTACCTCTTCTGCTGTGGTGCCATCTAATCGATTCAGGATCTTCCAAATGATCCAAAGATGATCCTTTGAGCTTAACATACTTACTGTTGAATGACAAAACGTGATGGCACAGTTAAGCTATGAAAAATACGTTTGAGGGATATAAAATGATAAACGTTTGAGCCTCTTTTTATATTTATAGGAGACATAACTCGTACACATTATGGTTTGGTACATCCTAAATCTAAGAAATTAAAATGTTCTGCATTTTGCATTTTTTGGGTTTTTTTCCATGTTTGGGCCCCATAACTTCATGCACTTACCCAAAATTATCCAAGGAAAAAGGAGAAAATTGCAAAAAAATCATTTAATTGATTCGTAAGTATCTCACTAAGCTACTATATAGCTCATTAAGTTGATGAAAAGAGTGAGTTACCTAGCATATGGCCACACTAGTTAAATATCAACATGACTAGCAGGTCGATTCAAGGTTCATTTCAAATAGTCGACAGACTCAACTAAGTCAGTGCTATGGCCAGTGATACAGTAGAAGGGAGGAACTGTAGGCGAGCTCTCCCAGCTTGGCCAAATCTTAGTTAGAGTGTTGCAAACAAACAAAAAGTCTTAGGACTTCAAGCTCATAGATGATCCGAGAATCGGTGATATGAGGGGGGCGATCTCATCACTGAGTTTGTAGATAAATCATGATGGAGGATAATGAGTTATGAATCAATCTCATATGAGCTAGTTCAGGGAACGGCCATGGACTTACGTGAAATCGTGATAGGGATGGATAACAAGTGGCTCAGGCCATGTGACCCAAGGAGCTCATCATAGGTGAGACTTGGTAGAGGGGCGAGTAATGGGCCCAACTTAATAGTGCAAGTGAGCCGTAGTGGAGATTCTAGCCGAACACTTAAACAAATACAGGAAAGAAGCTTGGAGGTTGGCTCACTGAGCCAACTCAGAAGGCCATAGGAAAGTTCACGATGGTAAAAGTGAATTTTGGTGTGCACAGATTCCCCACTTGAATTTGGGTCAAGAGTATACAAAGGACCCAAATTCACCACACAAGAAGGAGTTCAATCAATCAGAGAATATTTTTAGATCCTAGTTGGCCCACTTGAACTTGGATTAACTCATGTGTCATGTAGGCCCGCTTTTTCCTAAATGTAAAGGGAAGATGCATTAAGTGAAAAATTGTTTTTGAGTGATTGAATAAACATGTGGCTCGAGTTTTCATGAGGAGGCTGATATGGCCATTTTACAAGGGATTGTGGAACATTAACGTGGGTCTACATCAGGGCACACATTGTAGCGCATGAGAGAACTTGTACCACCCCACGAGGAGGAAATAAACATGTAAGCCCACAATACATTAGGATCGACGATGATAGTTTCCTTGTAGCACGTTGACATCTCGTAATACATTGGTTACTGGTTGGTATGAGCTCAACACGTGGAATATCAAAGAATCCAAAAGTGGGAGGTGAGTTATCTAAGGTGGGATGGACATGGAGCTCAGGAGTTATAAGGGGTCGATTAAGGTGAATAAATGTGGTCAATCCTAATGCAACAAAAAAAATGGTTTTAGGTGATGCAAGGGCTGTCAATGTGGTGTGCCAACGCGGCGAACCAACTACCGAGATGACCCCTAATATAAGTTCAAAATTATTCAGAAATCATTCCCCCCAAACATGAAAGATTTCAAAATCATTGGGTCCCACCAAATTTTTTTTTAAATACCAAAAAAAATTTAAAAGATGCAAAATGAGTAGAGAAGAAGGGAAATATTAAAATAATTTTATGCAACTGCTAAAATTAATACACAATCTCATAATAGAGAAGTCAAGCTTGTGAAGCCAAAAATAGCTAGATACACTCAGGATGAGAAAACTTTCACATTTCTCAATGAAATCACACAAAAGTGGAGTTGTTGGAATTGTGGCTCCAAGATTTATGCACAAAAATTTGAAAAAATGAAAGAATTGATGGATTTTTTGGGGTGAATTTAGACAGGAAACATAACTCAATTCCAAATAACAACTTCCAAGTAGTTGAAAGTGCAATAAATAAGCATGGTGCAACCATTTTTACTCTACTGGCATGTTATGGGACAACATGAGATAGCTTTTGCAAGGTCACATATCATCATTTTCCCACATTTATTGTGCCTTGCAAGTTGTTGGAAAGGAAAATATGTGTTGCAAGGATTTCTCTCTCATTTTCTATAAATGGTAAAGAGGGGCTGGGTTTGTAAAAGAGTTAGACATTTTTATCTCTTCCCACCTCCCTTCTTCTGTCTTCTAGATTGAATGTGGGAGTCTCAATCCTTCTCTCCAAGCATTGTAATGTAGCATTATAATGCCTCTTGCCCACTTGTTGAGTAGACAAAGTATGACACTAAGGAGAAGGAGAAGATTCACGCACGGTAGCAAGGCAGATTTTAAGGTGCAGAAGGATAGGGAAGGAATTACACATGTGAAAGGAAGATTGAATCAGGACTTCAGCCATTTTTATGGTTACGGCACTATTTTTGGAGATAGCGTATGGAGAACACAATGGTTTGGAGATTTGTTTCAACATGCAAATGCTATTTTGGAACTAGCATCTACTAAAGTGCCATGCAAGAGTTCAAATTAATAATAGAATTACTACTTCCAATTAACTATAAGAGATCTATTATTAGTGCACTTGCATGTGTGCATATTATCTATAAAGGCTCGTATGACTATTTTCAGCATGTGACCTATTTTTGGAAGTGCGTAAGTGGTGAAGGGAAATTCCCCACCCCTATAAATATGTAGTACTTTGTGTAGATTAGAGAGAGTGTTGTGTATGAGCTATTATGGAGTTATGCTGTCAAATCTGATGCGCGCATGAGCTTATGATACTAATTATTATAAGAAGCTTTAGTTTTTATTGTGTTTTAATATAATGGAGTGTGTTAGGTGAATAATGGTGTTAACATGACTGAAACTAGTTCTTACATGGTTGAATTCATTATATCTATAGCTTAATTCATTATTCTTTTAGATATAGATCATGAATATGCTCTGTGGGATATTTATGTTGTTTATGGTTATGAATACATTACATCTTCATCATGTTGACATCCTGTAGAAGCAACTCTAAGGAGGGGCCTGGTACCTTTTGCGCTTCAGGTGAGCGCTTAGCTCAGGTTGGGTGATGTGCCAATGTCACCTGGGTTATTCGTGGCTACATCATTGGTTCCATTGCCGGGATCTCTTTTTCAGTTATTTTCAGAATGGTTCATGATGAAGACGTATTGGATGACCCTAGAAAGTGTTGAGGAGTGGATAAAATATCTAGAAGAAGAGTACGCAGGGAGATTTAACACTGGATCAGAGTTTGAAGCATGTGTGGTGGGTGGAAAAGAACCTGTATGACTGTCTGTATGAGAACTTATTTGTTATTTTCCTGGTAGAACTATACGAGTGGATGGTTGCTTATGCATCTAAGAGAAATTGGAGGTATTGCACACTTGTCTGGACACAAGGAGAATTTCAAGCCTTATATGATGCTGATATGATTTGGACACACGTTGTGGATACTTGGTTCCATGGTGTTTTGAATAGATATATCCTAGAATACTCAATTTCCACTTATTCTTTCCCAGATGTAGTTGAGTTCTAGTTTTTATGGTATCCCAGGGGAACTTACTTGCAAGGAATTCCACTGATGATTAAGATCTTGATGGTAACCCTGAACTTAGAGGAAAATTCGATGGCCAGCTAAACCCCACCAAGTGCGGGGGGCAGGAGCAGGTTTGGTGAAATATGGCGGACCTAGCGGCAGAGAGGAAGAAAGAAGAAAGGAGGCTTAAGTACAATGAGGCCCGTGAGAGGGAGATAGAGAAGTAGTGTGACATTATAGAGAAGATGGCATTGAGGAGATAGATGGCTCACAAAGGATTTGGAGCTCACGTAGAAGGCGTGGAGCTAGAGCATCATGAACTCCCCCATTTGGGAAAGCATGAAAGGGAACCCTCTTTGGCCTCACAAGGGAGCACGCTTAGCAGAGACAACCTAGGCTGTAGGTATGCATCTAAATCTACTGGCAACCTAGCCCTTGCACTTGTTTTTTCTAGTACTTAGTACATCCAATAGTCAACAAGCTAATTTGGGAAGTAGGGAAGTAGGAGTAAGTCATATAGAAAGTACATCGATACAAGGGAAAATGTCTTCATTGTTGTTTGGAGGTACCATTTCAGGTGCATCATCTGCACATAATTTGAGCACCCAGAATATGGGGTTCACTTATGGGATTAGTACCACCACACAGACTGTAGGATTTTAGTATAGTACTATTGTTGGGACACATGGAAGTACATCTTCTGGTCCACTACCAGCTACGGGTGGATGATGAAGAGGTGTAGGTGGCTCTAGTTTTGGTTAATCTGGTGGTTCTGGAGGCAGTGGCAACACATGGGGTTCTAGATCAGGTGGGCAGGGTCCACACCAACCCTACAATATTTACATGGAGATGTGTCTTCATCTTCCAGAGTATAGAGGCATAAAATATGTTGTTGAACATGTGCACATGTGTGAGATACTATGTCACACCAAAGGGATCATGAACTTCTCAGCGCAAGGTAAGTCATTTTTCAAGTACCTTACAGGGATGCACACATAGTTGGTATAAGTAATTTTGACCCTGATCAAACATATGTAGATTATGCAGCATTCAAATATGCATTCCTTACAGAGTTTTATATCCCTAAATTATGAGTAAAAGGGTATAAGCATGCTCAAATATATTAAACGAGGTAATATTCAAAGTGTCTGGGAGTATGATGCTCATTTTAAAACACTTTTATCTAAGATTTCTTTTGATATTCATGTAAGCCAACATGCACAATAGTTCATTGGAGGTCTGATCACGCCTTTTAGAATGTATCTGTCACATAATATATACATTGATCTGTGCAAATCCCTTGAAGCATCTTTGTACACTGAGGTAGTTGGGAGTATAGACACTAGATTTATCCCATTTTTGGAAGCACAAATTACAGCCATGGAAAAGTAGTTGGAGAAACTATCAGTGAATTCGACACATGAGACATGCACACTGGGATTTTGTGTATAGACTGTGAAGTGGAGGTGCACACTAAATATAGTTGTCCCCATAGAACAATATGTTCATTATTGCTAGATTGTGAGATATGTCACCTGAACCATGATGCCAGTTGTTGCCACATTATTAAAATTCACTATAAGGAATAATGTAACCTGTTATTGTAAGATTTTCCAGTCCACGATTCACAATAAAAAGGACTACAGATTGATTGAACAGATCCATGATGTTATAGATATTAGTGTGCGATAGACAGGAGTATCAAATAACTCTAAGGGTACATGTGAGCATCAAGATCGGAATCAAAATCAAGCACATTATGATTGGAACGAGGTTCGCTATGATGGAGGATGTGGAAGAGGTTGAGGATACCTTAGCGGATTCAGAGCTCAAGACCATGATGGTGGATGAGGCGAATTCCCTCATGGAACATGCTTTGTATGTGGATCACTTAACCACTACAGGTCTGAATGCCCTCAGAATATTACATGTCATTTCTGAGGGAAGAATCATAGCTATGAGGAATGCCTAGATCTATATGATAATCTTAGCAAGCAACATAAATAGGAGAACTAAGGTGCAGGGATGGTTTAGATACATATGCGCTATGGAAAATCAGTGGATGCCAAAGTTAGAACTGGAACCTGAGGTATTGCCAATAAAGATCAGTACGCATATTGAAGCTACATGCACTAGAGAGGCATTACCACAGAATCCTACTATCATTAACGAGGATGTTTTTAATGTAGGATACCCAGATCCTATGGACAAGAAGGATGTTTATCAAGAGACCATGGAGGTACTCAGAGACCTTCAAGGGGAAATACAATGCTCAAAGGAGAAATCATGAAAAATGTAACTAAAGAAAGAGGCAGAGATGGTCCATTCAGATATTAATGACTTGAAGGAGGTATGTAAGAGGTTGTGCCAAGAGAATATTATTCCATTACTAGGGAGTTGACTAAAGGGAAACACTTTGTGCATAAATACTGAGAATGGGTGTCAGATCCTATATGAAAATACTCCCCCCCATAGCTTAGACTATGATAAGGAAATCACTCTAAATGTTGTTGTCGATGGATGACTCTTGAGTAATATATTTATTGACACAGGTGCAGCAGTAAATGTGCTTACTTTAGATGCATGGGTACATATGGGGAGACCTACATTCCAACCATCTTCTAATGTATTATTTATGGCTAACCAAACTAAGGCCACTCCTATCAGATTTTTAAAATATGCATCTATTAATATACAAAGGGATAGGTTCACTCAGGATTTTGAGGTTTTAGCGCTTGTAGAAGTAGACAGTTTCCCAGCTCTACTTGGATGCCCTTGGTGTTATGCAAATAATGCTAATCTTTGGTTCAACAAGGGATATATTAGTTTCGATAATAATGAGGAAAGAGTTATTATACCTTTAACAAATGGAAAATATATGCCCTATGTGTGAGTCTTTGAGTGAGGAATATCTTAATAGGATTTATGTACACATCATCCAGGACCTAGAAGGGCTCGAGCCATCTAAATAAGGAATCATTCAATGGGAAGATGCATAGTCTATTAGTGATACTACAAATATTTCTTATGATAATTGGGCTCATGGTACTTATGATATGGTTGGGCACGAAGTAAGGAGCATATTTTTGTTGAAAATAAAACCCCATTGCGTCAGGAGAATAGGTAACAACTCTGAACCTTGATACACTGGGAAGGGGACCCTATGATATTATTGTGTGTGATGGAGGAATTGTGGATAGACCAGTTATAAAGAAGAAGTATGGTAGCATATACCCTGTGTGGGACAACAACACACTGGTGGGTGGTTCACATGGATAATATTGTAGCATGGAATGAATTCATGATTGCTCTTACAACTAGGTTTTCTAGGAGAAATGCACCAACTCAAATATTCACATATCATGGTAATCAATTCTGTTCAATACCACATTCAGTAGTGTGAGAGGCTCTGGAAATAGGGGCAGGAAATCTTTACCACCTTCGCTATGGGTTCACAAACTTTACTCCAATTTACAAGGATGCGTACACGTGCTTAGTATGTATATGCAAAGCTACATAGAGAAATTGAAAATTGGCCAGATTTAATTTTAGGTATGGTCCAGACTTTTGAATACTTCTCTACTAAGCCTCCAGTAGAAGATGCACTAAGGGTTATAAAGTAGTTAACTATGGGAGATATTGCAAAGGTGAAAGAACTCATTCAGGAGTTATTTGATGAAAACAAATCAAGAGAGCATTTTTCTGAAGGAACATAGGAAAAATGCCACACTACTTAAGTGCACTTTCTTTGAGAAAGAAAAAGGGAAGATGGTCTACATAGTGGAAAATGAATAAGTGGAAGAATTGAGTATAGATCTATCAATAGGTGTGCGCAAGGTCTTGGATAGTGTAGGTAATAACGCTTGTGCCTAACATGAACCTACATGAGGACCAAGGAAGTGAATATTGGTACAAATGTTGAACCTAAAGAGGCAATAATTAGATTTTATTTGTTTGATTCTGAAGTAACAAAAATAGTGGAGTTGCTTCGTGATTTTCAGGACTTATTTCATAGGGGCTACCATGAACTGTAAGGAGTACATGAATCATTAGGATAAATGAATATAAAGCTTAAGGAATGCTTACACCCATTCAGGAAGAGACCCTATAGAATTAACCCCAAATTGTGCGTAAAGGTCAAAGAAGAAATTGAAAAAAATTTGAAGTCTGGAATCATCAACCCCTTGGAAGAATTGGAGTGGGTCAGCCCCATAGTTATTAGTATCAAGAAAGATGGATGGATTAGGATTTTTGTGGATTAAAGAGAAAAAAAATGTCTCGTGTGTTATTGATCCCTTTCCTACACCTTTTACAGAGGAGATATTAGAAGTCATTGCAGGGTACAAGATCTGTTCTTTTATAGATGTATTCTCTGGGTATTAGCAAGTTCAGATTGCATAGGTGGATCAAGAAAAAACAACATTCACCACTAAATGGGGAAATTTTACATATACTGTGGTGCCCTTTGGTCTAAAAAATGTGCCTGCTATATTTTTGTGAATAGTTGTTCAAGAATTCCAATATTTTATTCATCTTTTCTTACAAATTTACTTAGATGATTCGACAGTGTATGAGATTGTTAAGGATCATAGTGACAATTTGCGCTTAATGTTTGAAATATGTAGACAGTTAAGCATATCTTTGAACATCAAAAAGTTTGTATTTGATACACATTTTGGCACTCTAATAGGGCATATCATCTAGAAGGAAGGTTTGTTATTAAATCTAGCTAAGGTTGCAGTTATTGTCGGCCTGAAAGAACCTACCAATCAAAGTGAGGTGCGCAAAGTTTTGGGTCACACTGAGTATTATAGAAAATTTATCAAAGGATAAACTAAGGTTGTCCCACTTTTTGAGGAGTTACTAAAAGGAAAAGGGACATTTTATTAGGCGAGAAACGTAACATCATGCATTTGAGGTACTAAAGGAGAGACTTACTACATCACCTATTCTTTGTTTTCCCATATGGGACCAACTATTTCATGTACATGTGGACGCCTCTAGCATGGCCATTAGCACAGATGTTTGCTCAGCATGGAGAAGTTATTATAGATCATCCTATCTATTTTGCTAGTAGAAAATTTGACTTATGTAGAGAAAAATTATACAACGATAGAGCTTGAAGCCTTGTCCATGATCTATGCGCTGTACAAATTCTACACAATATCTTTTAGCAACACCATTCATATTTTACAGTGATCACATGGCATTGAAATAATTGGTAAACAAGCCCATTTTATAGGGGCACATATGTCGATGGGTGATATTTTCCAAAAAATTGATTTCACAGTTGTGGTAAAACTAGGTAAAATTAATTCTAGCCCAAACCATTTATCATGAATTCACTCGGGGGAGGACGCATAAACAATTGATGATACAATGCCTAATGCAAAATTGTACAGGTTAGAACGTGCGCCTTCAGAATTGGAGGATATTGTTATCTTTTTATGTATAGGGGTGGTTCCAGAAGGAATAAAATCCTTGGAGAAGAAACAACATGCAATTGATGTAGTTCCTTTTATGTTTATTAGTGGTGACCTATACAAGTTAGGCTGAAATGAATTATTACACCAGTGTGCACTAGAGCACGAGTGCACACAAACATCGTGGAAGAGGCTCATGGTGGTATCGTAGGAGGAAACTATGTAAGTGACGCCATTATCTGCAAGATTCTTCTCACTGGATTATGGTGGGAGACCCTGTTGGTACCCAAATTTGTTCTCCTTTTCAATCTGAGCAGCATCAGAGATATGTCATGAAGATTGAAGTCAGATAGATCATGATGTGTGTCATTTTGTAGCCGGGGATGTGATCTAATTGGCACTCAGATTTGTGGAGAGATGGATAGCACTTTGAAAGGATTTTGTCTGACCCTCACTATTTTAGGTTGTGCCTTTCAACCAAGCTAAGAGAACCTACATTGTATCCCCCAAATGGTGAAGGAGATGAAGATATCCCTCAATTTATATAAATAGTAGGAAAAGGCCTTGGGAAAATATGATCAACACTCAAAATCTTACTTTCACAAGTTGTCACTCCCAGATCATGGAGATATTTTCAATGCAAGGCAAGGGTTACTGAAGACATTGTATAATCCTGATTTGTCTTGTGCATTTTTGTAAATGGGTTAGATCCTTTTGTTGACACAAAATGTAATGCAGGTGTAGTATGGGTAGGATTAGTTTGTTTGAATGAATTTTTTGGTGGGGTGTTGATAAGAAAAACTGGGATATATCAGATCTTTAACAACCTCTACAATACTTGAACAACTATAGGATAAAATGCTTCAAATAATCAGGATATTCTTTCAACTAGAAGAGGCATAAATGGAAGCCCAAGTTTTTCTCTTCACTCAATCTTTGAGAATTCACCAAAAAATCTTGAAGAAAAGAACTCAATTAAACACAAAAATCCATGATCAAACCATGCCTAAGGTACCCCCAAAGGCTTACAAGCAATCTCTGCAGTTAAGGAAGGTAAAGTGATTTTAAATTTGTTTATCTCTTTATCAGATGAAGGCTCTTATGAACATGTGATTGCAAATGCCACTAAACTATCAACAAGAAATGGATATTCTGTGTGATTTCTAAAGACTTTCAATACAAGATTGCAACAAGAACAATGAAAACTATTTGCAGGCATTTAAAAATGATAATAGACATCATATTGCCTAGAAAAACATAGGTTAACTTAAAATCTTGTTAGACTCATCAGTAGGGGAGTTTCATGCACAACCTCAGAGTTATGTGATGGTTATACACTTGTAACCAACTCACATACATGAAGATCCAACACAGAAGAAATTATTTTGGTTCTTTGGTGGGTTTTTTCAGAAAAATGAGCTTTCTCTCAGAATTTGCTCGTGATTTTTCAACTTTCCCCCCTTACAATTTCTCCAAAATTCATTATATACCTCATGCCACATTGGAGCATTCTTTCCCAAGAAAATAATATGCCATGGGATCAAGTTTGTTACAAAACAATCCTCATGATTCAATGAAAATGCATCAAATAGAAAGACATTCGCAACTTGCTAGGTATGCCCAAAAAGATTAAATCATTACAAATATTTAGATCATTATCCATTATAGAGGCACATTTTTTATCATTGAGGCATGCAAACACCTTTTACTCATCATCTTCACCTTTTTACCTTTTCAAATTACCTCTGCAACTTTTCATTTTGTCATTTCATGTTTTTGGACGGATTAGGGAAAATTTTATTTCAAAATCACCTCAGATCAAATAATTAAGCCATGAAAGTGATGTCAATGATACTGGAAGGCCAAGAAGACACAAAATCACTATAAATTTGATGAATTTTGATGCAAAAATCATGATTCCAAGCTTCCTGGAGCTCCCATGGCCATCAAAACAAATGGATGCACAACAACTGTCAATATTATCCATATTTTAATCTTGGCCCTTCATGTGGAAGATGCGGATTTAGAAATAAGCTTGAGTTACCTTTTTAACTTTTTGGATAAGGCTGGACATGTGACAAAAAATGATTAGATCGGGCACAGTTTTAAAACATTTACTTTATGACCTTTTGAAAATTTGGAAAAATGGAAAAATTTGACTTTTTCCCCCGCCCCTCGGCCTTTGAATTTTGGAGCTAACATGTGGCACATGGTGGGTCCCATGGGGATCGCGCTTCAATTCTACGCATTTTGACCTTTTTTAGAAAATTGGAAATTTTTCACTTTTTGCCCCGCGGGCCTGAACCTTCGATTTCTCCCTCGTCATGTGTCTCCTTGTGATTCGTTGCGGGCCAACGCTCCAAATTTTTATTTTAAGCCTTCTTTGTAAAAGGGAAAAAATTATCTCCTACCTCCGCCGACCTGCCGACCTAGTCTATCCTCTACCATGTGTCCATCTCTCATTTACCAAGGACCCATTGGCTTAATCTTCAATTTTACTCCCTTTAAGCCAAGGGAAAATTCTCAACTTTGTCTTCGTGGGCCCATACCTACAAAATTATCCCTGCCACATGGCACTCTCCTATTCGCTACGGGTCCAAGTCTCCCTTTCTTCCTTCAAACTTCTGTTGTAAATTTTTGAAAATTCACAAACTTCATCGTTGACCTTTGCCCCCCTTTGACCCTTAAAATATGACACGTGTCTCACCTGGATTGGTCGTGGAGGCATGCTTCCTTTTCATAATTTTAACTTATTTTTCCAAAAAAGAAAAAAATTCTTTTTACCTCCGAAGGCCCGCTTTCCCGAACAAACCAAAAAAAATTCCTTGTTAGGGCCACGCTCCAAAATTTCACTTTAAACCACTTTTCTAAAAATTCAAAAAACCTTAATGACCTCCGAAGGCCCACGTTCCCACACAAACCAAAAACTTCTTCCTTTTTTTCCCTCTTGGACATGTGTCTCCCTTGGATTGGAGCGGAGCCATTTTTCATTTTTCACCTTTTAGACAACAAAGGAAAAAAGTCATAAAATTTTCCTTCGCCCCCTTCTTCCATTTTGAAACTTTTACGACACGTGTCGTCTTCTGGTTGGTTGCAGGGATTTGGGAAAAATTTTGACTTAGGAAATTTTGCAAAATAAAGCCAAATTTTCCAAAGGAGATCCGACTCCCCACCTCTCCTCAGCCAATAAGAAAATTCCACGTAGGAAACTTTGAAAAAGGTAGAGCCATGGAGCCAAATTTGCCACTTTCCCAAAAATTCAAAAAATGACAAGTTAGAAACATTTCTCGCCGCACCTCGGCCAATGAAAACCTGCCACATTGCCAATACCTTATGAGGATGAATTTGATGGGTAAATGATGCCAATCTAACCGTCAAAACGTAAAAACTTCTAGGGATGCCCTAGAATTCAATTTTTTCACTAAGGATGGCAGATTTTTCGATTTTGAATCAACTGAACAATGTTTTTTACAACTTTCCCGATCTAGGATTTGGATTTTCAAATACAAACAAGTATGATTTGATCAATTTTGATTTTTCCATGATCTAGCAAAGGGAAAAACGACACAACCCGCAAAATTGGAAAAACTAGGGCATAGAAAAGGGAAAACTTGGAATATTCCTTCAAATTAGGGCAAAACAATAAGTTTGTGAGCATTTTAAAGCATTTAACTGGAGGGGAAGAATTTCACACCATCAATTCAAAGGGTAAAATGTTTTTTGAGAAAATACAAATTTGGAAAATTAGGGAAACATGGTGCAAGCTCAAAAATGGCACCAGCAGACCCTCTACAAGGATTGTAAAGTCTATTGTAAGGCATGTGATCATTTTCAATGCGTTGGTAAAACTGCACAAAGAGATAAAATTCCTTTAAGACATATTCCTAGTGCAGAGCCGTTTGAGAAATGGGCTATAGAATTTGTAGGTCCTATTTCACTAGTTGCGCATAGAATTGGATTGTGCTACATCATCACTTGCATAAATTATCTTAAAAGGTGGGCAGAAGCAACACCTACTAAGGATTGTACAGTAGCTACATCTGTCAGGTTCTTATGGGATAATGTTCTTACAAGCTATGGATTCCTGTTGAGTTTGACCAGTGATAGGGGCACACACTTTTTAAATGAGACAATCAAAATTTTATTGGATGAATTCATTATTGCACACCATAAGACTACACCATATCATCCTCAGGAAAATGGGACTATTGAAGCTTTCAACAAGATTTTGAGCCAAAGATTGACAAAAAATTGTGATGTTGGAAGGAAATATTGGGATGATAAAGTTTCTTCTGTGCTTATGGCATATAGAACAACATAAAAGTGGTTGAACAAAGCCACACCCTTTCAGTTTTTGTTTGGTGCAGAAGCAGTTCTTCTAATGGAATTCATGTTACCTTCTTTACATATAGCGTGTGCTAGAGGTCTAGATGATGAGCACGCTTTGGAAGAAAGAATTAATCAATTGATATAGTTGGATGAGAGGAGCACCATAGCACGTTGGAGCCAGAAGTAGGAAAAGGCCAAGAAGAAGGCATGGCATGACAGGCACATAAGGGACAAAAAGATTGAGATGAGACAAATGGTGCTTCTTTATGACTCTAAGTTTCTGTGTCATCCAGGCAAGCTTGAAGTACATTGGTTGGGACTGTATTTTATCACTCATATACTTGAGTTAGGTGTTTGTCATTTAGAGAAAATTAATGGAATATGGATGCCCAGTTACTTTAATCGGAGTAGGCTAAATTCCTACTATAAATAAGTCTTCTTGGTGTTTGTAATAAGGAAATGTTGTCATTTAGACTAGGTTTTCATTTCTATATTTCCTTAATGTATTTCCTTTTTGGTCGCTATGCTTTTTCAATTTAGTTGGTGTTTTGTGTAATAAGCACGTTTGTAAGTCCACCACCTCCTAGCTTTTCTTTTCCTCTTCCTCATGGTGAGCATACATAAGATTTCTCAGCCCCAACACCTCATTTATGGGAAACCTCCTAAGAGAGATAGAGTTAAATTGGTAAACCCTGAGAAGCCTCAAGCATCAGATGCTCTTGAAACTGCCTAAAAAGGTTGAATCTCACCATGAAAACATAAACTTGATGAAATGAATTGGTAAGGTGCTTTAGACTTGTCCTATTACCATTTTTAAAAAAATTATGTGTAGAGGACTGCACATACCATTCATGTGGGTGGCTATTTACAACTTGGTACATACAAAGGAATAAACTGCTACAAGTGTTATTCAAGTTTGCAGAGGAGTTGTTAAAAAGGAGATTGCTTTAAAAAGATGACCGCAAAATGAGATAAATGAGGGAACAATATAACACGATGTAAGCAGTGGCCATAGAGACTACCAAGAAAAGGTGAAGTGCCAAGGTACCTGGGCACATGCAAATGCACTAAAGAGAAGTCTGTAGCCAAAAGGTAGGAAGGCGCGCTAGAAGGTTATAGCTAGGAAGCAAAGACGTACCGCACGGATATTGTACAAATGGTAAATTAATGAGATGATTGTTTGCATTTTTATAGCCTCAGTTATTTGTTGTTCTCTTTACTCATAGACATGTTTTGATAGGGATTTGATATATTTTGGACATTATGTTAGGATATTTGACCTCCTTAGACATGTATGGAGATTTGGGCGTATAGCGCCAATTTGACTTGATTACTATGTTGACACCTTATCATTATGATATTACGGATACTAACTAATATGATGTTGGTTTGGACCTTATTTATATATGATGGATACTCAGTTTAGTTGCATGCTTGGATTTTATGGATGTATGCCACTTTTATTTATCTCTATGGCTAACTCATGGTAAATTGTGTGTAATTATGCATGTTGTCACATTTTTGATTCCAGGATGATGATATGCTAGCATAGATTTCATTGATCGCTTATTGAGTAGTTGATTTACATTGTATCGAACAGGTGCGTTTAATGTGTGCAATGAGTGTGCAGGTGACAGGTCACAGGAGAATGTGGGATTCAGGGCAGCTACACAAATTTTGCACAAGCGGCCCACGGGGCTAAGTCCTAACCATGTTTATTGTATGAGGCCTTAGTATTAGATTTCATTATTTTGGGCACCATGAGTGACCCTCATTTGTAATGTAGTATGTCATGTAATATTAATCTTGTTTAGGATGTTTAGTTGCTTTGTAAACTTGATTTGGGGACTTAATGGTCCCCACTTGCATTGAGTTTTGTGTTTGGGTAATGATGTAATTAATTAGAGGGGAATAGGGTCACATGTGAACCCTTGGGTGGGCCCCACATCCTCTACACTTGTGCCCAAATGTGTCAAACCCGAAATTTGGCTATTTTAGGCATTTTAAGTGACCCCTTTTAAGTTTGGGAGTTCACTTAGCATGAAAATAGGCCCTTGGACCCTACCTAATAGGTAGGGGGGCTTAATTCCAAGGCATAGAGGGAGTTTCCCTCCCATTTTTCCTCCCTTTGGTCACATCCATATAAGGTGGATTGGTATGTGTGTTTTGTTAAAAGTTGCACAAGTTTGTTTTGTTTTTCATTTTGGGTAATTTGGGAGAAAAGTGTTAAAGCTATTTTATCTTTTCTCTATTTTATTTTGAGAATCTTTGACCTTGAGGGAAGAGAGGGGTGACACATGTCACCCCCTCATTTGTGAGGATTTTTGTTGGCTTCTCTTCAAATTCTCCCTCATGGGGAAAGAAGAGGACTTTTTTTTGAGCTTTTGCTTGGAGGCTTGGGATTTTTGGAGCTAGAGCTTGTTTGGATAAGGAAGAGGAAAATCTAGAGTGTTGGAGAGCTTTTGGAGGTAGGCTCCTTGAGTTAATTTTATGTTTTATAATATGTTGGATCTTAGTCTTGTTTTGTTTAAAATGTGTTTTGTTTCTTGTGTGTTGCTAGTTGTTGAGTATGTTTTCTGTTGTTTTAATTTTGTCTCCATCCATCATATGGCATGATGGATTTTAGAGTTTATGGGGGAAGAGATAGGGATTTTCCCTCTCAAACCTCATGGCTTGATGGACAAACCATGTAGGTTCTTTTTTTACTCCCCTCATATGGTTTGAGGTGGGGAAGGTGGTTCATATGGTTTGAACCCCCTTCCCCATTCTTGTTGAGGAAACCCAATGGGTTTGAAAATCCTCCCAAGAAGGATTTTGGTGAATGGATGGATAAATAAGGAGGGTTTGATGACTTTGGAGGAATAAGGAGGTTTTGAAGATTATTGTTTATGTGCATCCAATGTTGGACTACACTTTTGGCACTTGGAGATCTCTTCTTCTCTTCCCCATTTTGGAGGTAGAATATGGTTTCTCCTCCTTTCCTTCTTTGCAAAAATTTGTGTTTTTCTTAGTGTTTGGATTGTCTTGATGTGAAAAGTATAATGTGGTTATGTATCCCTTTATCTTGTGCAAAGTTTGTGGAAGCTAGCTCTCTCTCCCATGGGCTTGGGGGAGGCTAGCATGTCTTCCAACCTTGGAAAGGCATGTAATGATGCCTAAAGGTTGGGTGGTTAAACAAGTTTTTTCTCCTTGTGTTGGTTCTTTAAAAACTTTTTGAAGTTGGAGCTCAAGTGGGAGATAGTTGGAGTTGCCATTTGTCATCATGGTTCTTCATTGTTACCTCTCATTGCAACTATATGGATATGGCTATGTGGAAACTCTCATTGTCCTGTAAAATCATCTTTTGTATTTGGGTTTACTTGTAAAATTGAGTCACAATGGGTTGTGCAACCTTCCTTTCAATCTTGAAGTGAAGTCTTTTAATGATTCCATTGTATATCTTAATTATTAGAAAAACATGTTGTAGTTGAGAGTTAAGACTCATTGAAAAAAAAAATCTTGTAAAATAGTTATTTACTCTAAATGCATTGAATTGTAACTCTCTTTTTTTTTAAAAGAAAGATTATTTAATGGAAATATGCTTCTACAAAAGAAATTATATTACTTGGTTGGATATCTTATTTGTTTGAAAATCTGAAATATGCATTTTGCTAAGAGCATTGGAAAGGAAATCTAACCATAGCATAGAGCTTTAGGATTATCATTAAATGAAAATACCATCATCCTTTTAATAGGTCTTTCTTGCAAATTTTGGTAGCATTCTACAATGAAATAAATTAGTCCTTTTCTACTGCTTTCCATGTAGAAACTTAAAATGATTGTAGTAGAAAAATCGAAATTCAATATTAATTCTTTCTTTCCAATTTTCAAATATATTCCAAGTATTTCTCTTTTGAACTATTTGGCTACATTTTCCTTCTACCACATAAATAAGAAATTTATCTTAACATGATATATTGGAAAAGAGTAGTGAGTCTCATACTCCACAACAAATGTCCAAACACATTTTATTAATTTACAACTTGGGATAGTTTTTTTTTTAGTAATACATGAGATGTAACTTTTATACAAAAAATAATAATGAATAGAAATATACATATACAGTTATCTTATACTATTGAACTATGTTAAACTTTTACATAGTTACACATTAATGTATGTATTAATATAGTTGTATAATATACTTATGATTTCTATTAGTATTTATAAAATAAATATATATATATATAATAAATGTATTATAATTTTATATAGTAAAATATAAATATAGTGTATCATATAAATATACTAAATTTTATATATTATAAAATAAATATAATATATTATATATATAAACTTTATAATAAAGAATAAACAAACGGAAAAAAAAAACAAAACATACAAACTTTTCCCAAAAAAAAACTGCGTGGGATTTAGGGTAAGGGAAATGGAGTTTTTTTTTGGGGAGGGCCGAACCCTCCCCAAACCAGGGGCACCCACCGCTCCTACCCCCACACATGCGCAACACACTCCCTCTCCACGCACCTTTACACCCTCTCCCCTTACTTCCCACACATCCCTCACTTCGCACAAACCATCCCCTTCTCCAATTTGCCGCTTATAGCTTCTCAGGCCATGTTCTTTTCACCTGCGGTTTTGATTCTTTCGGATTTCAAAAAAAATCAGTTTTATTATTTTTCTTGGGTTTTATATATATATATATATATATATATATTCATAGATTTATCATATATATGTATATATATAACAAATATATATCAAATAATAAAAAATCATAATAAAATAAATAAATGAAAATAAACTTGTGGGTATGAAAGGAATGCCCAAATCTGAGGAGATCTCAGTTGGGTGGGCATATAAAAAGAGATAATAATGCAATAATATTAAGATCCTCCTCATCAAAAGAGAAATTCCATGAATCCATCTCTCCCTTAGCTCCTCCACAACCTGCACATTCAAATGACAAAACAAAACAAAATGAGAAGAAGAAAAGAAGGGAAAAGAAAAACATAGAGATGTTTAGGGCAACCTTAGGGTAAAATTTGAAATCAATGGTTAATATTTGATCTATCCTAGGGCTCTCATTCAACCCTACACTCTTTAAGTCATGCACTTTTTATGGGAATGAAAAAATAAAATGAATAGGGGTGTGTGAGCAAAACTAATACAAAAGGGGGGGACTAATTAAGTTATAAAGGGGTGTATACTTTTAATTGTGACCCTAGTGAACTTAATAGAATAAAATAATTAAATTATCATTGGGCTAGTGTTTATTTAATTTTGGGTAAATTAAATTAAGATAAATTAATTATTAACAGGAAACAGTGAGGCAGATATTAGTATTATTTTAGTTTCACTTTAAAAAAAAAAATTACCCAAATTTTTAGTGACACTTTGGTATGGTTTCTGGTGTCCCGAGGTGGGGCATTACATTTGGTATCAGAGTGAGGTTCACACACGTGGACACTCTGGGTAATTAACTTAACTTAAATATTTTAATAACATTACAATATAATTTAATAACATAATAATAAAATATTTAATAAAAATATTAATTAAAACATTTCCACAACCATTATAATTTAATAATCTAATAATCTATTTTTCTTACCTCATGTACACAGGATGACACCCATGAGGTGAGGATCGGTTAGGGATTTGGGACGTAGTTCACCTATGCCTAAACCACAGGCACCCAAGTTAGGACCTCAAGATCTGTAGAGGCTCTTCAATCAGTTGATCGGTGTTGTGCAGCAATGCCTCCCCACCACCACAGGAGGCGAGAGAGAGGAGGATATCCAGTTAGGAGATGAGGAGCCGATAGGTGAGGATGCGCACTCAGAGCCGCCAGAGCATGATACCCTTAGGCGAGGAGAGGTCACGTATCCCTTCCTTTTCACCATGAGAGGGTGGCCTCGTACCGTCGTAGCCGTTCACACAGCTCTTGAGGGACCATTTGGAGATAGGCGACCCCATTCACCTATTGGACCGCATCGCCAGAGATCGTGACACAGGCAGTGTGATTAGGGATCTTCTTCGCTTGTAGCCTACCTACTGTACACAGGCTCTACAGATGGCTTTGGGGGCTGAGTCATGGCTCCTTAGCCTGGATAGCTACTTTGGCTTGCACTCTTATGAGAGCAATGTCAAAGCCAGGTTTTCCATACACCTCCTCCAAGATGCAACAGAATGTTTGGTGGAGGAATGAGGAGTGCCAGGAAGAATCCATTTGACTTCGAGAGACAGTGACCTGGGAGTTGTTTCGAGGAGTGTTTCAGGGCTCGTTATATGTCAGAGCAATTTCATGAAGAAGAGGATTGATGAGTTTCATGAACTTATGACAGGGCTCTAGCACATTATCATAGTATGAGAGCAGGTTCTTGGATCTTGTGCAGTATGTGGACTACTTTGCAAGATGAAAAATTACAGGTAAACAGGTTTATTCAGGGCCTAAATGCAGACATAGCAGGAGCAGTTATGATGTTATCTCCTCCCACACTTGAGAAGGATGTTGAGAAGGCCTACTTAGCCTAAGGAGAAGATGACCAGGGCATAGGAGCACCGAGATAGAAACAAGAGCAAGTTTTAGGATAGGATACAAGCCTTTCAGAGTCAGAGGAAACATGGGGTACAACACCACCCCCTAAAGGAGGATTCTTGGCCTCCACCAGTAGCTATCGAGGGCTCCACCACATCCAAAATAGCAGACATAGCAGCAGGGCCACCAATAGCAGAGGGCTAGACAGAACCCAAAGCTTGCAAAGAGGTGGTACTAGAGGAGGTTTTGGTGGAGCTCATGGATAGGAGATATGGTACTCAACAGGTATAAACAACCTCGCACGCAGCGGTCTGCTAGGGTTGGTCTCGACAAGATCAGTTCACTAAAGTATAGGAGGGACCCTATCTCAGAGGGGTATAGGAGGATGCTTTATTCGTGGGTCCCCTAATCATTATGTGCATATGTGCCTGCACAAACTATACTACCATGGATATACAAAGAGTTCCTAGATCCGAGCAAGATAGTGGGTGACATGGGACATGCTCATCATGTATATGTAGAGGTTGACAACCGTCAAGCTAAGAATCATGCCATAGTCATTGAGATGACAGGTACTATCAGGGGTATTCTCTGTCTCGGTAATTTTTTATTCAAGTGCTTCAGATTCTTTTATATCTCCTTCTGTAGTGGACTAGTGTGAGCTAGTGGTGGCTAGGCAACTATATAGTTGGTAGGTTGAGTTGGCCTCTGGGACCAAACTCATTGTGGACACGTATGTGGAGAGTTGTGTACTTTATTTGGGAGTCTTATCCACTACACTTGACCTCTGATTTATTCCTCTAGGTTCCTATTAGGTTGTTTTAGGTATGGATTGGCTCGAGACTCATCGAGCCAAGGTGGATTGCAGAAATAAGGTCATTGTGTGTCAGGATGATCTTGGGAGTGTGTTTTGATCTCAGGGATGCAAAGGCCTATCTCCTTACACATGATATCAGCTAAGCAACTCAAGTGTATCATGCGTAAAGGTTTTCAGTTTATTTCTATCACCATTAGTGATCGATCAGAGAGAACTCCAGAGCATTCACCCTTAGATGTTCATGCATTTTTTAGGGAGTATACAGATGTGTTTCCAAGTGAGCTTCCAAGGTTACCACCCTACAAAGAGGCAGATTTCACCATTGATTTAGTGTGAGGATCCGCACTAGTTTCTAGGGCACCCTATCGGATGATGACCCCAAAGCTTCATGAGCTCAAGATTTAGTTAGAGAAGTTGTTGGAGAAGGGTCTCATTTATCATAGTGTATCTCTTTGGGGAGCGCCAGTCATATTTCTAAAGAAGAAGGAAATTTCTATCATACTTTGTGTAGACTTCAGGAAGCTCAAAAAAGTCATGATAAAGAACCGTTATCCTCTTCCTAGGATTGATGACTTGTATGATCAGATGCGGGGAGTGAGATTGTTCTCCAAAATCGATCTCAACTGAGGGTATCATCAGTTGCGCATTTCGGATGTAGACATTCATAAGACATCTTTTCGTACATCTTATGGGAATTATGAGTTCACCATTGTTCCATTTGGTTTGACCAATGCCCTAGCTATCTTCATGAGCCTCATGAAAAGAGTTTTCAGGACCTTTTCTGGATCGATTTTTCGTAGTGTTCCTAGATGATATATTGATATATTATCATTTTGAGGAGGAACATGAGGAGCATTTGAGATAGGTACTACAGGTTTTGAGAGAATAGAAGTTGTATGGGAACTTGGAAAAATACAGATTCTTTCAGATAGAGATTCAGTATTTGAGTCACACCATTTCAGGTGGGGGTATCTCGGTAGATACCTCTAAGATACAGAGTCATATCATTGATTGGACAGTGCCCACATCAGTGACTAGAGGTGAGGAGTTTTCATGGGCATTGGTAGAGTCTTACTGTAGATTTGTAGAAGAATTTGTATCAGGATTGCTGCATCCTATTACTTCTCTTAAGTGAAAAGGGAAGAAGTTTGACTGGTCAGAGAAGTGTGAGTAGTTTTTTCAATTACTTAAGGAGAGACTGACCACGGCACCTATCTTAGCAGTTCCAGATCTGACAGGATATTTTTTGGTTTGCATTGATGCTTCATTAGAGGGTTTGGGTTTAGTTCTTATGTGGAATCATTAGGTAATTTCTTTTGAGTCACGTAAGATCAAGGATTATGAGATTAACTATCTTACCCATGACTTGGGAGCTTGTAGTAGTAGTCCATGCACTTGTGCGTTGGCGTCATTTCCTTTTGGGTAGACTGTTCATTTTGAGGACTGACCACCATATTTTAGAACATATCTTCTCATAGCTGAACCTCAACGCTCAACAACAACGTTGGATAAAGATCCTATGTGAGTATGACATGGAGGTACAGTATATCAAAGAAAAGGAAAATGTTGTTGTAGATGCTCTTAGTCGATGACAACATGTACTTGCATCATTAACGTTGCAGTCAGACTTGAGAGGCATGATTCTTGAGCATCTTCGAAAGGAAAAGTTTTATGAGGGTGCTAGAAAGATGTTGGAGTCACAGGGTACATTAGAGGGCAGATATTCAGGGTGCATTTTAAATAGAGGTGGTTTACTCTAGTTCCATAGGTGCATTTATGTGCCTAAGTCAAGTGAGTTGTGTAGTTTCATCCTTAAAGAGGGTCATCCAGCTCCTTATGTAGCACATCCAAGAGTGAAGAAAATGCACGCCGATATGAGGGAGTTATATTATTGGCCAAGTCTTTGATGGGACATAGTAGATTTTTTTGCACGTTGCCTTAAGTGTCAAAGGGTCGAGGTAGAGCATTATCATCCCACATGAATTTTTCATCCTCATGATATTCCCGAGTGGAAATGGGATGTGATCTCCATGGATTTCATAGAAGGAATTCCTTTGTCTTCTTATCATCATGATTCCATTATGGTTACTGTGGATAATTTGACCAAGGTTACCAATTTCTCGCCAACCAAGGTCACCTATAATGCACAGGCCATCACCAAAGTATTTATGGAGGACATTATTAGGTTGCATGGGATTTCGAAGACTATCTTCAATGACAAGGATACCATTTACACATCAATTTTCTAGACTTCCTTTTAGGCCACTCTGGGTACGCAGCTTAATTTCAGCTCAACATATAATCCAAAGACATATGGAAAAATAGAGAGGGTTAATCAGGTACTGGAGGACATATTTAGGATGCAAGTGATGGACCAGCAGAAGAAGTGGGAAAATTATCTTCATTTACTTGATTTTTCATACAACAATAGCTATCACCGTTCCATTGGTATGGCTCCCTACTAGGCTTTGTATGGATGACCTTGCAGGACACCTCTGAGTTGGGACAAACTAGATGATAGGATCATTCTGGGACTAGCTTATCTTAAAGACGTAGAGCAACAGGTTGTTCTGATTAGACATTGTCTTAAGCAGGCTAGAGCGGGCCACAAGGCGTATGTAGACACTAAGAGGACTGATCATCACTTTTTAGTGGGTGACAAAGTTTTCTTGAGAGTTCCTCCTCATAAGACTCCAATCTATTGTGGAAAGGGTTCTAAGCTTTCACCTCATTTTTTGGGCCCTTTTTATATTTTAGAGGTCATCGGTCCAGTTTCCTATCACCTAGCTTTTCCACCATGCCTTGCATGGGCCCACGATGTATTTCATGTTTCTGTACTTCGTAGATATATACCTGATGTTTCTCATGTTCTAGATTGGTCAGCATTATAGGTAGAGGAAGGAAGGCAGTGGAGACTGGAGGCGGTACGCATACTGGAGCACCGAAGGTTGGCCCTTCAAATTCGAGACTTGGACCAGGTTAGAGTGCAGTGGGACAGATATGATGAGACAAAAACTACCTGGGAGGATACTACACCATTGAGGGCCAGTTATCCCTATCTCTTTTAGTGACTTCTAGGAGAAATTCTAATTTTAGGAGAGGGGGATGTAGTGCCCAAATTTTTATAGCCTTATTTATTTGTTGTTCTCTTTACTCATAGACATATTTTGAACGAGATTGTATATATTTTGGACATTATGTAGGATATTTGACCTCCTTAGACATGTATGGAGATTTGGGCGTATAGCAATAATTTGACTTGATTACTATATTGACACCTTACCTTATGATGTTATGGATACTAAATAATATGACGTTGTTTGGACCTTATTTATATATGATGGATACTCAGTTTAGTTGCATGTTTGGATTTTATGGATGTATGTCACTTTTATTTATCGTTATGGCTAACTCATGGTAAATTTTGTATAATTATGCATGTTGTCACATTTTTTATTCCAGGATGATGATGATATGCTAGCATACATTTCAGTGATCACTTATTGAGTAGTTGATTTACATTGTATTGGATAGGTGTGTCTAGTGTGTGCAATGAGTGTGCAGGTGACAGGTCATAGGAGAACGTGGGATTCAGGGAAGCTACGTAAATTTTACACAAGTGGCCCATGAAGCTAAGTCCTAACCATGTTTATTGTATGAGGCCTTAGTATTAGCTTTCATTATTTTGGCCACCTGGAGTGACCCTCATTGGTAATGTAGTATGTCATGTACTATTAATCTTGTTTAGGATGTTTAGTTTCTTTGTAAACTTGATTTGAGGACTTAATGGTCCCCACTTTCATTAAGTTTTGAATTTGGGTAATGATGTAATTAATTAGAGGTAGAGGGGATTAAGGTCACATGTGAACCCTTGGGAAGGCCCCACATCTTCTACACTTGTTCCCAAATGTGCCAAACCCGAAATTTGGCTATTTAAGGCATTTTAAGTGACCCCTTTTAAGTTTGGGAGTTCACTTAGCATGAAAATAGGCCATTGGAACATACCTAATAGGTAGGGGGGCTTAATTCTAAGTCATAGAGGGATTTTCCCTACCATTTCCCTCCCTTTGGTCACATCCATGTAAGGTGGATTGGTATGTGTCTTTTGTAAAAAGTTACACTAGTTTGTTTTATTTTTCATTTTGGGTAATTTGGGAGAAAGGTGTTAAAAGTTATTTTATCTTTTTTCTCTTTTAATTTGAGAATCTTTGACCTTGAGGGAAGAGAGGGATGAAACATGTCACCCCCTCATTTGTGAGGATTTTTTATGGCTTCTCTTCAAATTCTCCCTCATGGGGAAAGAAGAGGACTTTTTTTGGAGCTTTTTGCTTGGAGGCTTGGGGATTTTGGAGCTAGAGATTGATTGGATAAGGAGGAGGAAAAGCTAGAGTGTTCGAGAGATTTTGGAGGTAGGCTCCTTGAGCTCATTTTATGTTGTATAATATGTTAGATTTTAGTCTTGTTTTTTTTAAAATGTGTGTTGTTTCTTGTGTGTTGCTAGTTGTTGAGTATGCTTTGTGTTGTTTTATTTATTTTTTCCATCCATCATATGACATAATGGATTTTGGAGTTTATGGGGGAAGAGAGAGGGATTTTCCCTCTCAAACCTCATGGCTTGATGGATAAACCATGTAGGTTATTTTTTTACTCCCCTCGTATGGTTTGAGGTGGGGAAGGTGGTTCATATGGTTTGAAACCCCTTCCCCATTCTTATTGAGGAAACCCAATGGGTTTTAAAATCCTCCCAAGAAGGATTTTGGTGAATGGGTGGAGAAATAAGGAGGGTTTGATGACTTTGGAGGAATAAGGAGGTTGTGAAGATTATTGTTTATGTGCATCCAATGTTGGACTACACTTTTGGCACTTGGGGATCTCTTCTTCTCTTCCCACATATGGTTTGTTGTGGACAAGGATTTTTCATATGGTTTGAACCTCCTCCATCCTTGGCAAGGAAACTGTTAGGAAATAAGAGATAAAATATGCGGAATAATCCCTCACAGAATCGCAACAGTAGAAACTAATATGCAGGACTTATTACAGATCTCAAATAAAATTACAGATTAAAATAACACAACACAAAGAGACAGTATTTAACGTGGTTCACCCAATTTGAGCTACGTCCACCAAGAATCACTTTCTCAGATTTTATTACAAGCCACCGCTCTCTCAATACAATACCCAAATCCATTTGGAGCTATGCTCAACAAACTCTACAGAATTCACACCCGAATTCAAAACACATCTGCAATACATTTGCTTGTGCTATTTCTATCATATGCATAAGACCATATAAATAGACAACTGCTTAAGCAGTTTTACAAAACCGTGGGTATCAAACAATGGGAAAAAACAAAACCGTCCCATAAACCTATGGGTAGCCAAAGAGGTGGTTTTACAAAACAATGGGTACCGAAAAACCATGGGCCCAAAAACAGCCCATAATGGTTACCCATTACCCATGGGTTAATAAACCACCCATGAAAATTTCGGCTTCAGGGGCTTCACCCCTGAACCCCCCTGACATGCTCACTAGTGAGCGGGACCACCGTAAAAATACTCGAGTGTAACACATAGAAGGTGTACCACACTCTAACATGAAAATAGGCTCCACAAACATAACAATCTCCCACTTGGAGACTGATTTCCACTGAGAAAGCTTCTCAACCCTTCACTATCATCCGCGAAGGCCAACCAAAGCTGAACATAGCTTTATTTTATCCCTTGTGACCACCTTGGTCATCATGTCTGCAGGATTCTGACTGGTATGAATCTTCTCCAACTTCAACTTATCTTCCTCCAAAGCTGTCCTGATGAAGTGATATCTCAACTGTATATGCTTCGTCCTGGAGTGGAAAGCAGAGTTCTTAGCTAGGTGTATAGCACTCTGACTATCACTATGCAACTTACATTCCTCCTGCTTATGCCCCAACTCCTTAAGAAATTGTTGTAACCAAATCATCTCTTTGCTTGCCTCTGTGGCAGCAACATACTCAGCCTCCGTGGTTGACAAAGCCACCAGCTTCTGTAGTTGTGAAATCCAGCTCACTATTGTCCCACCTATAGTATAAATATAACCTGTCGTGCTCCTCCTGCTGTCTACATCTCCAGCCATGTCTGAATCTACATAACCATGTAAAGTGGTGTCTGATCCACTATAGCACAAAACTGTCCCCATGGTCCCTCTCAAATACCGAAGGATCCACTTTACTGCTTGCCAATGCTCTTTACCTGGATCACTCATAAATCTACTCACAGCTCCCACTGCATGGGCAATATCAGGCCTAGTGCACACCATAGCATACATCAAACTGCCAACTGCTGATGAGTAAGGTACCTTGGACATCTGGTTTCTTTCCTGCTCTGTCTTGGGACACTGCTCCTTTGATAACTTAAAATGGCCTGCCAAAGGAGTCCCAACCGGTTTAGCATCCTACATGTTAAACCTATCCAATACCTTCTTAATGTACTCTTCCTGAGATAAAGTCAGCTTCTGTTCCTTCCTATCCCGAGTTATCCTCATACCAAGGATTTGTTTGGCTGCCCCCAAATCCTTCATATCAAAGGATTCACTTAGCTGTTTCTTGAGTACTTTTATTTCCTACATGTTTTTACCTGCAACCAACATGTCATCAACATACAAACACAGGATAATATAACTTCCATCCTCAAATTTCTTTGTATACACGCAATGGTCAGAATGACATCTAATATAACCTTGCTCCATCATGAAGCTATCAAACTTCTTATACCATTGACGTGGAGCTTGTTTCAAGCCATACAAGCTCTTCTTTAGTTTACACACCATCTCCTCTTTACCTTTGACCTCATAGCCCTCTGGTTGCTACATATATAGTTCCTCCTCCAAATCACCATGGAGAAATGCAGTCTTTACATCTAACTGTTCTAAGTGTAAGTCTTCTGCTACCACTATTCCAAGAACAGTTCTAATAGAAGTCATTTTTACTACAGGAGAAAATATCTCATCAAAATCTATACCTTGTTTCTGTGCAAACCCCTTGACCACCAACCGGGCCTTATATCTTTTCTTTCCTCCTTCTTCATCTTTAACTCTGTACACCCACTTGTTCTGCAATGCTCTTTTTCCTTCGGTAGCTTCACCAAATCCCAAGTCTGGTTCTCCATGAGAGACTTATGCTCCTCATCCATGGCTTGCTCCCACTTCTTACTGGCATCTACCTGCATTGCTTCATCAAAGCTCTCTGGCTCTCCACTATCAGTGAGTAATAAATAATAAAGAGAAGGAGAAAAACGTTCAGGTTCTTTTCTTACCCTAGAAGACCTCCTCACTGTAGGAGTTTGGGGTTCCTATTGAGTAGGTTCCTAAACTGATTCATGGGTCACTTTCCCATCTGGAAGATCCTCTACCATTGCATATTCTTTCTTGGATTCTTCCCTATTTTCCTGCAACTATTGCTTATACATGACTTTCTCATTAAAGACCACATCCCTAGACCAAATGATTTTCTTGTCCTTAATACTCCAACATTTAAATCCAAAGTCATCACCACCATAACCAATGAAAGTACATTTTTCTGATTTAGCCTCTAGCTTGGTCCTATCATCCTTGTCTATATGAACAAACACCTCACATCCAAAGACTCTAAGAAATGAATAATCAAATTTCTTACCATACCATGCCTCCTCAGGTATGCCTCCATCCAAGGCACTTGAGGGTCCTCTGTTTATCAAGTACACAGCTGTGCTCACCACTTCTACCCAAAAAGAAAGAGGCAGTCCTACATGTAACCTCATGCTCCTAGCACGTTCCATTATTGTTCTGTTCATCCTTTCTGATACCCCATTCTGCTGCGGAGTTCCTGGAACCATCTTTTTCCTGTGGATTCCATTCTTAGAACAATAATCATTAAATTCATTGCTGCAATACTCCCCTCCATTATCTGACCTGAGACATTTTAGCTTAAGACTTGTTTCATTCTCTACCAAGGCTTTCCATTTAACAAAAGTTTCAAATACATCAGATTTGTTTCTAATACAATAAACCCAAACTTTCCTTGTTGCATCATCAATAAAAGTAACATAATAACTTGAACCCCCAAGAGATGATACCTGAGCCGGCCCCCACACATTAGAATGTACCAGCTCTAACTTACTCTCTTTCTTCATAGGTCCAACCTTGAGAAACCTTACTCACTTTTGTTTCCCATATATGCAGTTCTCACAGAAATCCAAACCTATTTTTGTATATCCAGGAAAATTCTTCTTTATGATGTTCATGCCCTTATGGCTCATATGACCGAGCCTATAGTGCCATAATGTTGTATCTGCATCTGAAGCCACAAGATTACAATCATTAGTACTATCAGTGGTTAAATACAAGGTTCCAACCTTCTTACCTATTTGCCACCACAAGAGCACCCTTGGTAACCTTCCAAGAGTTAGCTGTAAATATCACAGTACAACCATCACTTCCTAATTGGCCCCGCCGATATCAAATTTCTCCTTAATGTAGGCACATGTCTGACATCCTTCAATAGCCATGTATTCCCATTCTGCATCTTAACCTGAACAGAACCTTTTCCAACTATACTGCAAGGCTCATCATCACCAAGAAAAACATGCCCAAAATCCCCTTGAACATAATCAACAAAATAATGCCTATGTGGAGTAGCATGAAAAGAAGCCCCTGAATCTAAAACCCAAGATTCAGTAATATTATGCAAAGAAAGAATCAAAGCATCCTGACATACATTACCCGATGCCACATTTTCCTCCTTGTTTTCTTCCTATTGTTTCTTCTTGTCCCAAAGCTCCCAACAATCCTTCTTTGCATGCCCAGACTTTCCACAATTCCAACATACAATCTTTCTCTTGGATTTTGACCTTGCCCGATCTTTCGATTTTCCACGGTTTCCTCTATTCTTCTGTCTCCCTCTAGTTTCCACTGTCAAAGCATTCCCTGAAGTAGAAGATTCCTCAAAGCTTTTTCTTCACATTTCCTCGCTTAGAATCACCCCTACAACATCCTCAAACTTCAACTTCAAGTTAGCTGGAACCGAGTTGCTTACCGCCATTACCAGGCTATTCCAACTTTCAGGTAAAGAGCACAGAATTAATAAAGCCCTAACTTCTTCATCAAATTCTATTGTAACTGAAGCTAGCATATTCACAACCATATTGAAATCATTTAAATGATCTACTACTGAACTATTCTCAGACATCTTCATATTAAACAACTTTTTCATTAAAAATATCTTATTAGAGGCAGAGGGTTTTTCATACAACTTCCCTAATGCATCCATTAGATCTTTTGTAGTCTTTTCCTTTGAAACATTAAATAATACCGAAGATGCAAGACACAGTCATACCGGATCATTCCAAGTGCCTTCCGATCCAACAAATCCCATTCCTTTTATTTATTTATTAGGATAATTTTTACATCTATCATAGCTTGCGAGTTGTGTGGGTTTGTTCACTAACTTCTCAGTACAACCAGAGTATAAATATCCTTCTGATAAAGGTAATCTTCCATCTGCATCTTCTATTATCATTTGAGATCAGACTGGAAAAATTATGCCTTTCACCCGTTGAATTTATCAACCCTAGATCTTCCATCATCTGCCATAGCTCCCACTCAAGATAAAACTTTCCCTATGATTCAACACTTCAGCAAACCAAACCAGGCTCTAATACCAATTGTTAGGAAATAAGAGATAAAATATGTGGAATAATCCCTTACAGAATCGCAACAGTAGAAACTAATATTGCAAAAAATATTACAGATCTCAAATAAAAGTGTAGAATAAATAACACAACACAGAGAGACAATATTTAACTTGGTTCACCCAATTTGGGCTACATCCACCAAGAATCACTTGCTCAGATTTTATTACAAGCCTCCACTCTCTCAATACAATACCCAGATCCGTTTAGAGCTATGCTCAACAAACTCTACAGAATTCACACCCGAATTCAAAACACATCTGCAATACATTTATCTTGTCTTTCTATCATATGCATAAGACCATATAAATAAAAAACTACTTAAGTAGTTTTACAAAACCATGGGTATCAAACAATGGGCAAAAAAAACACTGTCCCATAAACCTATGGGTAGCTGAAGAGGTGGTTTTACAAAACAATGGGTACCGAAAAACCATGGGCCCAAAAACAACCCATAACAGTTACCCATTACCCATGGGTTAATAAACCACCCATGAAAATTTGCTTCAGGGGCTTCGCCCCTGAACCCCCTGACCTGCTCACCGGTGAGCGGGACCACCATAAAAATACCTAGTGTAACACATAGAAGGTGTACCACACTCTAACATGAAAATAGGCTCCACAAACATAACATGTGGTTATGTCTCCCTTTATCTTGTACAAAGTTTGTGGAGGCTAGCTCTCTCTTCCATGGGCTTGGGGGAGGCTAGCATGTCTTCCAACCTTTAAAAGGCATGTAATGATGCCTAAAGGTTGGGTGGTTAAACAAGATTCTTCACATTGTGTTGGTTCTTTAAAAGCTTTTAAAGTTGGAGCTCAAGTGGAAGATAGTTTGAGTTACTTGTTGTCATGGTTCTTCTTTGTTACCTCTCATTGCAGCTATATGGATATGGCTATGAGTGATCTCTAATTGTCTTGTAAAAGCATCTTTTGTATTTGGGTTTACTTGTAAAATTGAGTCACAATGGTTATGCAACCTTCCTTTCAATCTTGAAGTGAATTTTTTTAATGATTCCCTTATATATCTTAATTATTGGAAAAACATGTTGTAGTTGAGAGTTAAGAATCATTGAAAAATAAATCTTTTATAATTATTTAATCTAAATGCATTGAATTGTAACTATTTTTTTGAAAAGAAATATTATTTAATGGAAATAGGTTTCTACAAAAGAAATGATTTTACTTTTTTGGAGATCTTATTTGTTTGAAAATCTGAAATATCCATATTGCTAAGAGCATTGGAAAGGAAATCTAACCATAACATAGAAATTTAGGATTATCATTAAATGGAAATACCATCATCCTTTTAATAGGTCTTTCTTGCAAATTTTTGGTAGCATTCTACAATGAAAATAAAATTATTCATTTTCTACTACTTCCATGTAAAACTTATTAAATGATTGTAGTAGAAAAATTGAAATTCAACATTAATTCTTTCTTTCCAATTTTAAGATATATTCCAACTATATTTTGAACTATTTTACTACATTTTCCTTCTATCACATAAATAAGAAATTTATCTTAACATAAATGTATTGGAAAAGAGTAGTGAGTCTCATACTCCTCAAAAAATGTCCAACCACATTTTATTAATTTACAACTTTGGATAGTTTTGATTTTAGTAATACATGAGATGTAACTTTTATACAAAAATAATAATAAATAGAAAATACATATACATTTATCTTATACTATTGAAATATGTTAAAATTTTACATAGTTACAAATTAATGTAGGTATTAATATAGTTGTATAATATACTTCTTAGTATTTATATATATATATATATATATATATATATATATATATATATATATATATATATATATAAAAGGTAAGTGTATTATAATTTTATATAGTAAAATATAAATATAGTGTATCATATAAATATACTAAATTTGAAAGATTATAAAATAAATATAATATATTATCCACCTATATTAAACTTTTAATACAAAAAAAATAAACAAAAAAAAACAAAACATACAAACTTTTCTGAAAAAAAACCTGCGTGGGATTTAGGGTAAGGAAATGGAGTTTTTTGGGGAGGGCCAAACCCTCCCCCACACGAGGCGCACCCACCACTCCTACCCCACATATGTGCAACACAATCCCTCTCCACGAACCTCTATGCCCTCTCCCCTTACTTCCCACACATCCGTCACTTCGTACAAACCCTCCCCTTCTCCAATCCGCCGCTCAGAGCTTCTCAGGCCACAGTCTTTTCACATGCGGTTTTTATTCTTTCAGGTTTCAAAAATATTCAGTTTTATTATTTTTTTGGGGTTTTATATATATATCTTCAAGAGGTTTTGCAATCTATAACAAAATAATAATAATAAAATAAATAAATAAAAATAAACTTGTGGGTATGAAAGGAATTCCCAAATCTAAGGAGATCTCAGTTGGGTGGGCATATAAAAGAGATAATAATGAAATAATATTAAGATCCTCCTCATCAAAAGAGAAATTCCATGAATCCATCTCTCCCTTAGCTCCTCTAATTCAAATGACAAAACAAAAAAAAATGAGAAGAGGAAAAGAAGGGAAAAGAAAAACATAGAGATGTTTAGGGAAACCTTAGGGTAAAATTTGAAATCAATGGTCAAGATTTGATCTATCCAGGGCTCTCATTCAACCCTACACTCTTTAAGTCATGCACTTTTTATGGGAATGAAAAAATAAAATGAATAGGGGTGTGTGAGAAAACTAATACAAAAAAGGTGGGAACTAATTAAGTTATAAAGGGGTGTAGACTTTTAATTGTGACCCTAGTGAACTTAATAGAATAAAATAATTAAATTATCATTGGGCTAGTGTTTATTTACTTTTGGGTAAATTAAATTAAGATAAATTAATTATTAACAGGAAATAGTGAGACAAACATTAGAATTATTTTAGTTTAACTTTTAAACAATATATATATATATACACCCAAATTTTTAGTGACACTTTGGTATGGTTTCCAGTGCCCTGAGGTGGGGCACTACATTTGGTATCAGAGCGGAGGTTTGCACATGTGGACACTCTAGGTAATAAATTAACTAGGAAACAATATTTTAATAACATTACAAAAATAATAATAATAATAATAATAAATATTGATTAAAACTCTTCCGCAACCATTAAAATTTAATAACCATTTTCCATACCTCATTCACAGGATGGCACCCATGAGATGAAGATTTCTTAGGGGTTTGGGACGTAGTTCGTCTACACTCAAATTACAGGCACCCGAGTTAGGGCCTCAAATCTTAGAGGCCCTTCAGCAGTTGATCTGTGTGGTGCAACAATGGACTTCATCACCACAGGAGGCAAGAGAGGAGAACATTCAGTCAGGAGATGAGGAGTCGATAGGCGAGGATGCACATTCAGAAACACTAGAGCACGAGACCCTGAGATAGGAAAGGTTGCAAATTCCTCCTGTTCACCACAAGAGGGTGGCCTCATACCATTGAAGATGTTCACATAGTCTTGACGGACTATTTGGGGATAGGCGACCCCATTCACCTATTAGACCACAGTGCCAGGATCATGACACTGATAGTGTGATTCATGATCTTCTTTGCTTATATCCTCCTACTTACACCAGCTCTCCAGATGGCTTTGGGGATGAGTCATGGCTCCTTAACCTTGATAGATGCTTTGGCTTACACTCTTATGAGAGCAATTTCAAAGCCAGGTTCGCCATATAACTCCTTCGAGATGCAACATGTGTTTGGTGTAGGAATGAGGAGCGGATGCTCCATTTAACTCGAGAGACAGTGACCTGGGAGTTGTTCAAGGAGCATTTTAGGGCTCGATATATGTCAGATCATTTCATTCAGAAGAGGAATGATGAGTTTCAAGACTTACAATAGGGCTCTGACACAGTAGCTCAGTATGAGAGTAGGTTCTTAGACCTTTTGCAGTATGTGGACTACCTGCAAGATGAGAAATTACAAGTTAATATATTTAATCGGGGCCCTAATGCAGATATAGTAGGAGCAGTTAGGATGTTATCTCCTCCCACACTTGAGAAGGAAGTTGAGAAGGCCTACTTAGCTAAGGAGAATAGAAACAGGGCACAAGAGCACCGAGATAGGAATAAGAGAAAGTTTTAGGATAGGATACAAGCCTTTCAGAGTCAGAGGTCACAGGGGATAGTACCACCCCCTAGAGGAGGATTCTTTCCTCCACCAGTAGCTACAAGGGCTCCACTGCATCCACAACATTAGACACAACATCATGGCCACTTACAATAGAGGTCTAGACAGACCCAAAGCTTACAGAGAGTTTTAATTAGAGGAAGTTTTGGTGGAGTGAGGGATAGGAGATAGGGTACTTACCAGGTACAGCTAGCTCACACACAACAGTCTACTAGGGTTGGGGTGGCAGGATCAGTTCACCAGAGTACAGGAGGGACCCCATCCCAGAGAGGTACATGAGGATGTTTTATTTGTGGGTACCCTGATCATTATGTGCATATGTGTCTGCACAAACCCGCTACCATGGATATGCAGAGAGCTCTTAGATCTGAGCAGATGGTGGGTGACATAGGACACACCCAACGTGTATATGTAGCGGTTGAAAATGAGCAGGACGAGAACTTGGCCATAGTTATTGAGATGACAGGTACTATTAGGGGTATTTCTATCTCAATACTCTTTGATTTTGGTGCTTCAAATTCTTTTATATCTCCTTCTGTAGTGGAATAGTGTGGGCCAGTGGTGGCTAGGAAAATAGATAGTTGACAGGTTGAGTTGACCTCTGGGGCCAAACTCACTATGGACTCGTATGTGGAGAGATGTGTACTTGATTTGGGAGTCTTCTCCACTACACTTGACCTCCAAGTTATTCCTCTAGGTTCCTATGAGGTTGTTTTAGGTATGGATTGGCTCGAGGCTCCTCGAGCTAAGGTGGATTGTAGAAATAATGTCATTGAGTGTCAGGATGATCTTGGGAGTGCAGTTGTGATCTTGGGGATGTAAAGGCCTATCTCCTTGCACATGATCTTGGCTAAGCAACTCAAGCAGAGCATGTGTAAAGGTTGTCAGTTATTTTCTATCACCATCAGTGATCGATCAGAGAGCACTCCAGAGCATTCACCCTTAGATGTTCTTGATTTTTAAGGGAGTATGTAGATGTGTTTCTAGGCGAGCTTCCAAGGTTACCACCCCAAAGAGAGGTGGATTTCACCATTGATTTAGTGCTAGGATCTGCACTAGTTTCTAGGGCACCCTATCGAATGAAAACTCCAGATATTCTTGAGCTCAAGATTTAGTTAGAGGAGTTGTTGGAGAAGAGTCTAATTCATCCTAATGTATCTCCTTGGGGAGCGCTAGTCATACTTTTGAAGAAGAACGATGGTTCTCTTAGAATTTGTGCAGACTTCAGGAAGCTCAAGAAATTCACGATAAAGAACCGTTATCCTCTTTATAGGATTGATGACTTGTATGATCAGATCTGGGGAGCTAGAGTGTTTTCCAAAATCGATTTCAAGTCAGGGTATCATAAGTTGTGCATTTCGGATACAAAAATTCATAAGACAACTTTTCATACACGTTATGGGCATTATGATTTCATCGTTGTTCCATTTAGTTTGACCAATTCCCTAGCTATCTTCATAAGCCTCATGAATGGAGTTTTCAGGACCTTTTTGGATCGATTTGTCTTAGTGTTCCTAGGTGATATATTGATATATTCTTGTTCCGAGGAGGAACATGAGGAGCATTTGAGATAGGTAATTTAGGTTTTGAGAGAATAGAAGTACAGAAACTTGGAAAAATATAGCTTCTTTCAGACAGATATTCAGTACTTGGGTCACGTCATATCAAGAGAGGGGTATCTCAGTAGATCCCTCTAAGATTTAGGCTATCATGGATTAGCCAGCACCCACATCAGTCACTCAGGTGAGGAGATTTATAGGTTTAGTAGGTTACTATAGTAGGTTTTTTCAGGATTTCTCACCCTATTACTTCCCTTCAGAGAAAAGGGAATAAGTTTGACTGGTCAGAAAAGTGTGAGTAGGCCTTTCAGTTTCTTAAGGAAAGGTTAACCATGGCACCGATTCTAGTAGTTCCAGACCCTACAGAGGATTTTTTTGTTTGTACTGATGCATCAAAAGAGGTTTTTGGAGTCATTCTTGTGTAGGAGCATCGGGTGATTTCCTTCGAGTCACGTAGGCTCAAAGACTATGAACTTAATTATCCTACTCATGACTTGGAGCTTGCAGTAATAGTCCATGCACTTGTGCATTGGCGTCATTTCCTTTTGGGTAGACCGTTCATTTTGAGGACTGACCACCTTAGTTTACAACATATCTTCTCACAGCTAAACCTTAATGCTCGAAAGTGACATTGGATATATTTCATATGTGAGTACAACATGGAGGTACAATATATCAAAGGAAAGGAAAATGTCGTTGCAGATGCACTTAGTTGACAACGACATGTACTTGCATCATTAACATTGCTGTCAGATTTGAGACGCATGATTCTTGAGCATCTTCCAGAGAATAGGTTTTATGAGCGTGCTAGAAATATTTTGGAGTCACAGGGTTCATTAGAGGCTAGATATTCAGGGTGTATTTTAAAGACAGGTGGTTTACTCTGCTTCCATAGGCACATCTATTTGCCTAGGTCTAGTGAGATGCACAAATTCATCCTCAAAAAGGATCATCGAGCTCCTTTTACAGCACATCCAGCAGTGAAGAAAATGTACGCCGATATGAGGGAGTTATATTAATGGCCATGTATTCGACGGGACATAGCAGAGTTTTTTGCACATTGCCTTGAGTGTCAGAGGGTCAAGGCAGAGCATTCTAATCCTGCAAGACTTTTTGCATCCTCGTGATATTCCCGAGTGGAAATGGGATGTGATCTCCATGGATTTCATAGTAGGACTTCCTATGTCTTCTTATCATCATGATTCCATTATGGTTACTATGGATAAGTTGACCTAGGTTGCGCATTTCTCGCCAACCAAGGTCACCTATAATACACAGGCCATCACTAAATTATTTATGGAGGACATTGTTAGGTTACATGGGATTCCAAAGACTATCATCAATGACAGGGATACCATTTACACATCTATTTTCTAGACTTCCTTTCAGGCTGCTCTAGGTACGCAGATTAATTTTAGCTCAACATATCATCCAGAGAGAGATGGATGGAGAGAGAGGGTTCATCAGGTACTGGAGGAAATGTTGAGGATGTATGTGATGGACAAGTAGAAGAAGTGGGAATATTATCTTCATTTAGTTGAGTTTTCATACAACAATAGCTATCATAGTTCCATTAGTATGGCTCCCTACCAGGATTTGTATGGATGAACTTGTAGGACACCTCTGAGTTGGGATAGACTAGATGACAAGATCATTCTAGGACCAGATTATCTTCAGGACTTAGAGCAGTAGGTTGTTTTAATTAGACAGTGTCTTGAGTAGGCTAGAGCATGTCAGAAGGCGTATGCAGACAACAAGAGGACTGATCATCACTTCTCAGTGGGTGACAAAGTCTTCTTGAGATTTATTCCTCATAAGAGTCCAATCTTCTATGGAAAGGGTTCTAAGATTTCACCTCATTTTGTGGGGCCTTTTGATATTTTAGAGGTCTTCGGTCCAGTTTCCTATCGCCTAACTTTTCCACCATGTCTTGCATGGGCCCATGATGTATTTCATGTTTATGTACTTTGTAGATATGTACCTGATGTTTCTCATGTTCTGGATTGGTCGTCATTATAGGTAGAGGAAGGAGGGTAGTGGAGACTAGAGCCAGTATGCATACTGTAGAACCAGCGGTTGGCATTTCAAATTCGAGACTTGGACCAAGTTAGAGTGCAGTTGGAAAAATATGATGAGACAACAACTACCTAAGAGATATACTATACCATTGAGGGCCAGATATCCCTATCTCTTTCATTGACTTCCAGGAGGAAGTCTAATTTTAGGAGAGGGGGATGTAGTGCCCAAATTTTTATAGCCTCAGTTTTTTTTTTCTCTTTACTCATAGACATGTTTTGAATGGGATTTGATATATTTTGGACATTATGTAGGATATTTGAGCTCCTTAGACATGTATGGAGATTTAGGCGTAGAGCTCCAATTTGACTTGATTACTATATTAACACCTTACCTTATGATGTTACTGATACTAACTGATATTAAATGAATTCCCAAATTTGAGAAGATCTCAATTGGGTGGGCATATAAAAGTGATAATAATGAAATAATATTAAGATCCTCCTCATCAAAAGAGAAATTCCATGAATCCAACTCTCCCTTAGCTCCTCCACAACCTGCACATTCAAATGACAAAACAAAAACAAAATGAGAAGAGGAAAAGAAGGGAAAAGAAAAACATAGAGATGTTTAGGACAACCTTAGGGTAAAATTTGAATTCAATGGTCAAGATTTGATCTATCCTAGGGGTCTCATTCAACCCTACACTCTTTAATTCATCCACTTTTTATGGGAATGAAAAAATAAAATGAATAGGGGTGTGTGAGAAAACTAATACAAAAAGGGGGGGAACTATTTAAGTTATAAAGGGGTGTAGACTTTTAATTGTGACCCTAGTGAAATTAATAGAATAAAATAATTAAATTATCATTGGGCTAGTGTTTATTTAATTTTGGGTAAATTAAATTAAGATAAATTAACTATTAATGGGAAACAGTAAGGCAGACATTAGTATTATTTTAGTTTAACTTTTAAACAATATATATATATATATATATACCCAAATTTTTAGTGACACTTTGGTATGGTTTCTGTTGTCCTAAGGTGGGGAACTACACTGATTCATTTTTATGTGATCACAAGTGTTTGAGAGAGCTAAGTCCAAACGAGCTGAGGGAGTCGTCTTAAGGTACAAAGAGTTGTGAAACCAAACGTGGAGAGACGATTGCTGCGCGAAGAGGCTTATGTCCCCATTGACGAAGGGTTTGAGTGAAGCAGAAATTTCGAGGAGGAGCTAGGGCATGCAGATTCAATTTAGGGTTTGATTTTTCTTGTTATAGACGGTAAAAATGTGGATTTTTATGATGACACCAAAAAAATCACCTGTCACAGGCACCAAAGGAAAGAAGAAAGTAGAAACAAAAGTTAAAATTGCTCTTGAGAGTAATATGTCAGAGATGCAGTATCTAGAGGGTTTAATAGTTGGACAAGAATGGGATTCCCACATCCACAAGTGCAAGATAAGTGACTATAACCACCATACAGATGAAAACAAGAAATTATTGTACGTGTTGTTGAGTACAAAGACTAAAAATCACATGGTGGAGAATATGCCAATGTATGATGACGTTGGAGAGAAATTGTTGAAACGGGTAGGAGTCTATCAGTTGTACAAGGTTCCATATTTTGGAAAGTATGAATCTTTATATAAGTGGCTAATGAGTAGAGTCCATGAGGAATTTTTTTAGTTTTCCAAATGAAGGGTTAGAATCACAGTAGCCCTGATTTAGACACTGATAGGATTAAAAGGCATAAGGGTAGACCTGGCTGGTGACTTGACTTATAAAGCAACAATCATAGAGACATGGGAAAGAGTTTGGGTATACAAAGGGTCTACATAGAATTGACATTAATAAATTGAAGAATTACCCAGTGGTACAAACAACTGCACATCTGGTGACCAAGTTAAATTATCAAGAGAGATTGGTCGTAAGTAAATACCATGTGGCTCCATATCGCGAGCAAAATTTCTCAAGGAGTGGTCTACAACATAGTAGGTTACATTACAGAAACCATTATTGAGGAAGTGCACACATGTGATAAGATAAGTTTTGGCGTTATCTTACTTTCTTTATAATTTATGGAAATTAGAGTGCCTGATGGGCAAAAGACCAAGATTTGGGAATATCCCATGGAAAAAACATTCCCTTACAGAAAGGTTTGAAGAGTATTTATGTGAAGGGTCAATGAGTGGGCCATTTAAACAAAAGGGTGGAGATGTGGTATGATTGAATCCATGTGGCATTTGAAGAGGAGTGGTGCATCCCTAAGGAGCTAACTTTAGTAGTTGGAAGTAAGGAAGTACAGTTCACAATGAGGGATTCGTGGTGCAAACTACCATATTCCTTCACTTACTTACATCACTCTTTTACTGATGTTCACTACCAAATGAGGGATGGGACATGTTGGAGCCCATGGTGCAAAATTACCATATAAGTCCTTAACAAGTATAGAATGAGTTGTTACTTCCAAACATCAGTCCAAAGAACTAGAGGTTTTAGATGATGCATTAGATCACAGAGGCCACCTCAGGTTTTATTGCAGACAAGGTAGAATGAGAACAATGACTACCAAACTCTGAGGAAGACTGTAGAAAGTGCCCCTCACATGTATATCCAGGCCTAAGAGAATTCTGAAGGATATGTTGAGAGTGCCATCTCATTTTTAAAGAAAACACACAGATGTTATAAGAATGAAACCTGAAGACAAGTAAAATAAGCTTTTACAATAGAGAAATTGGGGAAATTAGAGAAATGAGGCTCCTATACCTTCATCTTAAGTTACAAGATGGAGAATAACTTCAAGTATGTGGAGAATGAGTTCGTGCCCCCAAGGAAGCCCACTTAAGGGAAATCATAAAGTGCAGACCATTTAACCATGTGCAAGCCCCAAATCCCAACCTCACAAGGGGGAAGAGAAGAAGAAGCCCAAATATAGAGGTATATGATGAGGAGGAAGATGAAGATATTGGTGGATTAGATCAGGTTTGAGAGGCTGGAGAGAGGCAGTCCAGTCTAGACAGAGTGGATATTGAGCGTGTCCAAGCTCCTAAAATTCTCCAAGGTATCCCAAAAAAAAATCCACCACATGCAATGAGAAAGTAGGAATCCTCTCAAGAGTCAAAGACTTGGACATAGAAGTAGTCCAGGGATGGGAGCACCAGCTTTAAAAAGGTATTCATGCTAAAGAACAATGACCTAAGGCACAAGGGTAGAACCCCAATGGCTCGCTTAAATTAAGGAGTTTACTTAATAACCACTAAACTCTTTCCTACATGAAAGAGAGTAGTTGAGAAGAAAAGGAGAAAGATAAATGATGAGGTAGCACACATTAACTGAGTCTCATCTAGAAAGTGCCCCTGATACACTCTTGTATAACAAATAAAAGATGTGGAGGAACCATTATTAAAAGAAAACTATATCATTAATAAAATGAATATCTAAAGGATGAAGAAGAGGGAGTAAAGGTGGTAGAAGAAACAAAACACCATATTGAACCAACATAATAACTGGAGCTATAAAAACATGGGCTCTACATATTGCTTAGAATATCCAAGATTCGACTACCAAATCTCAGTGCTCAAATTCCTAGGGTGCCAAGAACAAAGAGAGAAAGTGGGGAGTAATGTTGTACCAAGTATTGGCTATGCTGAGGACACAAGTAAAATTATATGCACCCATTTCTATAGTACAACAGGTCCTTAAGGGGTTGTATTGATGGGATTTGATGGACCCAGACATGGCCACTAGGTGCAACGAGGAAACAATTAAGTCCCTGGTCAATGCAAACTCACATGGACGAGCCCAATTTTTATGTATGTGAGGAGTCATGTGTGTCCTGAAGAATGAAGAAGGCACCGCAGAGTAGGAACATGATTATAAATCCCACTCTCATGTTTGATGAGTAGGTAAGAAATTATTTAGTTAAGGTATCTACAAAATTGGCACAGAGGAACTTAGATAAGTTTTCCACTATTAAAGTGCTACGAGAAGATAACAAGGCCAAAGCTATAGAAATATTGCGTCTACAAGGAGAAAATGACTTGGAGAAGAAAAAAATAACGAGGCCTTCATCAATATGGCATAATGAATTGGTGACCATGTCCTGAAAGCAAGACTAAACTTGGAATCTAAGGTACCGGAAAGGTTTCCTTCAACTATGCATTTTGTGCATACCCTAGTAGATTTGGTGTTTGCGGATGGACCGATTCACATGTCAACGCCAAAAGATCCTAAATAGGATGTGGAGAGAGAAAGGGCCTCAATAGTTAGAAAGATATCAGCTTACGAAGCCTTGCTCCAGACTTTGCAGGAAGAGCTAAAGAAAGCAAACCAAGTATTGAATATTTGTGTAGCTCCAGAATCTGTAATCCGAATAAGAACCATATTGGAGGATAATGAAGTTTTGAAAGAAATGAATGATGAGACTCTGGGGCGCACAGAGTGATTGGCGTTAGTGAATTAAAAGTGCAAAGACCTTACAGCAGCATAACAACCGCATAAGGAAAGGTTGGATGAGCTTAAAAATATCATAGCAAAAAAGATGGATCTTCTAGAGGGACATATGACTATTATGGCTAACGTTATCATATGTATTTAAGAATGAGAAGGGAGAGATGGACCAGGACGAGTTAGAGGGCATCACCACATATGTCTTGTAAGAATAAAAGGAATGCGTTGGATGATTGACAAGATTTAGAAGCTGAAATTAAGGAAGAATGTCCATAGTTTGATTCTCCCAATGGAAGAGGAGGGTACTGGAGAGTAAAATCTATTCTTTGTACAACAATTTATTCTTTATATTCTTACATTCTTATTCTTTAAGGCATAAAGAGGAAACCATTTCTGGGGCGGGAATGTATTTTAGTGTGGGTTAATGTTGAGCATATGAAGTATGACACTAAGGAGAAGGTGCACAAAAGATTCATTCACGGGTCGCAAGGCATATTTTAAGGCGTTGAATTGATAGGGAAAGAAGTTGCACATGTGAAATATGGATTGAATCAAGAATCAACCATTTTCATGGTTACGGGATATTTTTGGAGATAGCCTACAGAGCACACAACGGGTTGGAGACTTGCGCAACATGCAAAAATGCTATTTTGGGATGAGCATCTACTAAAGTGCCATGCATGAGTTTGAATTAATAATATAATTACTACTACCAGTTAACTGTAAACGATCTATTATTAGCGCACTTGCATGTGTGTATGTTATTGTAAAGGCGCATGACTATTTTCAGCATTGGACCTATTTTTATAAGTGCATAAGTAGTGAAGGGAAAGTCCCCACCCATATAAATATGTAGTAATTTTTGTAGATTAGAGAGAGTGTTGTGTATGAGCTATTGTGGAGTTATACTGTCAATATTTGATGCGTGCATGAACTTATGATACTACTTATTGTAAGAAGATTATGTTTTTTATTGTGTCTTAATATAATGGAGTGTGTTGGGTGAATAATGGTGTTAACATGACTGAAACTAGTTCTTACATGGTTGACTTCATTATATCTATTGCTTAATTCATTATTCTTTTAGATCTAGATCTGGAATATGATCTATGGGATATTTATGTTGTTTGTGGTTATGAATACATTACATCTTCATCATGTTTACATCCTCTACAAGTAGCTCTATGTAGGGTCCTAGTACCTTTGCACGCTTTGAGTGATTGCTCAGCTCAGGCTGGGTGATGTGCCAGTGCGCCTGGGTTGTTTGTGGTAAATTCTAGGATGCATCACCATTAATTATGTACTGTGCATACTTTAATGGAGCAATAGATTTATGTTTTGTGATGCATTTTTTCCATCCTCTGTATGATTTTTTGTCTCTAACTTGCCTCTCTTCATTATTGTGGTATATTGTGCATATTCTTGGTGTTCATTGCAAGTTTTTGGGAGTTATTTTTACTTGGGGATGAAATGGTGCATTGTGTAAATCTCCTTGGTCTGTGATGTTTTTCCATTCTCTCATGCTCACTCTCTTTCTTTAGGCACTAGGTTTTATCTAGAAACTCCTTCTCTTGTGATATCAACCTCTTATAGTGTAGGATTGTCCCCTTTATGCGATTCCTATTACTTTCTCATTGGAATTAACCTTAGGGAGAGCAGTATTTATCTCCACTAGAGTTAGTTGTTGCACAGTTTAGGAAGAGAAACAACTTTCTCTGGAGGTCCATCACAAGTATGCAAGCCCCACATTAAGAGGAGATGTCTAATGTTAGCAAAACTTAGAGATCTGCATCTCCAAATTCAGGGTGTACTTTTATTTATAATAGTTGCAGTTCCTTTATCTCGAGGCGAACTCAAACTGCAAATCAAAGATCTAAGAGACAATCTTTAGTCGATACAACTAATTTTCTCACCCTCGGATCTCTAGATTGCTTTTCAAAGCCATGAAGGGTAATGAAACCTTACCAAATACCGTTCAATTCAGAATTTTTCTTGTAAAAATAAATCAAGCTGTACGAAGGAGCTTTGGGTTTTTGCATCTATTGGCCAAAAGAATATCCACGATTATGAAGTTGTAGAAAAATTTCTATCATGAAACACTTATCAATTATAGAATTCACGAAGGATGTAAAATTGGTTCTATTATGATATAAGTATACGTTAAAGGTTTTCATGCCGAAAATAGTCGATAGTTAGATTTCAAAGATGGTCTAGGAAAAAATATCACACCTACAGACTGATGCTTGACAGGTAATCTATTTATCTTTTCTTGAAGTTTTCTTCCGTGGATCAACTGAGTTCTATTAACATCCTTCTCATTTAAATTGGATTTTTAAGTATATAGGATGGAATAATGTAAAAATAGCAAAGGTTGAAAGACAAAATTCATGATAATTTGAGCCCTCTGGGGAAGGAACGAATAAAAGGAAGATTTAGTTTATATTGAGGTGTGATATTTTTATGTACTTTTTGCGGTGTTACTGGTGTTATTGTGAATTGATTAAGTTAATCACTAGATAAGGAAGAAAACAGATGAAAAATCAGCAATATAAATGTCGGAATTAAAACCATGCATTGTCATGTGAACCTATTTCACAGATCAAATTTATTCTAGAAAAGGACCAATCTACTCACTCATTGATTGCTAGATTCACTCGCATTACGCCCTGAGTGAAATTCCACTTAAATATCTAAAATTAAAATATGCAAAAAAATAAGCTTATTAGAGAGATATGTGAAGTAAGGAGTGTTAGATAGAAATATTGTTCATTCAGTCGAAATTTTGTTTTTGTTCAGCCTTGCATTTATTGGATAATAGAATACAATAAATTTCAAGCGGAGCTTGAACTACACCTAAGGAAAGGAAAACGTGGCTGAGATAGAAGATGTGGGGTGAACATTACATCTTAGGTATCAGTTTTATTTCATGAATGATCCTCCTCATCAATAACTGTAGACATCGTTATTCAACAATCACCCAAAAAAAAAGGAGTGGTGTGGGTCAGTGCTGCTTTGATTGTATATCGAACAGTAACTCAAATGCCCATAGCTAAGATTATTCCATGAATGAATTTATTCTACGCAAGAACTATCTTGTATGTGTACTCAACATTATAGTTGTGATATCTAATCCATTCATTCTCACTAATATGGAACAAAGCTATTAAGAGGCCCAGCTCATACTTCATTTCATGCTCAAGGTCATGGCCCTGATTTGACAAGGGATTACCATACTGAGTGGTGGAACCTCAGAAGGAGGATATATGTTGTTCTATATTTATCGCCACCCAACATGGGAATTCTCATTTTGGGTGCAGATTATAAGTGTTTTCAAATGATGTGAAACCCCCGTTACATGCATGGTCACATACTGTTTCTAAGGTGGGAAATGCATAGGAAGAAAGAAAAACACTCATGGCGTCTATGAGATTTCAGTATAGAGACGGACCACGTCGCGTAGTTGATTAAATATGTATGTGACAAACCAAAACTAATACGTTGTTATTTATATCATATACTTTATGTTGATAGGCTTGATAACACAAGAGACTTTGTAGACACCAAAATTGGGGTCACACTCCCTTGGTCCCTTGACAAATAATTAACCTCGAACACCACTACCTAACATGGCCCTTTTACCCACTCTAACTTTAATTAATTCATTTAATTAAATTAATTATGATCTCATAATATACTATCTATTCTTCAATATCCTAATTGAGATAATTCCACACACCACCTAACCTATACACCTCATCTAGCCACCCACCCTAATAACTATTCTTAGTATGTCCATCAACTAACTAAGACTACCTAACCTAAAATAAACATAATCCTCTAACCCACAATTCTCACACGTTAGAAGAAGCTTCCATTTAATCCTGGAAAAAAAAAATGAACGGGATCTAAGGAAGAATCAGGGGGGGGGATCTACCATTTTAGTAAACCTAGGAACTCCCACCCATCCTAACCGATGCCATCACCCTAACACGCATGCCAACCCGGAGGACCCTATGGCGGTTAACAATTCTATTCCCCAAAACAAACTTGCTTTTCAGGATGGACCAGCTTTATGACAGCAGAGAAGAAACGGAGCTTTCATACACGTAGAACCAAATTCATCCGCACATCCAGAGCATCCACCATCTAACATAAAGAAAATCAATAGTCATTTGATTCAGGGCAGCATCCGGAAGTGTCATAACCACCCACCAAATTCCTTCATTGATCCTACATTTTCATCTAGCCATAAAAAAATCATACAAAAGTAAGTATCTTGTTAAACCAACATTTCATTGCTGTCATTTAGTAGGCTCTTTTACTTATGTTATCACATTTTCTACTGCATTCCCATTCCCCATCATTGGTCTCATACAAACTTGATCATTCTGCTTTTTGACTAACACCATTATATTAAAAATACCCATATCCTACTGATAACTACCAACGAGTATACCTAAGACCTACCAGAACTTGCCCAGTTCCCTCCCATTTCCATGTAGCCATCAGATCTGTCACCACAATAAGATAGTAAGATTTAATCTACCCCAACCTTAATGAGTCGGTAACCCACCACACCCATCAGGTTCACTGAAACCAACATCGTCATACTAGACCGACATGATCTTTGTGTTTCCCTCAGACCACGAACAGAGCCTGAAATCCTTGCAAATACCCAAAAAAAACAGAACTAGACCATGACTAGTTTCATTACTCTACACAGGGACCTAGACCTGCGGATTTAGTAGTATGGTTGTCGGTGTCCTGAGGTGGGACACCACACTGATTCATTTTTTACCTTTGTGATCACAAGTGTTTAAGCAAGATAAGTCCAACGAGATGAGGGATTCATGTTAAGGTACAAAGAGTTGTGAAACCAAACGTGGAGAGATGATTGTTGCGCGAAGAGGCTTGTGTCTCCATTGGTAAAGGGTTTGACTGAAGCAGAAGCGTCTCAAGGAGGAGCTAGGGCACGTAGATTCAAGTTAAGGGTTTGATTTTTCTCATTATAGACAATAAAAAGGTGGATTTTTATGATGACACCAAAAAAGCACCTGCCGCAGGCACCAAAGGAAATAAGAAATTAGAGAAACAAAAGTTAAAATTCTCCTAAGAGTAATTTTTCAGAGATGCAGTTTCCAGAGGGTTTGATAGGTTGGACAAGAATGGGATTCCCACATCCGCAAGTGAAAGATAGTGACTATAACCACCACACATATGAAAACAAGAAGAATTAGAGGTGTTGTTGAATACAAAGACCAAAAAGTGTATGATGGAGGACATGCCAATGTACGATGATGTTGGAGAGAAATTGTTGAAACAGGTAGGAGTCTATCAGTTGTACAAGTTCCCATATTTGGGCAAGTATGAATCTTTATATCAGTGGCTAATGAGAAGAGTCCATGAGGAATTTGTTTAGTTTTCCAACAAAGGGTTAGAATCACAGCAGCCGTGATTTTGACACTGATAGGATTAAAAGGCATAGGGGTATACTTGGCTAGTGACTTGAATGATAAAAAAAAATCATGGAGACACGGAAAGAGTTAGGGTATACAAAGGGTCTATGTAGAATGGACATTAATAAATTAAAGAAGTACCGAGTGGTACAGACAACTACACATCTGGTGACCAAGTTAAATTATCAAGAGAGATGATTGTAAGTAATACCATGTGGCTCCATATCGCGAGGAAAATTTCTCAGGGAGTGGCCTACAACATAGTAGGTTATATTGAAAAAACCATTATTGAGGAAGTGCACACAGGTGATAACATAAGTTTTCATGCTATATTACTTTCTTTAGTATTTATGGAAATTAGAGTGCCCGATGGGCCAAAGACCAAGATTGGGAATATCCCATGGAAAAAAAATTCCCTTGCGGAAAGGTTGAAGAGTATTTATGTGAAGGGTCAATGAGTGGGCCATTTAAACAAATAACAGAGATGTGGTATGATCGAATCCGTGCAGCATTAAAGAGGAGTGGCACATCCCTAAGGAGCTACCTTTAGTAGTTGGAAAGGAAGTACAAGTTTTCAGTGTACCAACACTTATACAATCACACAGTTCACTATGAGGGATGGGACATGGAGCCCATGGTGCAAAATACCATATGCCCTTTATAGTGTGTTACTTCCAAACATCAGTCCACTGTTTTAATGATATGTGCCACCTCAGTTTTATTGCAGACAAGGTAGAATATGACTACCAAACTCTGAGGAAGACATATGTATATCCAGGCCAGAATTCTTATGTTGAGAGGCTCATTTTCGATGTTATAAGAAATGAAACCTGTAAGCCTAGAAATTGGTGGAAATTAGAGAATGCTCCTATATACCTTCATCTTAAGTTCAAGATGGAGAAGAACAAGTATGTGGGAGAATGAGTTCGTGCCCCCAGGGCCACTTAAGGGGAAATCATAAAGTGCAGAACGTGCAGCCCCAAATCCAACAGAAGCTATAGAGGTATATGATGAGGAGCAGATGAAGATATGGTGGATTTAGATCATAGAGGCTAGGAGAGCAGTCCACAGACAGAGTGCTATTGAGTGTGTGGGCAATCCACCACATGCATAGGAATAGAGACAAAGACTTGGACATAGAAGTAGTCCAGGGAGAGCACAAATTTAAAAGGTATTTAGAAGAACATGACCTAAGGCACGAGAACCCCAATGCTGTAAGGAGATAACCACAACTCTTTCCTTATTCCTAGAAAAGAGGTAGTTGAGAAGAAAAGGAGAAAGATAAATGATGAGGTAGATGAGTCTACAGAAAGTGCCCTGACACTCTTGTATAACCAAAATATGTGGAGGAACCAAAGTATGAATATCTAAAGGATGAAGAAGAGGGAGGAAAGGTGGTAGAAGAAACAAAACACCATATTGTTTAGAATATAAATATTTGACTCCAAATCTCAGTGCTCAAATTCCTAGGGGGGCAAGAACAAAGAGAGAAAGTGGAGAGTATGTTGTACCAAGGTATGGGATATGCTGAGGACATAATTAAAATTGTCTACACCCATTTCTATAGTAGAACAGGCCTTAAAGGGGTTGTATGGATGGATTTGATGGACCCAAACAAGGTCACTAGGTGCACAAGGAAACAATTGTCCTGGTCAATGCAAACTCACATGGAGCGAGCCTGATTTTATGTATGTGAGGAGTCATGTGTGTCCTGAAGAATGAAGAAGGTGCCGTAGTAGCAAGCACATGATTATAAATCCCACTCTCATGTTCGATGAGGCAGGTAAGCAATTCTTTAGTTAATGTATCTACAAAAGTGGCACAGAGGAACATAGATAAGGTTGCCACTATTAAAATGCTACGAGAATATAACAAGGCAAAGCTATAGAAATATTGCGTCTACAAGGAGAAAAGGACCTTGGAGAAGAAAAAAAATGCCTTCATTAGTATGGTAGAATGAATTGGTGACCATGTCCTAAAGCAAGACTACACTGGGAATTTAAGGTACCTAAAGGTTTCCTTCAGCTATGCATTATGTGCATACCCTAGTAGATTTGGTGTTTGAGGATGGACCTATTCGCATGTCAATGCCAAAGGATCCTGAATAGGAAGTGGAGAGAGCAGAGGGCCTCAGTATTTAGAAAGGTATCATCTTACGAAGCCTTGCTCCAGACTTTGCAGGAAGAGATGAAGAAAGCAAACCAAGTATTGAATATTTGTGGGCAGCTCCAAAATCCGTATCCCAATAAGACCATATTGGAGGATAATGAAGTTTTGAAAGCAATGAAGGATGAGACTCTGGGGTGCACAGAGTGATCGGCTTTAGTGACTTAAAAGTGCAAAGACCTTGCAACAACATAGCACCGCATAAGGAAGGTTAGATGAGCTTGAAACTCATAGGACAAAAGATGGATCTTATGGAGGGACAGATGTCTACTATGGCTACATTATCATTGTCTTTAAGATGAGAAGGGAGAGATGGACCAGGATGAGTTAGAGGGCATCACTGCAGATGTCCCATAAAATACAAGGAATGCGTTGGATGATTGACAAGCTTTAGAAGATGAAATTAAGGAAGAATGTCTAGAGTTGATTCTCCTAGTGGAAGAGGATGGTACTGGAGAGTAAAATCTATCTTTGTACAACAATTCATTCTTTATATTCATAAATTCTTATTCTTTAAGGCATTAGTGAGGGAAACCATTTCTGGGGCGGGAATGCAGTTTAGTGTGGGTTAATGTTGAGCATATGAAGTAGGATACTAAGGAGAAGGTGCACAGAATATTCACGCGCGGTAGTAAGGCAGATTTGAAGGAGTTGAATGATAGGGAAAGAAGTGCGCGTGAAAGATAGATTGAATCAGGAATCAGCCATTTCATGGTTACGGGATATTTTTGGAGATAGTGTACAGAGCACACAATGGGTAGGAGACTTGCGCGACATGCAAATGCTATTTTGGGATGAGAATTTACTAAAGCGTCATGCATGAGTTTGAATTAATAATATAATTACTACTTCCAGTTAACTATAAAAGATCTATTATTAGTGCACTTGCATGTGTGTATGTTATTGTAAAGGCGCATGACTAATTTCAGCATGGGACCTATTTTTGTAAGTGCATAAGTAGTGAAGGGAAAGTCCCCACCCATATAAATATGTAGTAATTTGTGTAGATTAGAGAGAGTGTTGTGTATGAGCTATTGTGGAGTTATACTGCAATATCTGATGCACGCATGAACTTATGATACTACTTATTGTAAGAAGCTTATGTGTTTATTGTGTCTTAATATAATGGAGTGTGTTGGGTGAATAATGGTGTTAACATGACTGAAACTAGTTCTTACATGGTTGACTTAATTATATCTATTGCTTAATTCATTATTCTTTTAGATCTAGATCTGGAATATGATCTATGGGATATTTATGTTGTTTGTGATTATGAATACATTACATCTTCATCATGTTTACATCCTCTACAAGCAACTCTATGTAGGGTCCTAGTACCTTTGCACGCTTTGAGTGATTGCTCAGGTCAGGCTGGGTGATGTACCAGTGTGCCTGGGTTGTTTGTGGTAAATTCTAGGATGCATCACCATTAATTATGTACTGTGCATACTTTAATGGAGCAATAGATTTATGTTTTGTGATGCATTTTTTCCATCCTCTGTATGATTTTTTGTCTCTAACTTGCCTCTCTTCATTATTGTGGTATATTGTGCATGTTCTTGGTGTTCATTGCAAGTTTTTGGGAGTTATTTTTACTTGGGGATGAAATGGTGCATTGTGTAAATCTCCTTGGTCTGTGATGTTTATCCATTCTCTCCATGCTCACCTCTCTTTCTTTAAGGCACTAGGATTTTATCTAGAAACTCCTTCTCTTGGTGATATCACCTCTATAGTGTAGGATTTCCCCTTTCATGCATTCCTTCTTTCCCTTTCTCCTTGGAATTATTACATTAGGAGGAGCTAGTATTTTTCCTTCCACTAGAGTTAGTTGTTGCACTAGTTTAGGAAGAGGAACCAATCTTCTCTGGAGGTCCATCACAAGTATGCAAGCCCCACAACTTAAGAGATGGTCTAATGTTAGCAAAAATTAGAGATCTGCATTACCAAATCTCAGGGTGATACTTTTTTTTATAATAGTTGCATTTCCTTTATCTAGAGGAGAACTCAAACTGCAAATCAAAGATCTAAGAGACAATCCTTTAGTTCGATACAACTAATTTTCTCACCCTCGTGATCTCTAGAATTGCTTTCAAGCCATGAAGGTAATGGAAAACCTTACCAATACCGTTTCAATTCAGAATTTTTCTTTTAAAAATAAATCAAGCTGTAAGAAGGAGCTTTGGTTTCTTAGGCATCTATTGGCCAAAAGAATATCCAACGATGAAGTTGTAGAAAATTTCTATCATGAAACACTTATCACATTATAGAATTTTCACGAAGGATGTAAAATTGGTTCTATTATTGATATAAGGTATAAAGTTAAAGGTTTTCATGGCCTAAAGATAGTCGATAGTTCGTCTTTCAAATATTGTCTAGGAAAAAATCTACATCCACCTACAATGATGCTTGACAGGTATCTATTTCATCTTTTCTTGAATTTTTCTTCCCGTGGATTCAACTGAGTTTCTTATTAACATCCTTTATCATTAAATTGGATTTTTTACGTATATTAGATTGAATAATTGTAAAATAGCAAGTGATGAAAGAAAAAATCATTGATAATTGAGCCCCTCTGGGGAATGGAAATGAATAAAAGGAAGATTTTATCTTTATATTGAGGTTTGCTATTTTTTATTTTACTTTTTTGTGGTGTTATTTTTGTGATTGAATTATATTTAACTCACTAGATAAGGAGAAAACATGGATGAAAAATCAGAAATATAAATGTAGGAATTAAAACCCTGCATGTCATGAACCTATTCCACAGATCAAATTATTCCTAGAAAAAGGACATCTACTACATTTCTCCATTGTATTGCTTAGATCTCACTCGCATTACTCACATGAGTGAAATCTTACACTTAAAGTATCTAAAATAAATATGCAAAAAAATTAATATATTTATAGAGATATATGTGAAAGTAAGGAGTGGTAGAAAAATATTGTCATTCAGTGAAATTTTGTTTTTAGTTTCAGCCCTTGCATTTATTGGATAATAGAATACAAATAAATTTAAGCGGAGTTGAAATACACATATCAAGGAAAACGTCTGAGATAGGAAGATGTGGGGTGAATATTACATCTTAAGGTATCAGTTTTCATTTCATGCATGATCTCCCTCATCAATAACTGTGATGACATCGTTATTCAACAATCACCAAAAAAAAAGGGAGTGGTGTGGGTCATTGCTGATTTTGATTGGATAATAGAAATTAACTAAATGCATAGCTAAGATCTATTCCATGACTGATCTTATTCCTCGCCAAGAAATATCTTGTATGTGTACTCAACATTATAGTTGTGATCTCTAATACATTCATTCTCACTAATTCATGGAATAAATCTATTAAAGAGGCCCAAGATAATACTTTCATTCATGCTCAAGGTCATGGCCCTGATTTGACAAGGGATCATACCATACTGAGTGGTGGAACCCTCAGAAAGGAGGGTAATATGTTGTTCCTTATTCACTCGCCACCCAACATGGAATCTCATGTGGGTGAGATTATAAGTGATTTCAATTGATGTGAAACCCCCGTTACATGCATGGTCACATATATGTTTCTCATGTGGGAAATGCCATAGGAAAGAAGAAAAACACCATTGAGTCTATGAGATTCATGTATAGAGACGGACCACGTCGGCGTTTCTGATTAAATATGTATGTGAAAAACCAAACTAACTACGTTGTTATATCATCTAATTTATGTTGATATGACCTGATAACACAAATACTTGTGTAGACACCAAAATTGGGTCACACTCCCCTTGGTCCCTTGACAAATAATTAACTCGAACACACTCACCTAACCATGGCCCCTTTTACCCCACTCTAACTTTAATTTAATTAAGTTAATTAAATTAATTCATGATCTCATAATATCTATCTATTATTTAAATATCCTAATTGAGATAATTCCCACACCACCACCTCACCTATACACCTCATCTAGCCACCTCACCCTAATACCTATTCTTAGTATGTTTCCATAACTAACTAAGACCTACCTAAACCCTAAAAATAAAATCCTACATTCCCTCTAACCACATTCTCACCCGTTAGAAAGGAAGCTTCCATTCTAATCCATGGAAAAAAATGAACGGGATCTAAGAAAATCAAGGGGATCTACCCATTTTAGTAAACCTAGGAAATCCCACCCTAACCGATGCCAGTCACCCTAAACCACCGCTGCTCAACCCGGAACCATCGTCGGTTACAATTTATTCCCCAAAACAACCTTATTTCAAGGTTGGGACATTTTATGACAGCAAGAGACGAAACTAGAGCTGCATACACGTAGAACCAACATTCATACGCACATCAGAGCATCCACATCTAACATCAAAAGAAATCACATAGTCATTTGCATTCATGGGAGCATCCCGGGAAGTGTCATCACCACACCAAATTCCTTCCATTTGATCACCTACCATTTTCATCTAGCCATCAAAATCATACAAAAGTAAGTATCTTGTTAACCAACATTCATCTGCTGTCATTTTAGTAGACTCTTTTACTTCTGTTATCATTTTCTACTTGCATTCCCATTCACCCATCATTTGTCTTCATACAAACTTGATCATTCCTGCACTCACACCATTAAACTACCCATATCCTACTGATAACTACCCACGAGTATACCTAAGACCTACACAGACCTTGCCATTTCCCTCTCCATTTCCATTTAGCCTCAGATCTGTCACCACACTAAGATATTAAGATTCCTCTACCCCAACCATAATGACGTCGGTCACCCACAACCATCACCGGTTCACTTAAACCAACATCGGTCATACTAGACCGACATCGATCTTTGTGTTTTACCCTCAGACCAAGAACAGAGCCTGAAATCCTTGCTAAATACCCAAAAAAACCTAGAACTAGACCCTGACTAGTTTCATTACTCTAACAGTGACCTTGACCTTCGGATTTAATCATAGCCTAGCCTGTTGTGAATGAATCTTCTTGTTGTAGTTGAATGAGATACCTAAATATATTTAACTACAATAGGATTTCATTTATTATTAACATTGAGTTGTTTTAAATAGTGGATTGATAGCCTTCTATGGAGTATCACATTTCCCAAATCTAGCATACGCTAGGCAGTCCACTGCATATACTGTTTAACTTATATTTAGTGGTCTTATTTTCTATTTCAGGTAGTTCCTCCTAGCCAAAAGGAAGCTCTCATGATCAGATGTGGATCAAGAAGTTATACGCATGCAACAACCTTCGACCAGCTTTAACAGGTATTCCTCCTAGCCCATTTACCCTTATCTATTTCGTCAATATTCAAAGAAACACTCTAAGAATCAGGTGAAACATTTTGGCATGCCCAGTGGGACCCATTCAGGGTTCCTTGAATTTCTTCATTCCTAGGTGAAAAGTTGCATGTTTTTTTCCTTTCTGAAAGGTTCTCACACTAAAATTTCTCCCCTAGAATCTTCTGTTCTTTCTATTTGTCTCAAAGCAATTGTGTTTTTGTGCTATAAAAAATAATTCTTCTTTCCTATTAGTTGTACTGCATTAGTGAAAGATCATACTTTCTCATGTTCATCTTCTTGTGTCACCAAATTCAATATTTTGATTTGGGCTTGAAATCAACTTCATTTAATTCTTCCTTTTTACATTAGCTCACATTAACTAAGGGCAACCTATACACTGGAAGTCATTCCCAGCTGATGGTTGACAAACGAATCATAGAAATAACTCTTTCTCTCTCTATGAGTCTTACCAAACTACACCAATTGAAATATACACATCTTTCTTAAACAACATCTTTCCTAGGAACGCCTGTCAATGATCACATCGATTGGAGGATTAGCAAGTACTACCCAACCCGTTACTTCTGTTGAGTCATATCTCAAAAGACGGCCCACCCCCACCATAACATACCTAAAACCTCTCCTTGTAGATTTCCTTCTTCGTAGGAAGCCTTCCTCACCAAAAACTCTATTCTAAAGTTCATATGTCAGTCCTTAATAGCATAAGCTGAACAAACATAATAGAAAAAGAACTCTTAGGATCTCATTTTTCTTAGTTTTTCTGTTTTTCTTACGTTTTGAGGTGAGAGGACACGTTCTTCATTTTTTTAATTTCTCCTTGCACGCTCCTCATTATAGTTGGTGTATTCCAACTTCATCTGAGTGTGCCTGGACCCTATTTTCATCATTCTCAGAATTTTGGGTTCGATTCCACATTTGATTTTAAATCACAACCAAATTTTCTTCATCTTTGTTTCAATTTCATAGTAACCGGTGTTGGTCCAATGACTGTCGTTGGTTACCCTCTGATTGTCATCGGTTTTACCTAACCAACATCAGTTTACTGTTCTTTTGATTAACCTGGCAAAAAGGAAACCTGCTTCACCTTCTTTGTTGTTAAGAGTCTCTGTAAGTTTTTTCATCTTCTCTATCCTAATTAAATCCATCAGCATCTTATCTACTTAGCAGATTATTAGCTTTTTGTCTTTTTTTGACAAACTATCCATTTTTCATAGTGACCAACCGCAGTTACCTGTGACCAACATCAGCTTACCCTAACCGGAATCAGTTATCCTGTTCAAATTTCCAGCTGATATTTTATACCTAATCCACTAACCACCACTTATTTTTCTTATCTTTGTTATATTTCTATGTCATTTACAAAGAGCAGTCCTACCATGTCAATACTTGTTCACATGGTGCTAATGCGTAGCCAAGAAAATTCCCTCATATTCCATGCTAGTTGTCAACCACTCCCACCTAGTCCTTCACCACCTTCTATTTTATCACCCATGGATCCTACCCAATCTATCACTATTGCCACAGGGGACGAGGAGTTTATACGACTCCTTTATCAAAACCCTTCTGCTTTATAGTTCTATCTTTCCCACTCATCCAATTGAGACACCTCAAGTCAGTTGATATACAACATACCCGTATCTATCCCCCTGACACTTTCTCCTACTTCTGCGTCATCCTCTGCTAGCTTCACGTTGCCCGCATCTACCTTTTTCCTAGTCATTTCATAGCTAGGACCTATACCTGCTATAACCACTGCATCTACTACATCTATTGCACCTGTACCATCCACTATACCTTTTTCGACCACCCAGAATGTAACCTCATCCGTGCTTATTGTCTCACATATACCCATAGCTACACAACCACCCCCAGTGTCAATGAACACTACCCCTTTTCAAAACATTGACCTTTCTATTCCCCAGTCCTTAGCCCCTATTGATACTAGAGTCACCTCAACCCTTCCACCTCCATATACGTACTATCAGCAGCCTCTTGTTTCATCTATCAATCATTATGGGTACGTAACCCCTATCTCACTCCCTCCTTATCAATATACCTATATGGCAGTGCCATATACTGGAATGTCACCCCCATCATATGTCTAATACCAACCCTCTTATGCTACAGGAGGTACTCATCCATAGCCACCTACCAATGACCTAATCAAGTTAATGATGGAAAATATGCAGACACTTGAGGCATTGGTTTCTGGCACATGTAACTCTCTCACCTACGATGAGATTTGTAATGAGCCCATCCACCCATCCATTCCTATTCTTCCATATCCTGTACATTGGGAAATTCTTAAATTTAACCACTTCAATAACAAAGAGGACCCGCAACAGCACTTATGGGATTTCAAACATGGTTGTTATCTGATCACCCATGATGACACTTTGCTTTTGAGGAACTTTCCCATGTCTCTGACCAGGCCCGCATTAGATTGGTAAAGTGGGTTACCTAGACATTCTATCTTATCATTTAATCAGGTAGCCCAGGCCTTCTTGGATCACTTATCCATCAACATTGTTAAGAAGGTTACCATGGCTGACCTTTACTCGACACATCAATATGACAATGAGTCTATCACGGATTTTGTCGCTCGTTGGCGTGGTCTAATCAATCAACTCACATTCTAATTACCACAAACCGATCTCATTGAGCTCTTCACTAGACCCTGTGCTAGACATATCTTGCCAACCGTGAAAGTATATACTTTCTAAACCTTTGATGAGGCATTCACCATGGCACGGAAGCTAGAGATTCGGGCCATCGAAGAAAATAAAATTCAACTACGCAATAAGAATTCGGCATTTAAGTCAAATGATACCTCTTCTTCTTCGAAACCATAGAATAATTATTCAAAAGCCAATGGAACTGCTAACGAAGTGGTACTCAAGGCCTTCCCAACTCATCCATCAAATCAGGCTAACCCCTCATCTAATCTTTCTCCTATCTAGACATTTCAATTTAGACAAGAACAACAGAAATACACCCCAATTGGGGAGCCTTATTCTTATGTCTTAGCAAATCTCATTAAAGTTGGGGCCATCACCCTTCCTCCTGTAAAACCACACACTAGTTTTGATCCTACTCGCCCCACACCAGCGTGGTACAAAGAGCATGACCTCCATAACTATCATCGGGTAAAAGTTCATAGTGACAAAAATTACATCACTTTCAAGAACATTGTCCAGGAAATGCTCGAGAATGGCGAGTTAGTATTAGATAATCCTAATGCACCTGCCAATCAAAACCTACACATCTTCAAGAAACCATTTCCTAATCGCACTCCTTCTTCTAATCAAACTTGAGAGACCTCAACTAATGATAGCCATAACTAAGAGGCCCATGCTATTTTCAGTGACACACTAGTTGCTTCCCAATTGCCTCATATTCCTTCCATAGAGGAAATCCTAGCCCAAAGTCCTCCACCTACACATGAACCTACTTCACCTATTCCTCCACCCACATAGGAACACCCTTCATCTCCCCCCTCACCTATGAAGGAGTCTTCTTTTAACAACGAGACCACTTCACCTTTGGTTTATCCACCTAGAGAGTCGGCATCAGTAGTACTTCTTCAACCAATGGGAGATGCTTGTTCATCTCCTTCACCCATAGAGGATCACCCATCATCTCTTCCACCTATCAAGGATCCAATAGAAATGTCATTGCCTCTAGGTGACCATTCTCCATCATCCACCCAAGATCCCGTTGACTTACTTTTGGCTCTCTTACCCATAGAGGCTGAAGCTAGCGAATTCCTCATTTCTAAGACACATTTTATGGGAATCATAATTAGATCCACATCAACCTCACCCACTACAGTTTCATTCTCACGCTTAGTCTACCACCTGGATTATGTGGATAGAGACTTACTTTCGGTGTGCCTTCTACTTCCTTTCTCAATAAAAATGTAAATGTCACTTGCTGACACTTCCACTATCTATCCAAAAATATTTCGGCCGATCGAACCAAACACAACCACAAATCTCACAAATTCCCACATGGTACCACTCATGGCTCAACTCACACCCATACCCATAACTCAACATGCTTCTAAATCCAAACCTAGACCTACATCATATTCCTTGACTAAACCTATTACTACCTTAGAGGTCATCCCAACGGCAAACCTTACTCATCAACCCATCAAATTAGATTTAGCTACATCCTCCAAAACTAACACCAAAATTAATCTGGCCCAAAAACAGAAGAACCAATTCCCTAGATCTCATACCCCAACCTCATCGATCACACTTTCATCACCTTCACCCCTCCCATCCGTCTTAGGACCTCGCCCTTCTATCTTGGTTAACAAACCTCCACCCACCTGTAAACTAAAAACGTAGTATCCCATTCCTCCCTCACAGACCTCTAACATAGCCAACACCCAACCTAACTTCCACCCACACCTGCAACATTCTTACCACTCATACCTCCAATACCATCAATAACCTCTTCACTTCCCATGACACTTCAATCTCTTTCCCTCACACCTACTACACAACCCACACCATCTACCTTCACAGCACTTCGGTTATCCTCATGGGTAACTCACACTCTTCCACCATATACTTTTCTCTCTAGATCTCATGCACATGTATCACCTTTACCCAAGAAGGTACAACCTAAAGGAAAAAATACGCTACCCTCCAATAAGGTAGTCAAACCAACTACACACTCTATTTTCAGTTCATCTACCATACCCCTACCCAAGAAGACATGACCAACACCTAAAACCGTAGCTCAACCCACTCCCCCTCTTGTAAAGACCCTTCCTATACATTCAGTCGTACTTGTACCCAAACACACATTCACTTCCCATTGTTATCCACTAGTGGGATCCTATGCCAAAATTTTAAATAACCTCATTGAAACCTCTATCATCACATTACCCCCTCTTAGACCTTATAACCCAGTCAAGCCCAAGCCAAAAGGGTTTGATGAAACCAAAAATTGTGCCTACCATCATGTGATAGGGCACGATGTAGAGAACTATAAGTATTTGAAAATCATTCTTATCCATTTGTGTCCTCCTGAAGAAAACTTTGATGATGATGACCTTCTTGATGAGGACCCCATTTCACTAGCACCAATTTCCAAAGTTATTCCCTCATTTCCTACTCAGCGACCAAGACATCCACGCTCACAAATCTCAGAGCCACATCCAAGATTTGAAATTAACATGGGAGGGATAACCCACATATGGTCTCCAAATAATGTCCACGCTGAACAATCCCTCCAATAACCGCCTATAATACACTACATCATGAGTAGCCATGTCTAATCGATGCTCTCTAATCACATGAACCCATCACCTGTAACCTATCCATACCAAACCCGGCTCAAATGCATCCACCCAGGGCATACAAATCAGACGAACACACACAATGTGCTCGTAGGCCCAACAATGAAGAATAAATGTGTAACATAAGCTGAACCGGCGGAGCCACCCATATGCCCATAGCTCTCTATATAACTGCACCAGGAATGTTGATTGCCATGGAAAGTAGGTCCTATCCATCACCATATCATGTAACACCCCCATCAATGATCATGGGAATCTCCCACCCTCTGCATCTTACAGTGCAAAATAGCAGACCGGCTCCATCAATAACACTACTAGCCTTGTCTCCTCTGGATGGGCTAGGTACATCTCTCCATAACTCAGGCTGGCATTATGAAATGTCATCTCTGTCAGTCCCTCACCAAATACTGTCAGCATCAACTCCTCAGATGCCTCTGAGGAGATTGAGTATACTTGCATCCCCAATATAGGTATCAGGATCCTGTACACGTCCTCGAGGGTGACGGTCATCTCCCCTGTCGGTAGGTGGAATGTGTTGGTCACTGAATCCTATCTATCGATGAGGGTGACCATAAAACTCAGCTGCTAGACTACATGCCGGTAGTGCCTAACCCCACTTAGGCCCACATCTGCAACATTTTTCCACTCCTCGACCGTCGCAACCCCACGAACTATCAAGAGTAGGGCCGACACCCTGTCTCGCATCCTCAGTTGATCTCTCACCTACATCCAACAAAACATCACATTACTACACCTTAATCATACCCACAATCACTCTCGACACCTCACCTATACTTACCACCCTACCTCTCTTTCCCTAGATGTCCTTACCTTCGTATCACATTTCCTTTCTATTCCCCAACCCTAACCCACTATCATTCTCCCTTACCTATTTTTACCCCTTACATATGTTATGATTTTCCCCACCACATCTTCCTTTACCCCTACCTACCTCACCCATCCAACCTAGGCCCCTTTTGGCCCATTTTTCCCCAAATCATGACCAGTACTGATTATCTCTAACCGAACTTGGTTGCCCATAAACTGGCATTTGTCATCATTTTCATGACCGATACCGGTTTGCTACCACCAACGTCGACTAACCATCAACCGACGCCGGTCACTATTGCACCAAAAACCGCGACACCCAAAACCCCCCTTTTTTCCTAAACACTCCCTTTCTCTCCCTTCCACCCACACATTTCTACCTTAATCCCTCCTCAACCCTTCCCCCCCCCCCCCCATTCCTATTTTATCCGATTTCCCTCCCACAAATTCAAATTCCATTTTTCCCCCAAACCCGTTTTCTAAAAAATCGACCTCTAAACCAATATACCTCACAGACAAAGAAAGGGATTGAATCTTACCTCATCACGGTGCTGTCTCTGTGGTGACAAATGGGGCTACTGTACCAGTGGTCCACCCAATCCCTCTCCTACCTCTGCCATCACCCAATCAACCTACCCATCTCCAACCAATTGAATCGATCAGTCTGATCACATCAAACCACCTATCGACTACCAATCACCTGCTACACCGTTCACCAACTCATCTCTCTGTTCTGCATGGACACTTTCAACCTTTCTCTCTCTCGCCTGTCATTTACTTCTATTTGGAAATTGACAAATGATTTCATAAAAAGTGGAAATTTCCTTTTTTATAGGCTACCCGACTTGACTGGCATTGGTTTTACCTTAATCGACATCAGTCCTGTGCCCTAGCTTACCGTGGTCAGTTCATCGCGACCGACATCAGTTCCTTCTAACCGTTGTTAGTTATCCTACTTAGTCTTTTTCCTATTCCCTACCCCTAATTTGATGACCTCCATCCTTTTTACCTCACCCACACCTGACTTGGACACTTCACTTTATCCTCCTGACCTCATCATTTACTACCTCACCTTGTTCTCATTTGGGGACTCATTATTTTACCCATACCTCGGCCCTACCCATGCCGTGACCTAGTTACTTAGACCTGAAACATTACTAGTGACATGTGACCTCATGTTCTCGCTATACCTTGTGGCACTATTACCCGTGTTGATTAACATACTGACCTTACCTTACCTTTTTCCTTGACCATTTATCCTAACCCAACCTTTGGTGTACCGAAACATACCTAAACATTCCTACACCTAACATGTGTTGTGTTTCCTAACCATATCGTATACCTTGGATACCGGAATCACCTCAACCTTGTTTGGATAAACCTATCGACCTTACAAAAAGTAAATTTTTCCTGCACTTCAACCAGGTACCGTGCTGTAGATTATATGTGTGCGTGCATTTGACTGTTACTACCTTTTACCTTGACTAATTACCTATATTACCTGATTAGACCTTTTACCCCTTTACCCCTGTTTCCCACCTTCCTCTTCATCACATTCACCTTTTATCAAACCACTCATCGATTCTACCTTCTACCTCATCAGTTCCTGGTTTGAGGGGGATCACCTTCACCAACACATGGGGTAACCACATCTTATTTTTGTCAGCGTTGCTTACCAATACAAGTTATGCAACAAAAATGGGCAAAATGTAGACACCAAAATTGGGTCACACTCCCCTTGGTCCCTCGAAAAATAACCAACTTGAACACACTCACCTAACCATGGCCCCTTTCACCCCACTCTAATATTAATTTAATTAAGTTAATTAAATTAATTCATGGTCTCATAATATCTATTATTCAAATATCCTAATTAAGATAATGCCCACACCACCACCTCATCTATCCACCTCACCCTAAGACCTATTCTTAGTATGTTGCCATAACTAATTAAAACCTACCTAAACCCTAAAAATTGAATCCTACATTCCCTCTAACCACATTCTCTCTCATTAGAAAGGAAGCTTCCATTCTAATCCGCGGAAGAAAACGAACAAGATCCAAGAAATTCAAGGGGATTTGCCCATTTTAGTAAACCTAGGAAATCCTGCCCTAACCGATGCCGGTCACCCCAAACCACCTCCGGTCAACCCGAAACCATCGTCAGTTACCATTTATTCCCCAATACAACCTTATTTCGAGGTTGGGACATTTTATGAGAGCAAGAGATGAAACCAGATCTGTATGCAAGCAGAACTAGCATTCATACGCGCATCACAACATCCATAGCAAACATCAAAAGTAATCATAGTGTCATTTGCATTCACGAGAGCATCCTGGGAAGTGCCATCACCACACCAAATTCCTTCCATTTGATCACCTACCATTTCCATCCAGCCATCAAACTCATACAACAGTAAGTAACTTGTTAACCAACATTCATCTACTATCATTTTAGTAGAATCTTTGACTTTTGTTATTAGTTTTTACTTGCATTCCCATTCACTCATCATTTACCTTCATACAAACTTGATCATTCCTTCACCCACACCATTAAACTACCCATATCCTACTGATAATGACCCCTGAGTATACCTAAGACCTACACAGAGCTTACCATTGCCCTCTCCATTTCCATTTAGCCTCAGATCTATCACCACACCAAGATTTTATTAAGTTTCCTCTACCCCGACTATACTGACACTAGTTACCCACAGCCATCATTGGTTCACTTAAACCGAAATCAGTCATACCAGATCGACATCGGTCTCTGTGTTTTGACCTCAGACCAAAAACAAAGCCTGAAATCCCTACCAAATACCCAAAACAGCCTAGAACCAAACCCTCACCAGTTCCAGCACTTTGACAGTGACCTTGACCTTCAGATTTAATCATAGCCTAGCTTGTTGTGAACAAATCTACTTGTTGTAGTCAAATGAGATACCTAAATCATTTTAACTATAGTAGGATTTCATTTATTGTTAACATTAAGTTGTTTTAAATAGTGGATTAACAACCTTCTAGGGAGTATCACACTTCCCAGATTTAGCATACACTAGGCAGTCCAGAGCATATACTGTTTAACTTCTATTTTGTGGTCTTTTTTTCTATTTTAGGTAGTTCCTCCTAGCCAAAAGGAAGCTCTCATGATCAACTGTGTATCAAGAAGTCATACGCGTGCAACAACCTTCAACCAGCTTTAACAGGTATTCCTCCTAGCCCATTTACCCTTATTTGTTTCGTCAATATTCAAAGAAATGCTCTAAGAATAAGGTGAAACAACTTGAAGGGAATTCTAAAAGTAAAATGGCAGGAACTAAATACATGTATGTCCCACACTACAACTTAGAATGTTCCTCCTCAAATATTTTCTATTTTATGTGCTCCGCTTTATTGTAACAAACTTGGTTGCATTATTCAAATGAGTGAAATTCATGCTTTAAGGGAGCCAAAAAAAGGGGGATAAAATTCATTACTACTAATGTACCAAACCCAAAGACACCGATTGCTTCTTGTAGATCTTTGGAATCCCCCTTCTCAAATGTCGTGAGCTAGCCTAATATTCTCGGACATCTACGCCGTCGATGAAGTGAACTCTTCCACCTTGTGGTTCATTGTCTTCAACATTTGATTCAAGTTTCAACTCACAGGAAATGGATCCAATGCATCTGAACAAATGCAGCCACTAAATTCAATGTATACAAGAATCATTTAAAGAGCGTAAAAAGGAAATACAAATTTGTGAGGGTTATAAAGTCATTTCGGCAACTTTTTTACCTGAAAATCTAAAAAGGAGCTAAATTTGTCCATCTTCTGAGCATGGGAGAATGACGCCACCATCGCTTGGGGGTTTCATCAACTTCTTGATCACCGAGATCTCACATTGCCACCATAGTCATTGACAAAGCTTTGCACTAAAAAACCGAGCTTGTGATGCCTCCTCTGAGACATGACAACAGTGTGTTGGGTCTGTTAGAATCAATCACTTACCCTACCCTAAATATAATTTGGAATATGCCTTCGACATTATTATGTGCACCCAAAATACACATATAATAATGAAGTCACATAAAACAAGAGCAACAATGCTGCAAAGTGCTGCCCTAGCTAAAATGATTACTAACTTTACACTTGTCAAACAGCTCAAGGCATAGGATCTGCCACCCAAAACATTTTATGACTAAGTCAAATATCTATGTTGCAGCTAGAAAGTGGGATGGTGTAGCAAAGGTGATAGCAATGATCCAAGAAAGGGGATTAAGAAAGACTCTGGGCTACAACTTGATTGAAATAAATAATAGGATGCATGCATTTTCTGCTGCAAATAGATCACATCCTCAATCTGATAAAATTTATGCAATGTTACAAACTTTAGCTAGGAAAATGAAGGAGGCGGGGTATATATCTAATAAAAAATTCAGCCTACATGATGTAGAGGATGAAGCAAGGAACAACAGTTACAGTGAAAATTTGGCCATTGCATTTAGACTCATCAACACAAGGCGTGGAACCCCTATTCAAACCACAAAGAACCTCTGCGTGTGTGAAGATTGCCACAAGGCCACCAAGTTTATCTCAAAGGTCGTGGGAACAAAAATTATTGTGAGGGATACAAGCCGTTTCCATCACTTCAAAAATGGATTATGTTCTTGTAGAGATTATTGGTGATGCAATTAATAAAAAACAATAAAGATAAGCTTAATTATTGCTAATTTGAATTCTGAACTGATAGCCAAAAAACTTGGTGTTATTTTCCATTTCTAAGTTGTTAATGTAATGGGTCACCTTTGGTCTTATAATCCAGTGATGTGCCTGTTGTATCCTCCTAGAAAATCTTGTATGATGAAATGATAACTTAAGAAAACTTAATATGCAGAAATTACAGCATTTTTATCTACAAATTTTACAAGCCTGCTCAAATGAATAGAAATATAAATACAAATGTGTATGTACATCCCAATGTATACGGTTTAGGAACATAAACAATATGAACAGATGAATTTAGGATTTTTATCATCTGTCGTTTGGACCAAGCCTTGAAACATTAAAACGATAAAACTTGGCATAAATCTCAAGTTATTTATTTCACCATTATAACCTCAAACTTGTTCTATGGTCCGATTTCGACATAACCTACACAAATTAGGAAAGATTCTTTGGTGTTGTTTATAGCTCACACACACACACACACACACACACACACACACACACACACACACACACACACACACACAGATATAGTATGGAAATCAGTGCCCCCACAGCCTTGGGTCTAGGGATGAATCGGTGGTAAATGTTTTGGTGGGAACAATCATGTTGTGATCTTGAGATCTGATAATAATGTTGGAGCAAATTGGTATTATCAGGGGAAAAACCAGGGGAGAACTCGTACAGGTTTGGCGGATTTAGACTAATGTTTATAATAAGTAAAAAGCTCTGTATGTGACTAAATGTTTTCAGTGTAATAAATATCATGATATTATTATTTTCTCAAAATTAATGAAGGCCACAATAACATCTCAATGTGTAAGCCAATTAAATTGCAGATAAATGAAATTTTTGAATTATTTTGTTAACAAATATACAACTTTACTAATATTTATTAGGGATGTGAAAAGTATTTATTGGTTTATGAAAATATTATGAAGCCCTAATTAATTGAAAAGTATGAATAATAATTACTAATTATCCAATTGTGAAACCTATAATTACATTGCCTTAATAACTCGAGAAGATAAAGAGGAATTACCCGCTTTGAAAAGCATCATTTTGGAACGAGTCTTTTCAAACGATTCATACCCATCCTTAAGTCAAGTCTTGAATAAAGATTTGTCACTAGTCATAAAAGCAAAGATATTTTAGTCGACATTACATGGTCAAAACGCGCAAGAGCAAACGTGACCGAGTTCACCACTCTCTCCTTTATCCTTCGCACCCAACTCCTATCTCTTTATATCTACATTACGTTCTCCACATACACAACAAAACTCCCACAAGATTTTCACATCCTAGAGCAAAAAACCAGAGCAAAAAATGGAATTCCAAGCCCAACAGTAGCAACCCGCGTCCGTTATGGTAGGCCAACAATAATGCGCTCCATACCAGATCGAATTGACTGTGCAGAGAAAAAGACTGACCTTCACAGGCGGGGATTTCATCGTCACAGACTCCAACAACAACATCGTCCTCAAAGTGGGCGGAAAAATGATGAGCTTCCATGACCGGCGCCTTCTGCAAGACGCCGCTGGAAACCCCCTCCTCACCATGAAACAGAAGGTATTAATTACGCCGAAGGCGTTTCTACAATGGGGTCGAACCCTCTTACCTCTGACATATGACAGTAACGTTGGCGGTTCTGATTTATTCTCATACATTGAACGTTGATCAAATAAATCTCCACCGTTGCAGTCATTATGCCGATACAGTAGGGTCGAGGCTGAGGGGCTCTGACACATGACTAACAGAGGTTAGAAACATCGACAGAGGAGGGAGCGAGGCAGAGGACGTTGAGTCCAGCGCGTTGGTAGCCATTGGATGGAGGGGGATGTGGAAGCTGTAGCAGGAGGGAATCGTGGCAGAGAAGGAAACCTAGAGTTCTGTAGAGACGGGGAGGACATAGTTGCAGAGAAGAATTAAACAACTCTCGCAAGCAAGGTTGTATAGATAGATTGAAATGTTTAACTCCGGTATGGCAGCCGTAGGATGGGGGTTCATGATTTTTTTAGTCATTCCTTGATACAGTCTGCAATACTTAAAATCTATTGTATTTTACATGTGTGACAGGAAACCCTAGAGACGTACAGATTAGTGGACGAGAGAGTTTGCCGAGGATAGAACAGTGCTGAGGAAGAACGGTACCCATGCCCGAAGTGCTATTCTTGGAAAAACGAGGTTGGAAAACCGATAGATCGCGTGAGGGAGTAGTTTAGGGTTCCTGACTGGTGCGAATCTTGGCAAAGCGAGGTTGGGAAATGAAGATATTGGTTCTGAAAGGAGTTTAGGGTTTATGGATATGCCCGGTTTCTGTAAAGTTTTGTGCCTTTTTCAAGCTGGAGGTATTACCTATTTTTCTGCAGCGGCTGCTTCTGTTGTGTCCAGCTGGCTTCCTCCATGCACGAGCTTGTTGTAGGAGGCGGTGTTCAGAACATACAAGGGTTTTCCCTCCTGCTTTGAGTGTGATTGTATTGCAATCGCTATTCATTGTACTAATCAAGCATTTTATCAAACAGTTCACGTGCCTTGTCTATGCTTCCACATTTTGCATACATGTCTACCAGGAAGTTGCACATACATCAGTGAAAATTTGTGTATCCATTATGCTTTGCTGCACGTCCATAGTGTGTGCATGTATCTAAGTAATTATAACGCATTTTCAACAAATCCATTTTGGGCATATCCTGCAATAATTACTTTCCACGATCCCACATTTTTTTGAGGCATTCTGTCGAACAGTTCACGTGCCTTGTCTACGATTCCACATTTTTCATACATGTCTATGCTTTGATGGATGCCCATACCTTGTTCCAAAGTTCCGATTTTGAGTAAATGTGAGGTCGAGTTTTGAGAAAAAGGAAATGATTACTGGCTGGAGGATTCTATGCACTATTCGCTTTGTTTTCAGGATTTTTCATTCCCAGACCGGTAAGCAATAATTTCTTGTGTGGTGTTCGAACTTGTACTTCTATTTGACATATCTAGCAATTTCGGAATACATATGTTCTCTTCTATAAATTTAAAAGGAACTGTTTATCTTGGATTTAAGACATTACCTCCCACCATGAAAAACATATTGATTTTCGCTTCACTGATGCAGAAAACCCCAAAATGGTGGATTTGGTATAGATGGATCTGCCCAGTAGCTTGGACAGTTTATGGGCTCATTGTTTCACAGTTTGGAGACATCACTGACCTCATAGAAGTGGATGGAAAGCAGCCAGGAAAGCAACTAAATCAGTATTTGGATGAATATTTTGGATACAACAATGATTTTATGGGTGCTATCGCTGTAGTGCTTATAGGATTCACATTTTTCTTTGCAATTATATTTGCCTTCGGTATCAAGCTCTTGAATTTCCAGCATCGGTAAGGGGCTGATTTAAATTTTTTTTTGGAGCTCGGCTTTAGACACCACAGGCCTGGTTGGCTAACTGTGGAATGTTAGCTATAGTTTTAGTATGTGAATTCATCATTATTAATTAATTCAATAGTTTGTTCGAGCATAGTTTCATATGAATAAGGGATTTGTATAGCTCCTATTTTGTAATATGTGTTGATTGTGCAGTATCTATAAATTGCAACCATATTTGATATTGTTTATTTGTTAATGAATAAAGATAATCAATACTTGCAACTACCCGAGCTCTCCAAGGCAACACCGGGAAATAGTATACGCAGAGCTCCCTGTAAACACAACAGCTACGGCATAATATTCAGAAAATTGTAAACAAACTGAACACAGACATATATAAAAGCCCTATTCAGAAATGGGAAGAAGCCACAAAGGTCATTCAGAAATTATTAAGGTTTATGGTATACAAAGCTCAAGCCCAGTTCCGATTTTGACACAGGATGAGAGTATGTTGGCAAATGTAAACTCGTCGTGTTGAAGCCCTGTTTCTTGCATAGATTGAAATAGGGTTACTGCCCTGTAAGGATAACCATGTCTTTTGTATGCTGCAATAATTGTATTCCATGAGAAACTGTCTCGTTCTTTCACTTGCTGAAACTCTTTACCGGCATCTATCACAACTTTGCACTTGACATACATTTAAACACGGTTTTTTATGAAAAAACAGTGTGTAGCAAATGCCATTTAATCACCTGTGATCAATGAAAGAGTCGACTGTTTTTCCTTACCCAACATACAAATCTATTAAAAGTTGAGGTGAAATTTATACTAGAATCTACTTTTATAGGCATTGAAAATTAATAAGCATTGTCTATGTCTCCTAAGTTTTTTAGCGCATCACGAAGCTCGTAAAAGAGGGTAAAAGTCGAAACAGTTGCTGGGGTTTTCAGTTAGTCCCTGTCGAAGAAAATACTAACTTTAAGAAGCAAGTATTGGAGCATGTTCCTAAATAGATTTACCCTCCATAGTGGAAGTCACTGTCCTACAGACCGTTTGATTTGTATGAGATACCAAAAAATGGTTAGTTGGCTTACAAACATTACTAAATAGAAAGTGCTCTACAATCCAGAATGGATTCTAAATTTCAATACATTTCTGCACATCTTGTAATACCAATAGATTAACAGAGCTACAAATATCCTGAACATAATTTTTTTGAATCTCATTTGCTTCTTTTATTTCCTACCTCAAGCTTTTCTAAGTAAAACTTTCAACTTATTATCATGGCATCTTATAATGTATAAAACCATACAACCATGTATGGATTATCGCAACAAATGTTTTGTCGGAAGTGTGATTATAATGCTTGGTAAAGACATGCATTAGGCTCTATCAGAGATGTTTGTAGCTTTAATTCTTATATTGGCTCCTCCTTCTAGGGCATCTTAAGAAAATTTCCTTTCTTAGATTTGACGTAATTGCTTTCATTTTTTCATCATAATAATTGTTTAGAGGATAGGAAAAAGGTTTTTAGAACTTGAAACTGTGTCTGTATATCTTCCTGAATTTACATGAACTAAACACCATTTAGTCTCCAACAAAGACATCAATTTGCAAGAGAACTAGAGTTGACATAAGTCTCAAATCAAAGTTAATGAGAAGTATAAAAAATTTAAAATCATAATAATCAAATGAAAGTGATCAAATCAATAGCAAATTATAAACGAGGACTAGTAAATCATACTCAACTCTTCCAAATGCATTGACAAACAATAAAATTGAATGCAAACTAACCAAGATTATAGTTGGCTTTTAGGCTTTCTAATGAACTTCCAAGGCAGCTGGTTGCATTGGACACTATAATTGCGCAATTTAGAGGGTCCTTATAAATAGAGTGGGGCTTAGGTTGTGCAGTACAGATCTAGTTGTTAGATTCTGTAGAAGAGAAATGGAAGTAACAAGTGCCTCATTTCTCAGTATGTACAAAGGAATGAAAATCCAAAGATCACCATTGTCTACTGATAAGAATCCACCAACAAAATTCCCCTTCACACCGGCATCAAAAGACTGTAATAACAATAAAACATGCCATGTGGAACAATTTGGCTTTGTGGGTCTGTTAGATGTTTAATTCATGTTATATAGTAGTTGTTAACTTCAACTGTGATGCAAGGGCATCAGTAATAAAGCTTCTTTCATGTCAAATTTCACCATGAGCCTTTTCGACCTTCTTTAAGAAAAAATTACAAGGCCTTGATCTGCGTGTATGACATATTCCTTTAATTGGCTCTTTGTTATTCCTTGAAAAAATGATCCCAGAAAGCAATTTTTGTGGTTAACATCTTCTGTGGTATTTTGTTTTTGAAATGAAATAAGAACCACTCTCAAATAGCTTGTGGGATTGAAATTTTAAGGATGGCTGAAAAGAACTTAGACTATGGACAATTTACTCATTGTGACCTGGATCCATTTGATGAGGGTCATTTACAAAGGATGTAAAGTTTGATAATTGGAGATGTTTGGTTTTCTATTGTGTCAGGATTCAGGATAAAGCAGCCACAAATAAAAATGTCAGTTTGCCTATATGTAATGGCACGACAAACTCTAAGGTTGAAAAGAAGTGGAATCTGCAAGTAAATTTCTTTAACGTTTTTGTTCTTCAATTGTAGATTTATAATATAAATTGCGACTAAAAAATTGAACTAATTTCCTGCCTCTTTTTGGGGCATTCTTATATAGGTGCATAGTGTTCCAAATTGTAAATTGAATTTTAGCTTTTCTCTGTACATAGCTTCACATTTTGCACTCATGCTTAGTCAAAGATTAAATCTTAGCACAATTCTAGGCTACAGCTTGAATTCCTAACCTTTTTCTCATAAATTTTGCAGTTTACTACAGTTTGGATTTCAAATATAGTTTACTTTTTTTGTCAAATTTTCTCAGATTTTTCTGCAGTTTGCACTCGGCAGTATAGCCACATGAAATATTAACTTCATTTCAAAAAATAGTTAAAATTTCAGCCTATTTCCTTGCACGTTTCATCATTTTTAGGTGATTTACATGAAATCTTTTAACTTAATTTTCCACTATTCTACTACACGTTTGGTCTAAAATTTTGCACTCTACTACAGTCAGATGATTTCTGTATTGAAGTTTGAAATACAATTTTATTTTTTGTTGCTTGTTTCTTGATAATTTCACACTCCTATCGAATATGGTCTATATTCTGGTATATAGAGTTCAATTGTTTGATTATATTGTCTCAATTTTTGAAATGAACATAATTTTTCTACTATAGATTTCGATGTTCAAAACTTTGATTGTCTTCAGGCTCAGAATTTACTCCCAGACACAGGCCCTGGCAGTGTTCTTTTCGACTATGTCCTCTAAGTGCCTCAAGAAAGTGGAGCTCCATAATGGTCAAAATGCTATTGTTGCTGTGAATGTTCATTATGGATACAATCAGGAAGACTCTGTGGTTTTAAACCATGCATCAATAGATCATGGGCTGTTTCGAACCATGCATTTCCATACATTCACATCAGAGACAGATTGTGATGACAGTAACTCTAAAAGTTCATCCAAGCTAGACTTAGATTTTGGAAAGCCAAACACAGCAAACCCTAGGGTAGATAAGCTTGATGATGATGGATTGCCTTATGTTGCATCATACCTATATAGTGGATGTAAAATGAATGGATTGAGTTTCAGTATCATTTGTAATTATGTTAAAACCTGAAATACAAATTATTATTTGGCTTCATTTGAGCCCTTGAATAACCTTTGGTGCAAATATAGAGGAAAAGAATCAAGAAAACTGTATCTGTACAATAGTCCGACATGGGAAAGCCTCTTTTTAGTGTATTTCTTCCATACAATTGTTTCTTCTCACATAGAACAACAGTAAGGTAGAAATTGATAAATATAAGTAAACATTTATTGTAGCGGCAGTTGTATCCTGTAGAAAGTTGAAGGCTATTTACAAAGCACTTTGAAAATTCCTCTAAACCCCCTATAGCTTCAAATCCATATAGACAACATATGGCGACATCAATTGTGCAAAATAGAGAGAAAATTTGAGGGAACATGTTTTATTCCATAAATTTTTGTGTCCAAGGGAGGAAACATGTTTTATTCCATAAATTTTTGTGTTTAATGATTTAGGTTATTGTAATGAATTTTTATTTCACCACTAGGTTATATTAAAATCTTCCATTTCTTTTCTTCTAGAATTTAGGAAAAATTCAAAAAAAAATCATGTACAGTGCGCCATTGAAAATTTATACCTAAAGCCTTACAAATTAAAACCTGTAAGGATTTTCCATAATTACTATTATTATCAGAATCAATGTTTTTCTTGCTCGGGGTCGGGGACGCTTTGCCATTTACTAATAGAATTGAATCTGCAAACAAATAAAGAAACTTGTTAACAAAAAGTATCTCAGTCCAAGCCATTCCCTAAATGCAATTCCTTCATTTTATCCAAAACATCGTTGGTATTGACAGTTCAACGAGTATTTCTAATCACAGCTGAACTTGCATTTTCAGTTACTTAAATTTGTTTGCCCTGCAGGAAAATAGGTTTTTAGTGACGAGCTTAAACAATGAACAAGCAAGTCATTCCTTATCCACTCTGTCCAATCTACCTTCTCCTCCCTCGTTGCCCCTGGTGTTTCACCCCTTCTTTTACTTGCCCCTACTGGTGTGGCCGCTTTTAACATTTCTGCGTCGACCATTCATTCCAGCCTCCGAATTCCCATTAAAGATTTAAAACCCCTTGAAGGCCAAGCTTTGGCCTCCTTCCAAGACTCTTTAAAACATGTTACATACATTTTGATTGATGGAATGAGCTTCATTGGCCCTAAACTTCTAGAAAAAAATGGCTTCCACCTTCGTGAGGCCTTCCCGCATTTTCGTACTTCCCCCTTCAGAAATAAATCAATGAATTTGGTTGGGGACCTGGGTCAATTTCCACCCATTATGGACAGACCATTATATGCCAACAATTCCTATGGTGGATCGCTTTGGCACAAATTTCCTAATTCAATATCGTTGAGATCTATATTCAGACAACAAGGCTCTACTCCGACACAAGTTTCCTTTCATAACCTTACTTTCACTGCTCTTTCACAACTTCCCTCCTTGAATAACATTCGTATCTGCTTGGCTTTCTCCTTCGACCGTTACTCCAAAATTTCAATTGCCCCCTCCTGCAATTCTAAAAAAATGAAGAACTTCGTCTCCTTTCCCTACCATCCTCCCCCGCCTCCTAAAGATCCCTGGTTTTCTTCTTCGTCGGTAAACCTATCGCCCCCCCCCCCCACCCCTTAACGTCTTGCGTGCAATTCAATGTTGCCATTTCCGGTTTGCCGTAACTCACCCTTCCTTCCCGTATCTTCTTCTACAACATACTCCAGTGTACATCTTTGGTTTGTTAAGATACATAATAATATCTTCTACCCCCCCTTCATTCTTTTGTACATTCTCGCACATGGATTGTTTTTTATCTACATTACTTTCTAGGTTGCTTTCTCTTGCTTCTTTTCTTTGCCATTTTAAACATGCTTGGGCTTTTCATTAACATTTAATTTACAACTCCCCATTTCCATTTTGGCGTTCACATTGCACACCTCGCGTGCGATTGCTAGTTATTTATATCTTGTCACCATCCTTTCTTTAATTTATATGCAGGGCTTAATTGCATGAAGTTTCGTTGCAGACGCTTACGATGCACTGTAGATGGGAAGCATTTAGAGGGGATAGCTCTAATGACAAGAATTTTGCCTTCACCGCCAAGAAATCGTCGGTGTTTCAGCTGAAGACGGCGCTTGACGTATTCATGGCGGGTAATAAAGACGAGAAAGTGAGCGATTTTCATGTAAAGGGAAGCTATTTCGACCGATCCTGCACAATTTATCAAGGCGGCCGTATCCTTGCAGAGGTATGTACAGAAAAAAGCTAATTTGATGCTTAGGTTTATCTAATTTGGGGAATTAATCGGATGTTAAATATGTTGATTGTGTGAATCAGATGAGGAGGAAATACACGGTGAAAAATGTGTTGTTGGGGAAGGATACGTTTGCAGTGATTGTGCAGCCCGGTGTCGATTACGCCTTCGTAATTGCTCTTATAATAATTCTGGACGAGATCAACAAAGAGGGGACTGAACAAGACTAGACTAATTTTTTCTTAAAAATTTGAGGCTCTCTCTCAGTATCAAAAGTTCATGGAAATGCTTTGTAAAAAAAGGAAAAATAAATTTCATATATTTACAAATTGTTTTAATCTCCAAAGGACTTGGTCATTTTTTATTTGAATGGAAGTGGAATTTTAAAATTCGGTTAGGGATTTAAATAAATAAATAAACATCTGATCCCAGATCCAGTAGACTTGGATAACCGCTTTCTCCGCCGGGAACAAAGGGAGAAAGGCCAGACACAGTTCTCCAACTTCCAAAACCACCGAAGCCCCCCTGGTTCGAGTCGCAGTATTCACCACAGAAAAATTATATTGTTATCATAAACTATTTTTAATTTTTTCTTAAAATCAACTATAAGATGGCTTATACAGTAATTAAAAAATAGTTGATTCAATATTTCAAATTTTTTTTTAAATAAATTTTTTGAAGTATGCATTGCAAACTAAATTTACCATTAGATTCAATGTGTTTCAAATTTTTTAATCCATAAATTATATTTAAAAAAAAAATTGACAATACAATAATATGTGAATTGTTTAATTTGAAAACATCCTTGTTTGAAGCGTTTGTGACACAAATTTTAAAATACAGAAATTAACTTCCTGCCTATACATTTTTTAATTACGTGTTTCATAAGAGGTATTAGTCGTTTAACTCTTCTTGTAGAATACTTGTCTTTAGGAAAGATTTTAAGTTATATATCATATCCTTTTCGATTATCTGTGTATTTTCCTTCTATAACTTGTGGGACTTGATGTATATTTTGAAAGAGTTGTTTCTTACATTGTCATTCCATATTTCTCAAGGAATAAGTTGAGAAACCTTCCTCTAAAATATATTAAGATTAATTAATTGGAATATTTTACATGGTCAAAATATTGCATTCTTGTATAAATTATATATACACTAGATAAAAGATGCGATTCATATAATCCATTATAGTTAAACCATAATCAACATTGAGATGAACAACACATACCTCTTTGTTAAGGTTATCATTTGTCAATTTTTATCATTTTTGTAGATGATTCCTTATTTATAAATTTTATAGCTAAAAAATACTGTTTCATAAGTTTTGAGTCCATGTAGTAAGAAAAAGTACTAAGCTTATCTATTGAATATTCTATTAAAAATGGCCTCAATAAAAGGAGTACAAGTGAAAAGAACATCCTGAGAAAATGGAGCCATTATCATGAAAAGGTGACCATTTTTGCATGGTATGAAAATGGAAATTTCCCATTAAGGTCGTAAAAAATCCAAAAAAAAAGCTAAAATTAAAGGATCTAGAGAAAATCAGGAGAAAGAGGCAAAAATAGGTCATATGAAATGAAAATAATGAAATCACTGCTAGTAGGTCTGATATGAGGAGAAAGTGAAAAGGGGAGTCAACTAATGACTACACAAAAGAGACAAGTTAAAAAACTGCATAATAAGAGCGAGCATGCCAATAATATCCTAACATGGACCAATAATTAGTAAACACATAGATACAATAATATAAAATAAACTAGCTAGTTACTTGCCAAAACCACGTGTCTATGTATAATGACCCAATGTTATTGGCGTGTGAAAACATAATTAAGTGTATCATGTTGGGAGGAATTTAATAAAATAGTACAAAGGAAACTTGTAATGGTGTCTTGTATTCGATGTAAGAAATGAAAATCATTTGAAAGTTAATATGAATGAAAGGTTTTACCAAATTATTACAAAGTATTGCTTTTGGAACTTGTAAAAAAAGCATGTGCTCTTAAGAAAATGATGAAAAACCACATTGATATATTGACGAGTAATTCATTTTAGAAACACTAAAAAAGAACTCACCTTACTTTTTCTTGTCAATAGTAGAACAATTACAAAGTAACAACTTTTGATTACAAAAAATAACTTCAAACTCCAACACAAGAGAGATCACAAGAACTTCAAGTTCTATGAATTAACAACGTACACACACAAGAATAACTCATGCACACTAGAATTCATGCGCACTTAAAAGTTGTTCTTCTTACACAACAATCATGCATACGATAATTCACTTGTACTTCAAATTCTTTTCCACACCTTCAAATCACGTACACAAGAGTTGTGCTTATTGCATAGGAATACATCATGCATAAGGGAGCAGATCCAAAAGAATAAATCTATGCAAGTAAACTAACACATAAGAATAACTTATGAACATTCTTAAGAGTGACTCGCACACACACAAGCTCTTTCTATTGCATGGGGCACATTCTTTGCAAAACCATGTACCATTAGATGTTTCACGTTTTTGATGAAAAGTTGATGCTTCTAATATCTTCACTTCCCTTAAAGTACTATATTTATTATGCTTCCCAAACATCAAATTGTACCATGTAGAAAAGATAAACACACTTATCAGACTACATGGGCACAATCATAATTATTTATTTGGTTTATTCAAGGTTTCTTGTGAATCCAAGTACTCTTGCATCACTTGACCATGATAAGTGTTTGATGAAATGAAAACATGGAGTTTTAAAATTTCTTTAGGCCAATGACCACATTGTATATTAGATACATCTATATTTAGTTACAAGATGAGGTTGTGAAGAAACCAAATATTTTGGAGACCATCTTCTACATTAAAATGATGGAAAACACTAATTCTCAAACTATTACTACAATTATTAATCGATGAAAAATCATGAATTATGTTTGAATGATCGTACATCACATTGAAATTCGACACATCTCTCGACGAAGGGTTTTTAAGAACTTGATTGATAGAGAGGATGAGGAGTGGCCTCGACTTTTTTGATCAAGTGTTATATCATTAGTTGAGCCTATATGTAGGTCACACAAGTGCATTAAGAATTTGCATGGAATATAAAGCATGCATATTTTAAAGTCTCCCACTACATATCATCATCCAGCCATCTTGTAACCCTATTATTTATGGATTTTAGTGAAAAATTATAGTATAGTGCATGGTGCAAAAAAACATGCTGAAATAGTACATATAATATCACATGACTAATGAATTTTGTTAAACTTAAAGGCGTTTGTCTTTGCTAAAGAATTTCTATTTCCAAGTTGTAAGGGAGGTGTTTGAAAAGCAAGAGCTTTAGAATTCATCTAACTAATCAATATTGCAATGTATTGTTGCTAAATATAGTTAAAGCAACATATTCAACAAAATAAAGTATACCAATTATTTTTTTCTTTAGTCCAGACTGACGAATGCTTACTGAATAAGAGTTGTGATGCTCTAACACAAGGTGAGCACAACATATGGATGTTTTGAATGACATGCAAGTGTTTGGCTGAACATGTGTGGGTAAACTAGGGTTAATGGTGTTCAAATGCCCCACTCAACATGCCATGGGTAAACTAGGTATCGAACCATTAACGTACTAGTCACCAACGCAAAAAATTACCATTGTGGCATAACTCTAATGGCGAAGCATACCCATTATTAAAACAAATAATTTCTATAAATAAAAATATAAATTACTTGTTGTAGATGCTAATAAAATATATTTTCTATGCCATACACCAAGATAGAAATCTCATGAAATACCAAAAAGAGATGAAGATATTATAATTTTCTAAAAGATCAAAATTCTCTATCAAAGCAATATGTTGGCATGTTTTCAACAATTGATACATAAAAGTTGACTATTACGTTAGAAAAGGAACCGTTAATACAAACATGCCATACACCGAGACAAAAATATCATGAAATACAAAAAAGAGATGAAGATATATAATTTTCTAAAAGATCAAAATTCCCTATAAAACCAATATATTGGCATGTTTTCAACAATCGATATATAAAAGCAGATTGTAAAATTAGAAAAGGAACCATTAATACAAGCATGCCATACACCAAAACAAAAATATCATGAAATACCAAAAAGAGATGAAAATATGTAATTTTCTAAAAGATTAAAATTCCCTATCAAACCAATATGTTAACATGTTTTCAACAATCGATATATAAAAGTGGACTACTACGTTAAAAAAGGAACCATTAATACAAACATGCCATACACCAAAATAAAAATCTAATGAAATACCAAAAAGAGTTAATTTAAAAAAAAATCAAAATGCCCTATCAACCTAATATATTGACATGTTTTCAACAATGGATACACAAAGGTGGACAATTACGTTGAAAAAAAACCGTTAATACCAACAGACCCAGAATTTACAATCAACCTAAAAGAAATGGATTTTTACACTAACCTTTAAAAAACACCAATACTAAAAAAAAAGGAAATCATATTCTAGGTGGTTAATTTTGATGCACATAATTATATTAGGAAGGAGGAGGTTGTCTTTGATCTTTCGATAAAACAAAAAGCAAACAATTGTTATTCCATTAAATCTCACATTCTTGACGACAGATGAGCGACTAGAGTCGCAGTGGCGTTGAGTGTGCTTCTCTTTCCCTCATTCCAATGTTGGCCTTGTCCTAATTCAACTCTTTCATCTTCTCCCTCGCCTTTCTTCCCTCTTCTCTTTCCATGAATTCCTTCACCGCTCTTTTTACTTCTTCTCTCCTCACAAATCCATCGTTTTCCATCTTGAGATCAATGGCTACCTGAATCTGCCTGATGAGAATGACCCTGTTCCCGACAGAAGAGTGTGAAAGGACGCCGACTTGAGGAGCCCAGTTAAGAACCACAAGCCCCTGCCAAGAAATCGTCGGTGTTTCAGCTGAAGACGGCGCTTGACGTATTCATGGCGGGTAATAAAGACGAGAAAGTGAGCGATTTTCATGTAAAGGGAAGCTATTTCGACCGATCCCGCACAATTTATCAAGGTGGCCGTATCCTTGCAGAGGTATGTACAGAGAAAAGCTAATTTGATGCTTAGGTTTATCTAATTTGGGGAATTAATCGGATGTTAAATATGTTGATTGTGTGAATCAGATGAGGAGGGAATACACGGTGAAAAATGTGTTGTTGGGGAAGGATACGTTTGCGGTGATTGTGCAGCCCGGTGTCGATTACGCCTTCGTAATTGCTCTTATAATAATTCTGGACGAGATCAACAAAGAGGGGACTGAACAAGACTAGACTAAATTTTTCTTAAAAATTTAAGGCTCTCTCTCTCAGTATCATAAGTTTATGGAAATGCTTTGTAAAGAAAGGAAAAATAAAGTTCATATATTTACAATTCTTTTTAATCTCCCAAGGACTCGGTCATTTTTTATTTGAATGGAAGTGGAATTTTGAAATTTGGTTAGGGATTTAAATAAATAAATAAATAAACATCTGATCCCAGATCATGTAGCCTTGGATCACCGCTTTCTCCGCCGGGAACAAAGGGAGAAAGGCCAGACACAGTTCTCCAACTTACAACAAACACCGAAGCCCCCCCTGGTTCGAGTCGCAGTATCCACCACAGGAAAATTATGTTGTTATCATAAAATATTTTTAATTTTTTCTTTAAATCAACTATAAGATGGCTTAGGAGCCTTGCCTTATCCATATTAATGGCTTATACAGTAATTAAACTAGCAATCACATGTGTACAATGCAATGTGAACGCCGAATGGCATATGTTATTTGATTTAGATGAGTAGTTATTAATTTTTGTAGTTGATGCTGATAAGGGGTGTGATTGATTTTGTGAGTGTAGAAATATAGATGAAGCATTATATTTAAAGATTATATCTCTACATTTTAAATTGGTTACAAATTCGTACATATACATTTGCAAATCTCATATCATGAGTGGTAGCATTTTGCACACTATTTTATTTGAACTAAACCTAAATACATGAAGACTTCCATACATTTGTAGATTTTATATCATGAGTGGTATCCTTTTCTGGCCAATTTTATTTGCTCTAAACATGAATACATTTGATACCCCGAAGGTGATATCACTAACGTGCCTAGACATGATTTCATATTTGTATAGATTATCATACAAAAAATTAGAAAGCAATATCTTATTAGAATTTATTTATTGACACATTTATTTGTTACATTTAGGTTCTCCAAGGTTGGTCATACTGCACATGGACATGGCACTTCACATGTACGATGACATAATGAGAATCATAGAAAATCTAAACAAGAAATATATAATTCGCTATGGTGCTACAAACACTATTTATAAATGTGTTCTAAAGAATTGTAAGTCAATTGCTTTAAAGAGACTATACACTCACTACCCACAAAGATTGCTTGAATTTGAAATTGATTTGGAAATAGTTTCAAGCATCAAGCATTAGAATCTTGTGAACTCATCGTGGTTATTTTCTTGTATGCACTCTAATTTATTGTGTTCCTTCTACATCAATAAGAAATATAGGAGTAAGAACTTAAAACCGTGTCATCTCATGACATAGCAATAAAACCAAGTTTATCTAAGTCATGGGTTAATGAACTTTCCTTTTCAATAAAAAAGGTTAAGACTACTAGTGCTCCTAACTTTCATGATAGTGATACTATTAATACATATTATCATAAGTACCTTAAGGCATATCAGAAAACCAAAATTCTCCAATCTGAAAGCAATAAACTACATAAGTTGTCTGACGCTTTTGGCATCCAACTCAGACTCATCACCTTATTACCTACAAACCAATGGCCAAGCAAAATTGACCAATAAAACCTTGAACAATTTTTTTATGAAAGTAGTTGACGATGCTGGCAATGATTGGCATTCACACATTCCTTTCGCTTTGTGGGCTTATCGCACTAGTATTCGCACTTTGACTGCTACCACACATTTTTCTCTGGTCTACAATACTGGGTTTTTCTGGGCTCTCGAAGTCCAGATTCCATCTCTCTGCATCTCACTACAAGACATGCTCAACAACGATGACTTTCGCCAGGATCATTTGGCACAACTTGAATTATTAGATGAATGCCATCTCAAAGCTCTTGACCATCTCCAAATATGCAAAAAACGTATCAAACGTGCCTATGAAAAACATGTCCACGAATAAACCTTTCAGGTCAGTGACCTCGTCCTGAAGAAAAATCAACATGTAACCAAAGAAGAGAAAAGTAAACGTGGAAAATCTGCTCCTAATTGTCTTGGACCCTATATCGTTACCCTTGCCTAAGGATCAAGTGCTTATCATTTGTCTTCACTTGAAGGTAAGCTCGAACCTGAGCCTCTCAACGCCTTGCATCTTCGACCATTTTATTGTTGACATCAAGTCCTATATCACTTTCTATCAATTGATCGCTCGTCCCTTCAGCGTTGTTCATCTTCCATATTACCCGTTTTTGAGAATCAACGATTAAACAAGAATTATGTGATTAACCGTCACCTTTCAGCCTTATCTTCAATATGAGTACCACAACTCTACTCACAGCATGATTCTCATGGATACTTTTCTTCTTTTTAAATATGGAACCCCATGGTAGTTCATCACTTGAAACCACCTCTTTCATAGTTAACCCTTGTGTACTATGGTTTTGTCTTCTAAACAAGAACCCAATATTCCTCTATAGTCTTGTCCATGACTAAAATGTCTAAAACAAAAATGGGATTCAACTCCCCGAGTCAAACTTCCAGCAAAATATGACTCCCTCAAAACGGGACATTTCTTCTCTCTATTTTTCCGCTATAAATAGACTGCTCCCTTGAAGGACAACTATATAAAGTTATTGCAAAAATATAATAAAAATATCCGGAAGCTTCCCACATCGATCAACTTTGCGAAGACCTTAAGGAGATAATATAATCATCCCATATAGACTTCCCGCATTGATCAGTCTATTAAAAACAAACAAATGAAGAAATGATGCAATTTTTGTCATGGACTTGCCTCTTTTTGCTCCTAGGTTTCTTGATAAGTAAACATGTTTTTGTACACTAAGTTACACTAAACCATCCACTTTCACCTCATTGCCTTTTGTTCCCTAGTTTTCTTTCTGCTCAAGGGACTTGCCACAACTGCCACATTTTATGATCATGTGACTATTTTCAACATTAGAATAGTCCATTATGCAATGCCTTCAAGGTCTTATGTTCATAAGACCATCTTGGGTATGGTAGACTCATTAGGTTTCTTATCAATTAAGTGGTTCTTTTGCCACCTCTTACCATTCACCTTCCTCATTACTTATTGATTATCCTATACAGGACCAAATCATCGACACCTATATTTAAAACTACTCAACCATGCCTATGACCTAAACTCAACCATGCCTAATATCTACCAACCCATTCCTCATATTCTTCCCTAGCTTATGGGAGAACTACATCAGCCTGAGGACCCTTTTCACTGGTGCTATAGAGGAGGTACTTTGACGGCATGGGGCCTTTGGAGGTTAGCTCGGTCACTCTTTACACTAACCTATTTTCCCCAATTTTTCTATTCATATTCTATCTTAATTTCCATTTTCTACAACACTTGGAAATTAATACAAACATACATATCTACCATGTTATCAAATCATAAAAACATCCAATCAATTATTTCACATTCCCATCATATCAAAGATTTTGGAAATCTACAGCATAACATGCATGACCATCATCATTTGTCTTTCATGTTACCAAGAACTTGGAACTTATAGAAAAACCATAAACCATGATTCAACCATGCCTAATTGACCTGACTCCATCATACCTATACCTAATTCCTTCAGGTGTATACCTGAATCCACCATGCCTAATTGACCTGACTCAACCATTCCTATGACTTGACTCCATCATGCCTATACCTTTTATCATTCCGGCCACCCATTGAACCATACCTACTAGCCTAACCTACCCCTACATTTCCTTTGCTACGTCTTAGGAGTTGTTATTTTACCTATACCTTGGCCTTACCAGTGCCATGACCTGTTTGGTTGAACTTGACCTACTTGGTGTGACCATTGATGTTATGTACTCTCTATACCTTGCGATGTTGTTACCTATGTTGTTTTAGCCTAACAACCATACCTTGCCTATTACCATGTCGTTTATCCCAACCAAACCTTTGGTGTACCGGAGCATACCTAAACGTTCCTGCACCTGACCTATGTTGTGTTTCTTTACCATATCCTATACCTTTGATACCTAAATCACTTCACCCTTGTTTGGATAAACCTATCAACCTTGGATGATGTAGATTTTGCAAGCTTTTCAACCTGGTACCGTGTTGCAATCTATACATGTGCGTGTGTTTGATTTTCATTACCCATGACTTGATTCTGACCACAACCTACTACCCATTACCTGAGTTGACTGTCACCCTTTCCCTCAATACTAAAACCTTTCCCCACCTACACCTTTATCAAACGATTCACTGATTCCGTCTTACACCTCATCAATGCTCAGTTTGAGGGGGGTCACCTTCACCCACACTTGGGGCAATCACTTCCTATTTTTGTCAGCGTCGCTTACCAATACAAGCTATTCAACAAAAAGGGGAAAAATGTAGACACCAAAATTGGGTCACACTCCCCTTGGTCCCCTTTCAAATAGTCAACTTAAACACATCCACCTAACCATGAACCTTATACCCCACATTAATATTAATTTAATCATTTACAATTAAATTAATAATAATCCTCACTTCATTCATTATTTAATTACCTTAATTAAAATCAATTTCCACTTCACCCCACCACATCACCTAGACACCTCACCATAGACCTATTCATAACATGTTTCCATAACTAACTAAGACTCAACCCTACTTACCTTAATGAGCTAAGATTTAATATAACCCTAAAAACACATGCCTATTCTTCCTCTAACAAATTTCCCATGTATCTAAGTGAACCGTTTCATTTAGACCTGGCACAAATGAGAAAAATATTGAAGAGGATAACCAAGATCTGCTATTTTAGGAAACATAGGATATCCTGCCTTAACCGATGCCGGTCAACCCGAAACCGACGTCAGTAACCCTAAACCGTCATCAATTACCATATATTTTGGTAACCTTGTTTAGGAGGTTAGAAACATTCTCGAGTTTTGGATCAAATGATATCTGCGTGCAAGCAAGAACTAAAGCTCTTTCACACATCTAGGTAGCCATATCTAGCACAACCATTGATCAGAAAGTATTTACATTCACAGGACCATTCTGGGAAGCACTGCCACAACACTAATTGCCATTTCACCGATCAACCATCAGCACCACTGAACCATTGAACCTACACAGTAGTAAGTGTGTCTCTGACCTGAAATATTTCATTTCTATTAAGTTTATAAGAGTTCTTCACCTTTATTTATCAACCACCATTTATATTTTTACCCCACCACTATTGCCTTCATGTGAACCTGGCCATTCCCATCACTCATAACCCTTTTAATCACCTCTATCTATTCCTAAGTACCTATGAATATTCCCAACACCTCCCTAGACCTAAACCAAATCCTTACCATCTCTAATTTAGTCTCTGAAAAATCCCCAAAACCATGAACTATTGAGTTATTACCAGCCTACATTAACCATCATCGGTTCTTACTAAACCGTCATTGGTCATACTAAACTGACGTCAGTCTCTGTATTTGGCATTCCTACTAATACCAAATCCCAATAACATTTTTCAAGTGACTCAAGTGACCCAGAATTTGACACTGACCTATTCTAGCACCTTAATTATTTACCTTATTTCTAGATCTAATCATATCCTAGCCTACTATGTTATATTTTTTTATTTTATTTGGATGAGATGCCTAAATCATATCAACTACAGTAGAACCTTATTTATTTATGCAATTTATTGTACTAAATTGTATTAAATAGTGGGTTGACTGCCACCGAGGAAGTATCACACTTCCTAGATCTAACACAAGCTAGGCAACCCATTGAAATATATTGTTTAACTCTTTCTTGTGATCTTTTTATATATTTCAAGTAGTTCCTCCTAGCCAAAAGGAAGCTCCCACAGTCAACATTGGATCAAGAATTCATAACGTGTGCAATGACCTTCAAACTAACCACCGCAACAAGTATTCCTTCTTGGCCCACATCCTTATTTGTTTCGTCTAAAAACTTACAGAAAACGATGAAACACGTATAACCCGAGAGTGATAATGATGATGATATTTGACTTGTACTAGCATATATGATGTAATAGAGTTTCCCCAAAGTGATGAAATGTTTTTGTAATGATGACTTTATTCGCTATATATATGTATGTACACATGTTATTGTTATATGATGAGTTTATTTCAATATGTATAGATGTCACAATGTGACTGATGATGTTGATAATGACAAACACAATGTGGATTGTGAATGATGATAGATAAAAAAATGTAATGTGATTGTTTAATCAAATGAAATGTTGATAGTAGAATAGATTTGAAAATATATAATGTATGATTGCAAAACTAACTTTTTATGATGTGATACTAAAATTTTAGTATGAGAAAAATGGGAGGGGAAGATTAGTGATTCCCCCAAACGTGTAGATGAATAGGCTCATTTATTTAATACCCCTCAGAAGCCAAGGATAATCTGCATAAGCAAGAGTGTGTCATCAGGAAATTATCGAGTGAACTAGATGAAACGACGCAACGTGTGATGAGAGGCTCTTATAATAAATCCCTCAAGAGTCATGTAAGAACCATAAGAACACAAGTGCTTCATCGGGTGGTAAAGTGATAAGAATCACCTAAAAAATACCGAGGTGGCGTGAAGTGGTGGAAGCATGTGAGATGGAAGTAGCATCTGAATATGTGCCAAACTGAATGTCATATGGAGTTGCGGTGGGATGTGTGACTACAAAGGGATGTGGAAGCCAATGTGAAGGAATAACATGATGTGATGGATAACATGAATGTAATGGGTGTGATTTATGTGATGGTGGAGCAATGGATGGATGTGGTAGAGAGCACGCTTGAGTGACATATGACGGTGATGGATGAACTATGACCTAGGCATTTGATGGAGAAGAGGAGTCATCCAAAGTATAGACTCACTGATGAGGTAGAGGAGAGATGGACCGCTCACTTAAGCGAGACCCAAAAGAGATGATTCCCTTTTCCTCTAATTGTTACAATCTATCATGAAGGGTAAGACAATCATTGTCCCTATGGCTATTTATGCAATGATAATTACAGTATGGTTGATCACGGTGATGTTGTAGTCTATGTTGTGGATGATGATGGTTGGATGGTAAGTGAATTGAAAACTTTCCAAGGAAGGTACACAACACATCATGAGATCTATCATGATTAGATAAATGCAATGGCTCACACGACCACATGAGGAGAAGGAGGAGTAGCCTGTTGTGGAGGAGGATAAGAAGTATGTTGTGGTGGCGGAGTATGTTGAGCATGTTTTGTTTTCTTTTAAGGAAAAGGTGGAGACTGTGTAGGATGCTCAACCAAGTTTGATGAAGGAGGACTAGATGATATAATGTAACTAAATGTATGTGGAGGATTAATGACATTTGCTAAAAGACGATTTCACTCTAGGTATAGGAATTTATAACATAAAAGAATGAAATACTCACATATATCATAGTGTAATCTGTTTTTTAGCACAAGAATCAAACCATGACAGAAAATGAATTTCTTCTCCAGGTCTATAGGTTGGAATACCATCTAATGCATACAAGCGTTAAATCATAATATATAGTCGTTAATTGGTTTTGATGAGCCATGATGTAAAGTAGGTATGTGGTTGTAAGTGACCTTAGGGCCATTTTTAAGGATGAAATTATGGAGGAAAGAATCCACCATGTCATACAAAGAACTAATGGACCCAAATGTAAGATGATTGTACCATTGCAATGCCTCATCAGTAAGACTATATCGCAAATATTTAAGTAATAGCCTATAATTAGAATCAGAGGTCATAACCATGCAATAGTGTAGAAGATGAACATAAGGATCACCAATACCATCAAAGAAAGTGAATGTAGGCATGATAAACTCTTTAGGGGATGTCGAATTATGAATCGTTTTTGGAATAGGGTTACCATGTAATGAGTTGTTATCAATAGAAGCATAGTAAGCCCTACTATCTAGAGTAAGATACTAAAACTAATATTGTAATTGATCTGTGACATGCTTAAGAGAGATGATATCCTGTGAAGGAGTAATGGAAGATGGCAATAATTTATTAAGAGGTTTTAATTTTCCATTGTGAGTGATCATAAGAATATTGAGAGATGAGAAAGGAGATTCTTATGCTAAAGGCACACTAGTAGTAGGTGTCGAAGAATCTATAATAGAAGATGTAGATGAAATATTCATGGCAATGGTAGGACTAACATAAAAAAATCCCTAATAGGTGAGGTGGATGATGGAGATACATCTATATGAGAAGACTAACTAATGAGTGTAGATGATACAATAAGAGGAGATGAAACATCAGGACAAGAAGAAGTGATAGATCTTGGAGGTGACTCATGCATAGTGCTAGATGCAATCTCAAGTGAAGGTAATGATGGAATAGAAGATTAAAACTTAGCAGTATGAAAATAAGGAGAACCATAGCTATCAATAGTGTCATCAACATCTCCTAGAGACTTAGATATGAGAATATCACTAAGAATATTATCAATAGGATTATCAACATAAAACGAAGATGTATGAGAATAAACATGTGATGAAAGACGAGAAGAGAGATCAAATGTAGGAAAATCATGAGATGGAACTATAGCAATGGCCTGACTAGAAGATGAATTATAATGCACATGTGAGTTATTTTCAATACCTAACAAGTAAACAATAAGAGAATCATCTAAAATGTGCGTAGAAATATCAAAAGGAGGTCCACTACTAGCCGCATAACAAGGTGTACAGAGAGCGAAATCTACCACTCAACAATACTATAGCCAATGGGAGAATCTTCAAAGCGAGGAACATATTTTTGACCATCTAAGAGTTATTGTTTAATATGCTATGGAATAGGAGTAGGATTACTATAGAGAGTGGTGAGCTCAATGATGTTAGCCTCATAATAGATAGTATTAACACTTAAATGAGACATGATGGGAAAATACGATGACCTATTCTTAGCCATTAGGGTTTGAGATGGGTCCTAGGGAAAATTATTCTAGAGTACGTTTTCACCAAAATGATTAACTAAAATATGAAATAATATGTTCTATTTAAGTTAATCTAAGAAAGTACAACAATGTAATAACTGATGTAAAATGAAATACTGATGCTAAATATTTTAATTTGATATTTAAATGAAATGAAATAAATTAAATAGGAAGGACAAGGTAATTACCTGAAAATGACTTACCTCAATATGTACCAGGAGTGAAAAGGATGATGTGCATATGGAGCAGAGTGTGATGGTACAACCAAGGAAATTGCAACAGATGATGATATACTTGGAATAGGGCACCTGGAGGAGGACTGGAGTGCCTATGGGCACCCTGGTCTATAGTATGGGTGCTATGGTCTACAGAACAGTGCAGGACCTAAATCTGCCAGTGTCGCTACATCTTCGCAATGTCTCTATCTTTATCATGTGAATGTCACAATATCTTTATTGATGGGCCACGAACCTGCAATGACTATTCACCTGCAAAACCCCATATACAACATCAAACCACTAAGAAATAAAGATGCATATGAAGGTGTCAGACTGACCTTAGTGGCCACAATGGTGGACTTACAATTAAGCATTGCACTACATTCTAGACCTAGTGTAGTTTTGTGTGCTTTGTGTGTGTAATGATGTGGCTAGGGTGCCCTAATTCTAATGACATAGAAATAGCGTGCAATATCTAGATGTAATGTAAAATGGTGGATGGAATAGAATAAAATTCCCTTTGCTATGTAGTGTATGTGATGTAATGGTGCCCAAATGCAGCCCCTTGCCTTAATAGATAGCTAGCCCTTAGTAGTGAATATTCCACCCATAAGGTAGTGAGTATGTTATATTTATATAGTGATCTATTGCTCAACTTTCGACACTAATGACCCGATATGCCAACTAGTACCTAGGGGAATAAGAGGGAAAATGACATTGATGGACCTCAAACAAATATATTAGATATAAGTGCTACCAGGACCAGGGGGTCTAAAATAATGACCGGGACGCCCATGGGTGCCCCAGTTCTACCCTAGGTGCCCTAGTCAAATAGTAGAGATGAAAAATGAACATATAATGACATTTGAGACTCCCTTAGAGGTTACTAGAACTATGTAAACAATTGACGACTGTGCAAGAAAAATGACGATGATGACCAACTTACTGATGACAGGACCAGGGGATGGGTCATTACTGAATATTTTTCTTACGCAAGATTTATATATGAAACAATATATTTACAGGAATAAATTCAATGGTATGTTTGTGATTTTGTGACTACACTCCTCATACTTTAATACTAAATATTCCTCGTTCTTTGAATCATCCTCTAAATCACTATCCAAGTGACTGTCAAAAACTAGGTGACTAGGCTCATAATTCCTCCACCAATAAGTTTTACTTTTAAATTTTTTCTTCCCTATCTGAAAATCCAAAGCTATGTGACCACAACAAAAAAAAGTCATGCATCCGAAGGGGAAACCTTCATAGTCTAAATTTTGTGTCTAGATTATGTTCTCAACTTTGAGCTCAATAGAAGTTGGAAAATCAACATTAGTATTCATATATAGCAATATACATGCATAGGTGGTATAATCATATAAGGTATTGTTTGGGTCAATATCCAAGCATTTTCCCAATGTAAATTCCCAATCAAAAGTAAGCATTTCTCACCCCGAAATTGGAGAGGAAAATATAGAAACTGAATCCAATCAATTTTGACATGGAAAGTATCAATCACAGGATTAAACAAAGGGAACAATGAATTCATAAGTAGAAAGTGAGACTTAAAATCCTAAAATTTTCAGAAAAGCAGATATTTATTAGATGTTTTATCTAGAAGAATAACGAGAAAACCTCTAGATGTGGGGTAAATATCCAGTTTACCTTCCATAATAGGTTTTCAAAAAGTAGAGATCCATTCATGAAGTCTAGCACTAGAAAACCCATGCAAATATTATTTAATCTACAGATAAGCCCATTTTTTTTGTAAATATTCTTTAGTTTTGGGAACCTCTGCGAAAAAACAAATAGAAGGAGATGTCTTAGCATAATCCATAGGATTTAAAGGATGTTAGACAAAGGACTTATAAGCTTACAAAAATATCTTTCCTTAAGATATGCCATTGTCCAAAAATTGTAAATATTCAACTTTATTCTCTTCCTAGACCACTTCTCTAAAGGAACAGATCCCTGTGATAGTAGGAGAGAGTGGAACAAGTGGAGTATAGGGGAAGGAATAGGGATTGCATGGGAAGAACCAAACTATGCATTTTTACCTCCTACAAGCAATTGGTATTTTCCATCACCATTCATCTCAAGCCTTCACACAGTGGTAAGAGTTTTCTGAATCCTGATGCCCTATGGCTCCAATTGCAACAATTAAAAATTGCATTGTTGTCCCCTGTAACTACAACATGGTTTTCGTTTCTTACAACCAAAACATGAACCACAGATTTTGAGTTAGGTTCCAAGCATACGTGGTCTCCACAACTATCACCACTACTCACCACTCTAGGGTCCCTAGCAAAAACACCATACTTTTCATCACCATCACCGACACAACTCTTAGGTTTAGGATTTGGGGAATTTTTTTGGGACATATTTTTGATACAATGAGTTCACGTTTATGCAAATTCATTTTAATTTAGATTAATGAATATATGTATATTTGGTGAGTTATTCATTTAAAACCAATAAACTTGTTGCTATCAATGTTACATAAACACCCATAAATGTTGGTACTAAGATATTAATTTTTCTGGTTTTGTAAAAAAATTCTTTAATGAATAGAAATAACCATTCAAAATAGGCATGTTATGTAGAGAAAAATATTATTAATATATTTTTTAATACCAAATTCCACTTTGTTGAGTACATGGAATATAGTTTAACTATGAAAGCACATAAGGATTGGTTGCACAAGAGGGCGTAGAATCATAGAGGAACATGAGCGCACCGCAAATGTTGAATTTAGGACATAGCCAATTTTTTCATGTCAAGGCTATTTTTAGAGATGGAGTGTTGAGCACGTGACAACATGAAGACTTGCAACTCACGCAATGCTATTTTGGGATTTGGAGTAGTTCAAGAGTCATGCATAGTTTTGATCTAATAATAGGATTTCTACTTAGAGTTAACTATAGGAAATCTATTATTAGATTAGTTGCATGTTTTTGTATTCCCTTGTAAAGGCGCATGGCTATTATTAGCATGTAGCCTATTTTTGGAAGATGAATGGGTGGTGAAGGTCAAGTCCTCATCCTTATATATATGTATTGATTTGCATGGTTTAGATAATGTCGATTATTATAGAGTTATGATGTAGATTTTTTCACACACATAATCATGGAAACTAGATCTTGAATCTATGAAGCTTCTATGTTTTGTAATATTTAATATAATGGATCATTTTGGCTGGATATTTGTGTTAGATGTTACTGAATATGGTTCTTACATGATAAATGTTATTATGATCATTGTTTAGTCAATCTTTCATGTGGTTTAGATCTAGATCAAGCTCATGTACTGTGGTTTAATTGATTATCTGTTATGGAACTGAATATATACATGCACAATAATGCCAAAATTCTAAACAAGCAACTCTAAAGAGGTACCTGGTACCCTTACGCGCTTTGGGTGAGCGCTTAGTTTTGGCTGAGTGTTGTGCCACCGCACTTTAGAATTTGTGGGTATATTCTAGGCTACATCACACTTTAGTATATTTCCTACAACCAATCAAACAAAACCCCTTCGGCCTCAAGGCTACATCAATTATATCAAGATATAAAGCACACATACATATCATCCAACAACATCATACACAGTTATATCATCATCGTCAAAATTAGGAATTTGTATTAATTATTTGCAATCACTAAACATTTCAAATTTTATAAGTCATAACATCATTAAGATCATAAGGTCAATCGAAAAACCTAAATGTAATCATCATCATCAAGAATCTAAAATGTCAACTTATACAATGAAACAATACTAGATCCTCATCTATCAATGTGTGCTATTAGTCCATACCATCTATAATATGAGTAATAACATACTAAAAATCACACGTGTCTAAATTGTCTATCAACATGCTAATCAAAATATAATAATGATGTCCATGTCTCTAATCAATGATAATCAAAATCATAGTAAAACAAGTGTCGAAGAGGAATGGGCATTACACCCCCCTCCCCTTAGACTTGACTTCCTCCTAGAAGTCACAAAAAGGGGTAGGGAAACAAAGCATACTAATATAAGCCACACCTTCCATGGGATTTCTTTACTTTAAAGTAAAATTGTGTCCCTTGGAACCCCATTTTGGTTCAACACTATTGTAAACAGAGAAGGGATAATATTAGGAAAAGATACTAGACCTCCTCCAAACATGGGTGCTAGTACTTAAACCTACATAATAATCTCCACGAGGTTAACCAAGTTATAACACATAACATTTAAACATGAAATTTTCAATGGGATCCCAATGAATGACAACTAAGGTCCATGAAGAATAGGAAAATTAATGTACACAAGGTGTCCACCTAGCCACACATAGATACAACACACGGTAAAAAGGAAATATGAGACTTCCACTTAGGTCAAGTTACACTTCAATGTTTGTTGTTTTAGACAAGATTAACAAATAACATTCATGACCTTCAATTTTACACTAGAAACCACACCTTCTTATAGGAATAAAAATTTCAAGGCCACACAAATGAGGCTTAATCAACAAGGAAGACACCTAATTTTAAAAAAAGTGTTTACAAGGATGTAAACTATCCATTAGAAGTACTCTATATAATTAGGATGAAATTACTTAACTTTTCATGGTAATGCAAATAAAAATCTAGGCCACGAGGTTTCCATAACTTGAATTTTTACCCAATATCATATCACACAACCATTAATCCTGATTTAGAATGCCAAAACAGTTAATTAACATTTCCACTTTTGGTGATAGGCAATCTTGCCCATACTATCATATCGACATAAAAGATATCATTCTCTTTATATAACAAAACAACATTTATTAATTTTAAACCTACCCAAGCTCAAAGAATCTTAAAACTTTCACAATCTTAATTTTATAATCCACAAGAACACTCAAGCGAGCTAGGCTCAAACTAGGAAAAAAGATAGGTCCAACTACAATTTACTAGAGAAACACACCAAACATTCTTGTAGGAAGCTAATGAAAATCACCCATGCCTTCACTTCCAAAAGGAAAAGGGGCACGACAACATGGTTTCCCAAAAGGAAGGAGGACTTCAAAATTCCTTCATATCCTTAACATATGTTGCCTAATATTTACAGTAAGCCTAGGTCACCAATGGACTATTCCAACACAAGGAGGGTATGTCTCTTTAACAAAAGATATAGAATCACTCCTAAAAGATCACAATTAATACACTTGTTGAGCTAAGAGGAAAAAAGGATATGAAAACCTGAAAGACTCCAACATGGGGAAGTTAAACACATTAATGTTTAGAGAGTAAAACATGGCCAAAAAACATTACTATCAATACGATAGTCCATTATTAAGGGTAGGCAGATAGATTTAAGGGTTAAAAACTTTCCACAATTGGAAATATGGACGTAGGCCCATCAATATGAACATAGAAATTAATCCATTCTACAAGGTGATAAATTCCTTATGTATACATCTAAGGAAAACTTCATACTAACTAGTGAGAGGTCCAAATATTACCTAGCATGTGACTTGTGTTATAAAAATTATACATGTGTTTTTTGTTTGATATAACAAGGGAGGTATAATCATTTTATCATCATGGTTTCCACTTTGGAGTTCATTACGAGATTCATACTAATTTTAATACTAGTCTAGCATCGAAACGGATTAGTCTTTAATGATTTATAATTCTGGTATTATATCGAGTACTAATTACTATAAAAGATCATGATAATTTTACAATTATAACATAATATATGTTATATCAAGGTTATATATATATTCGATACATTTTTAATATTTGAATATTATTTGTAATACCCAAAATCTTAGGCGCAATTGAGGTTAGATACTCATACAGTAGTTCAAAGGAACTTTTCAATTAATTCTATCATTCAAATTATTTCCTCTATAAATTTTAGGTCATGCAATAATGATTAAAAAAATCAAGGTTGTTTATTTATACATTCTACTTGTGTTCAATCTAATAAAATTACCCATTCCATATTATAAATTATAAAACACAAGTTATAACTACGTTTGCTAAGCATATTTCTTATAATTTTTCTAATTAATGCATTCATTATTTTATGATATCCCATACCTTGTGTCATTAAGTTTCATCACCAATGTTGGCTTGATATCTTGCCCTTCTATATAGGTAGAAAAAGTATTCATTTTATTTATAGGGAGGGTATGACATAATTACTTGCTATGTTTGATGTATGGTTTTTATTTCTTCTACTTGACGACCAGGTTAGAGTAAGGAACCATCCTCCTAATGTCAAAATTTACTTATTAAGTATAAAAAATCCAAGCCTCCTAATTAAAGTTATAATATGCTCAGGTTTTATGTCATTACCAATTGAATTTTAATGAGTGGGAAGAACCTAGCTTACCACATTATTGAGTTCATAGAAAGCAAGAGGTCATTAACCAAAATGAAACACACCAAGTTCACAACATTTTTCTAAAGAGTTGCATGCATCACTGATGCATTCCAAGTGAGTCTCCACAAGTATCAATAAGAGATATGATGAAGGAATACATTATGAAGTTATAGATTTTATTTTACGAGTTCAAGGAGTTTAGATTAGTATGAGGGAGAAAACAATGTCTATGGTTTAAACTCAAAATAGGTTCAGTACATGAGAGGGGGGGTTTCCAAAAAAAAACTTATACCTTCACAAGGTACCTTCAACCAAGCAACCAAGATGACAAGGGGGGTTATACTACAAAGACACCACAGTTCCTCACAAAGAAGACATAAAGATATCAAGAGAGAAGTCAAATGATTTACTCAAACATAGCCTTTAAGGCCAAGAGTTATAGCCTCAGATGAAAGATCATGACCTAAAACATAGCCACGGTTGGAAACTTAATACTTATAAAACCCAAACCTCTAAGCACAAAGTCCAAAAGAGCCCAAATGCATCCATATCTATTTAAGCATAACTCGATACTAATGGGTCGTAGAGTGGTATAAGCTAAAAAAGGCAAGGGATTAAGACCAAGTTATATCTATCTATGGGTACTCGAGATCAAAACAAACATACTTATTTAAACAAAAACCTCGAAAGAGCTTTATTATAACCATATTCATCATAGGTATTTATAGTCCAAAATTCCAATCTTTTCTTAATTAACACAAAGAACCGAGTTATAACTCTAGTATGCCCATCAGTGGACCATCATATTGCAATTGTACACAATCCACTAGAACCCTATATTAACCAAAGATTTAATCTGACCTTACCAAAATCCATAAGTTCTTAAAGAGTAATACACCTATCCTGATGAATATCAGACTCATATAAGGATGTAAGAAGAACATAATGACCATCCAAAATGCCAACTATACTTCACACCATGGTGAAAAATATCCTTAGGAAAATATGAGTATCGAAAGGGGAGGTCACTCCAAGTTCCTAGATACACAAAATCATGTCACTCCAAAACCAAAGGAATGATCTGAAGCACCTAGGATGACAACCAAGACACCTAGGGTGTACCCCCATATAACATGAGAACACAACACAAACAAAATAAAACAATATCATTGATAGACAAGAGTAAACCACGTAACATTCTTGACGACATTTGGCCAAGTGTTCATTGAGGAAAACAAACTCTGAGTAACTAATCAAAGATAAAATCCAAGAATTCTTGACAATCAAAGAAATGGCTAAGGAGCTACATTTCAATCCTAAAAACATCTTAGAATTAAATAAAATAATAATAAGAGTCTAAGAGCTTCTCAACAAATCATTAAAAAAAATGTTGGTTCTTGATACAAGGATTTATGTTTAAAAATATTAAAATACAAAATCTCCACATCACAATCACTACGCAATCCTTCATGGGTCACTAGTATGGATACTCTACATCGAGCTCACATCTAGGAATATACATGCAAAACTAGATCTAATATGACATCAAGTCATGATATCTAATCTTCCATATGGGGATTAAGTCCCTCAAGTGATGAACATCAACCAAGTATGCACCCACTGACAAATCATACACATCTTTCCTAACCACTGAAGAAAAAGGGGAGTTCTAAACAAATAAACAATTTCCAGACCTCCTCCATACTGGCCCCTAAACGTTACTTCTAGCACTAATTCCCAAGAGTTATACCAAAAAAAATAGCAATTCAAATAAGGGAGGTGTTGAGTTGTGGAGCTCAATTAGTTTAGTTTAGCATGCAATGGAAACTTGATAGAAAATATAGTAACTGTCATTGGTTAAGTGGGAACTAGCATCAGTCACCCAGGACCGGCATCAATCAGACAAGGAAGGAACCAGCAGCAGTTAGGGCTAACCGACATCGGTTACCTATGCGATGATGTTTTAATTAACTCTCGAGAATTAAATCTATTTTTAGCATTAAATTATATGTATTGATTGTAATTGCATGGCTAAGTTCCCTAAGTATATAAATGACTATATAAGCATAAAGCTAAGGTTTAGAAGTAAGAGATTAACAAGAATTAGAAATAATTTGTAAAAGTTGCTGAGAGAGAGAATTCTAGGTGATGAAGAAAAAGATTGAGGAAAGAAAGTACTGTACATCTGAGAGGTGTGGAAGATTGTAAATCTTCATTGTATATCTTGTCAAATCTTTTGAAAATAGATTGGCTTGTTTCTTGGTGGACGTAGCCCACAGTAGGTGAACCACATTAAATCTGGTGTTGATTTATGTCTCTTGGTTTGTATATTTCTTCTGGTACAATATCCACTTTTATTTACATGTATGCTTAGATCTGATATATTGTCTATACAACTGGTGTGCTAACCCCAAAAACTAGTATCAGAGATTTGTTTGAGGGTTTTTCTATTAAGTGGGAGCTACAACAATGACAGAAGAAAACAAATACAAGGTAGAGAAATTCGATAGCTGAAATTATAAATTATGGAAGATGCAGATTGAGGATTATTTGTATCAAAAATATTTGTATTTACCGTTGGATGAGAAATCTAGACCTATGAAGATGACTGATGAAGAATGAAATATTCTTAACACAATGTATTTGGGATCTATAAGATTAAGCCTAGAAGCATCCGTGGCTTCCAATATTACAGAAGCGGCTTCTATAGTAGAGTTAAGGAAATATCTTGCTAATTTATATGAAAAACCTAGTGTTTAAAATAAATTTTATTTGATGAAGAAACTATTTAGTTCTAAGATGCATGAAGGTGGATCTGCATCTAGTCATTTGAATGATTTTTGGTCTATTGTAAATCAGTTAAAATTAGTTGCAATACCATTTGATGATGAGGTAAAAGCACTTTTACTCTTATGTTATTTGCCTAATAGTTGGGATAACTTGGTAATGGCTGTTAGTAATACAACATCCACTAATAATGTTTTGAATTTCGATGATGTGGTTAGTATAATATTGAATGAAGAAATTCACAGGAAGAGTACACACGAATCATCATTTGGAAATACTTTGAATGTAGAAAGTAGGGGTAGGCAGAAGGAGATATCCAAGAGTAAGAGTAATGGAAAATCAAAGTCAAGGGATAGAAGATCTAAATCCATAAGTAAGGGAATTACTTGTTGGAAATGTGGAAAGAAAGGAAATGCAAAGAAAGATTGTTGGTCAAAGGATAAAGAGAACCAATAACCAAACAAATGTAAATAATAAAATCTTGCTACATCATAGGTAATGCAAGATGCTCTTATTATTTCTTTAGATAACTGAATTGAATCATGGGTTTTAGATTTAGGAGCTTCTTTTCATGCAAACCCTAATAAGGGTTATTTCAGAAATTATGTCCAGGGAAATTTTGGGCATGTTTATTTGGGTGATGATGAACCTTGCAGTATTACTGGTAAAGGAGAAGTTCATCTAAAATTACAAAATGGAAATACATAGGTATTAAAAGATGTTAGGCATGTGCCAAGCCTCAGGAGAAATCTTATTTCTGCAGGGTAACTAGGTATCTGGTTACATGGTTAATTTTACATGAGACTCTTTGAAAGTCACCAAGGGTGCTTTTGCTATGGCAAGAGGTAAGAAGGTAGGATCGTTATATTTATCTACCTATATTACTGATTCCTTTTCCACATTATCTACTTCAGAATTAGATGCATGCATGTGACATAACCGATTGGGTCATATGAGTCAAAAAGGAATGCATATCTTAAAGGCTAAGAGTAAGTTATTAGATTTGAAAGATCTAGATCTTGATATATGTGAGCATTGTATCTTTGGAAAGGAAAAGAGAGTGAGATTTATCAAATTTGAGGAAACTAAGAAGGAGAACAAACTGGATCTTGTACACTCATATGTGTGGGGACCAGCTTAGGTAGCTTCTCATGGAGGATCCTAGTATTATGTTACTTTCATTGATGATGCTACAAGAAAGGTATGGGTTTATTGTATTAAACGTAAATCTGATGTTTTTGAGAGTTTTGAAAGATGGAAATCCCTTGTTAAGAATGAATCAAATTCTAAGTTAAAGTTCCTTAGATATGACAATGGTGGTGAATATTGTAGCAAGGATTTCAATGATTATTGTTCAGTGAATGGAATACGTAGAGAAAGAACGGTTCTAAGAACACCATAAGGGAATGGTGTTGCAGAAAGAATGAACAGGACAATCATGGAACGTGCTAGAAGTATGAGGATACAATCTGGGTTGCCTTTACAATTTTTGGCAAAAGTAGTTGATACAACGGTTTATTTGATTAACCGTGGACCTTCAGGTTCACTAGATGTAGGAATACCAGAGGAAGCTTGGATTGAAAATGAGGTAGATCTTTCTTTTCTTAATTTTTTTGGTTCATAATATTTTGTGCATGTTGATAAGGAAAATAGGAAGAAGTTTGATGGAAAATCCAAGAGATTCACTTTCATTGATTATGGATATGGTGATTTTGGTTTCCATTTTTGGGATTGAGAGAATTCTAAAATTATTATGAGTCGTGACATTGAATGGAATGAAAAGAGAATGTACAAGGATCAAATTTTGGTACCCAAGGATGAACCAGTTGAGAAGTTTGTGAATGAAAATGAACTCTCAAATTTAAAAGAATTACTGACAGGGTTACAAAATAACCAGTGTCAGTTGACCTCTGAACGACACCATTCAGTAGAACCAGTATCAGTTACAAAAGATCCAAACCAGCCTCGGTTAGCAGAACTGGCGTTGGTTAGAGGTGACCAGTGTCGGTTACTATCAAATTTAGATAGAAATGTCCATGAGGTCCAGATTGAGTCTTTGGTACCCCAAACTCATGTGAGAAGGTCACAAAGGGTAAGTAAACCTCCAGAAATATTTACACCTTCTCTATTTTATTTACTATTGACTGATAAAGGTAAACCAGAGATATTTGAAGAAGCAATGCAAGATAAGACCCACGTCTAATGGGAGCATGACATGGATGAGGAGATGAAATCCTTAGAACAGAACCAAACATGGGATTTGGTTAAGTTTCCAGCAGGTAAGAGAACATTGCAGAACAAGTGGGTTTACAGAATCAGGGAAGAAGATGGTGGACAAAAAAGATACAAGGAAAGGCTTGTAGTAAAGGGATTTTCATAGAAAGAAGGTATTGAATTTGGTGAAATATTTTCTCCTATTGTTAAGATGACTTCTATTCGTACTGTATTGAGCTTAGTTGTAGTAGAATATTTACATTTAGAGCAACTAGATGTGAAGACGACTTTCCTTCATAGTGATTTGGATGAAGAGATTTATATGCAGCAGTCACTTGGGTATGAAGTCAAAGGTAAGGAGAAATTAGTGTGCAAGTTGAAAAAGAGTCTATATGGGCTCAAACAAGATACAAGGTAATGGTACATGAGGTTTGATAGTTTTATGAAAGAGCATGGTTACTTGAGATGTGAATCTGACTATTTGTTTATTTTAAGAATCTAGATAATGGGAGCTATATTATTTTGTTAGTATATGTGGATGATATGCTTATTGCAGGATCTAGTATGCAGAACATTGGCGAGCTTAAGAGAAAGCTAGCTCACACATTTTCTATGAAGGATTTAGGAGTTGCAAAAAGAATCATTGGCATGCAAATAGACAGAGACATGAAAAATAAGAAATTGTATTTGTCTCAGGAGGATTATATCTACAAGGTGTTAGAAAGGTTCAATATGAAAAATGCTAAAGTTGTTAGTACACCTATGGCCAAACACTTCAAATTGAGTAAAGATCAGTGTCCATCATCACATGAGGAGGTAAAATACATGACACAAGTTTCATATACTTCAATAGTTTGGAGTCTTGTGTATTCTATGGTTTGTAGATATATGGCCAGTACAGGTAAAGAGCATTGGAAAGTAGTCTAATGGATACTCAGGTATTTGAAAGGGACATCTAGCATGTATTTATGCTATGGAAGTTTAGATATTTCATTATGTGGCTATGTTGATTTAGATCTGGCTAGAGATCTAGATGGTAGAAGAAGCACTACTGGATATATTTGCACAGTAGGTAGAATGGTAGTTAGCTGGATTTCAATATTGCAGTACGTTTTGGATTTGTCTACTACAGAGGCAGAGTATGTTGCAGCTACAGAAGCTAGCAAGGATATGATATGGATGAGTAGATTCATGGAAGAGTTGGGAAATAAGAAAGATGATTGTAAACTATTCAATGATAGTCAGAGTGTAATTCATTTGGCAAAGAACTCAATGTTTTATTCGAGAATGAAACACATTTAGTTGAGGTATCACTTCATACGACAGGTATTGGAGGATGGACAATTGAATCTGGAAAAGATTCATATGAGCAAGAACCCTGCGAATATGCTAACGAAGCCATTAGCAAAGGAGAAGTTGGAGCTACACTCCACTTCTATTGGTCTTCAAGTTTGAGACTTGAAGAGGAAGAAAAAAATATAAGGAAGGATCCAAGAATGATGTTGTACAGGTATGATGCAGTAGTTAATCTCCAAGTGGGAGATTGTTGAGTTGTGGAACTCAATTACTTCAGTTTAGCATGCAGTGGAAACTTGCTAGAAAATACACTAATCGTCATTGGTTAAGTGGGAACCGACATCAGTTACCCAGGACCGACATCGGTCTAGAAAGGAAGGAATCGGCATCGGTTAGGGCTAACTAGCATCGGTTACCTGTGTGAGGATGTTTTAATTAACTCTCAGGAATTAGATCTATTTTTTAGCATTAAATTATATCTATTGATTGTAATTGCATTGCTAAGTACCCTAAGTCTATAAACAATTATATAATCATAAAGCTAGGGTTTATAAGTAAGAGATTAACAAGAATTAGAAAGAACTTGGAAAAGTTGGTGGGAGAGAGAATTCTTGGTGATGAAGCAAAAGCTTGAGGAAAGAAATTATTATACATATGAGAGGTGTGGAAGATTGTAAATCTTCATTGTATATCTTGTCAAAGCTTTGGATAATAGATTGTCTTGTTTCTTGGTGGACGTTATCCACACTAGGTGAACCATGTTAAATTTGGTGTTGATTTATGTCTCTTGGTTTGTATATTTCTTCTGGTAGAATATCCACTTTTATTTGCATGTATGCTTAGATCTAATATATTTTCTGTAAAACCAGTGTGTTAACCCTAATAGGAGGGTCTCTATGGGTCAACACCATTACACGACTGTAACCAAGAGCTAGGAACTCATTACCCAACATCTTTGTAAGAAGTTAAATTCCTATCACTTAGGAGGTTCGAGAGTCGTTGGTTTAGGTTTCGTTAAATGGTTATTGTGTTCACAATTTTTCCTAGGGTCTGAGCGTTGAACCAATGGCTTTGATACCAAGTGTAACACCCACTAATTTTGACGCACTAAAACCATGTCAAACCTCATTAATTGTTTAGGAAAATTATGTTTTTTAAAGGTTACAAGGGTGATGAACATTAGTTGCAATCAATTAAATTCCTGTTCATAATTTCTACACATTCGTAAGGTAGTCATAACCAAATTAGTAATTAAATATTTTTAATTAATCTCGAAAATAATTTCAGAATTTTAATCCTTTTCGAAGGTTTCCATAAATTTTTATTTAAAAATATTGGCTAATTAAACCCGTTATTTTACTCATTTAAAATCCTCTTAAGTTTTCTAAGAATTATCTCCTAAGTTGATTTAAATTTAATTCCCATAATAACTTCAACATCCATTTCCATCATTTAGTATTTTTACTATATATTTTAATTCAAATTAATTTAATCCTTTTAGATCATTACCTAAATACCCATGCACAATATAATTTATTTAATCCCTATAATTGAATGACATTTAATTAATTATTGATCCATAATAAAAGGGTCAGAACTTACTCTAACTCACTAATGCACTAGGTTGCCCCATTCACTAAATACCCATACCTTTTATTTAAAACCCATTCCAATAAAAAATCCCATCACTTAAAATGTTGTACGGTTAAATCGCCACCATTAGATCTAGGGTTGACCCAAAATCCCTAAAAGTCCTTATGGATTTGCTTTATTCACTTTTTGCCCTAATTTCTTTTCATTATCACTTTTACAAATTTGGGAAAATAAGAAGGATGGAAGACATGGAAATTTTGTGGCTATGAAGACCTCCTTCCATTATGATTTGGACATGTGTGTGTGTATATATATAATTAATTTTAGACTGATATACTCATAAATCCTAGTATACACATATCATATATATTTTCTTTTATTTGCAAGACTATATATTCATATTTGTATAGGCTCTTTTTTTGTTGTACACACACATATTTATATAATATATTTTTAAATGTATATAACACAAGTACAAAAATGCGGTTGGGCATATATATCGACTATGCAATGGAAAGGGAGGTCGCAGCCTCATTAGCATTAATTTGGGGTTTTGGGATGGGCAACCACGGCAGCCCACCTTGTCTGCTTTCCTTTTTATTAAATATATGGAGTGTGTGGTGGGGGTTCGGACCCCACCAAAATCAAATAAAACCTATTTTTTTAATTTTATAAACCGTTCTTAATATGGCTTACATAGCCGATTCCTCCCTTATTCAAATTCTTTAATATATATATATATATATATATATATATATATATATATATATATATATAGTCATGATTTGTATTATCATTACATATATAAATTTCTATATATATATATAGTATACAGTATTGTTCCTCCCATTTTAAACAAATGCAATATATGAGAAGCGTACAATGTTTATTTATTTATTAAAATTTTATGTAGATGTTTACATTGTTTAATTTGTAAGGTTGTACACTTATAACCACAATACTAATATTTCACTAATTTGCAATTCATTTCAAAGGGGAAACAATTATGATCTTAACAAATACATCTTTTCCTTTGCATGAGTAAACAAGTCAAAACAACATTTAAAGGGAAACCAAATATATATTTCCTTGTATTCTTTTCTTCTAGTTCAAACAAGAACAAGATTCACTTGCAATAACATATATACTAGAACTAAATTTCATATTTAAATTAACTCAAACAAATAATAAAATGCACATACAAATGCTTCCTATCATCTTATATACAATTTTAATACAAGGAACCCATTTCAGATTTTAATCAATTACAATCTTGTGTTAACGAGTATATTAAATCTCCATACAATACAAGGAAATGCAACTTCCAATTATGCACATTTCATGGCATGGAAACTCACTAAAAGCTTTGAGCAACACATTTACAAGAATCTTTCAACTTAAAATGCAAGTATACAAAATCCCGCCACTCAATTGGAGACAACATGATAAAATTTACAAAAATAAGCTTTCTCTTTCTTTGTCTTGTACACAATGCAACTTTTTCCTAGATAATGACCTTGAGCTCCTTCATTCTGCATTATCAAATCACAACAACAAGGAAGGGGTGTAGGAAACACTCACCTCCCAACCTTATTCCAATGAGAAGGAGAATTCATCCTTCTCATTGGCCCCCGAGCCCCAACAATAGAGCAATAAGGGATGTAATGAAACCATAACAACTTTACAAAGTCTTCCACAAAACATATAACACACAAACTTGCAACATATTCAAACAATCACAATAACAAGATTTACAACTTTATAATAACATGTAGGCTTGACCATAAGCCAAAGAAGAAGAGAAATATGGAAACCACCTCCTTTTATCTCCTAAGTGAAATATGGGTTCCACCCAAAATCCTCCAAGCGTAGATCACAAACACTCAAAAATATCCTTATCCCTCCTAATTTCAAATTATGCAAAATGTAGCAATATTTTCTTTTTCTCTCCCCATAGGTGGAATACCCCATTCACACTGCTTGCAAAATACCTCACATATCCATTTTACCTCCCCAATGGTCCCATTTTCCTTCTCCCCGCACCTTTTCTTAAGGTCAAAATCTACCCAATCCCATACAAAACACATGCATTCATTCTCTTTTACACAACACACAAATAAAGGAAAAAATATGCAATGTTTAGATGCTAACTTACCATAATAGCTTCCACAATCTTCAAGAAACAAACTTCAATATCCTCCCAAATCTAAGTTAAAATACAAGTGCAATCTTCCAAATTCCCGTGCAAGATTTCCAAGCCACCGCCCCAAAATATATAAGTTTGCAATAAAAAAAGTAACCCCCAAAACTCCAAAATAACTCACATAAATAGAAAATGAAGAGAGGATGGTGAGATGGCTACATTTAGGATGCCACATCACTCTTCCTCTAATCCACTTCACCAAGTCAACAAAAGGCACAAGACTCATAAATGGGTGAGGTGAGTGTATGACAAGTTCCACTTACACACACAAACATCCATTCCATACTTCTAAAGGACACAATAAAGAAGGTAAGTAAAAAGGTGACATTAATTGTCCCTTTTTCATTCAAAAACACATTATGAGGGCTAATTTTGGCCCCTTACATGATAGGTATAGTTGGTAAGAAGTTTTAAGAGGTATGGGACAAGTTTAAATTGTCCCGCAAGCCTCCAAAAGTGGGATCTTAGCCCAAATTTGAGTTTGGGTGATGGGGACAAGTACATTTACAAAAACAAATTCAAATCTAATTAAAAGATCAAGAAAGAAACAAGGACTATCTAACCCATTTAATGTCCATGTAGTCACATCTCAATTTGACTTTAATCACATGATTAATAAACTAAACCAAGCACATTCCTTAAGAAATAATAAAGTGAGCATTACATCACAATAAATAAATCACATACACAACTAAATAAATAAAGTAAAGGAAATAAAACAATCATTCAAACCCCTTGGTCACAGATGAGGTTACCCCCCTCACGCGAACCTCCTAACAAATACAAAAATACACATGACACGAAGTTTCCAAGGTGACCTTATTTCCATTATCCAATATTCCTCCATTGCTAGTCTCCTAGCGCCTTCTTGTTTATTGTGATATAATTTCTTGCAAACAATCAAACAAAACCCGTTTGGCCTCAAGGTTGCATCAATTACATTAAGTGATAAAACACACATACATATCATCCAACAACATCATACACATAGCTATATTATCATCATCAAAATTAGGAATTTCTATCAATTATTTGTAATCACTGAAAATTTCAATTTTTATAAGTCATAACATCAATAAGATCATCATCGTCAAGAATCTAAAACGTCAGTATACTACGAAACCATACTAGATCATCATCTATCAATGTCTTCTAGTAGTCAATACCATCTATAATATGAGTCATAACATACTGAAAATCATAAGTGTATGTACTATCTATCAACATGTTAATCAATATATACTAATGATGTCCATGTCCCTAATAAATGATAATCAAAATAATAGTAAAACAAGTGTCGAAGAGGAGTGCGCATTACATGGTGCATATTATTTGGAGTAGATTGAAATTCCTAAATTCATTAGGGAGGTGTATTCATGAGCCGAGATGAGTGTGTAAGTGATTTAGGAATATTTTTGAAATATCGAGAGGTTTAGGAGCAAGTTCAGTAGAAGCGGGTATTTGAGGCCAAAGGAGCTTGTACTGTGAAGGATAACCTTATCTTTGGGAAATGATTCTGGGAGATTTGGAATGATTTGGAGGTTAAAAAAAATATCAATGGAAAGATAATTAAACTATCTACATGGTGGTAGTTTCATATTTTTCCCAAGGCCCATGAATTTCTTTTCATAACTCATTGTTTTCAGGCATAACCAGAGATCCCGATAGAAGAGGTGATTTTTGGGAAGTTTGTAAGATGAATCAGAGCTTGAGACCCTTATCATCATTATCCAAATGTATTTTTTATTCAAATTCATATAAGGTAGTTCCTAAAATGTCCTCTACGAGCTCTGACAATTTCATTTTCAAACTCCTCTCTAAGGTACAAGCTCTAATCTTATCACAAATTTTAAGTACCACGTGGCATCATGAAGGTGAGGTGCAATTTTTATGTTTCTTAATACCTTTCCAAGGGAGTTATGGGGATATAAAAAATTTCCTCTCCCACCTTATACCTCATGGACCCACCACAAGACCCTGTGAAGCTTCGATAAGCAATTTTTTCCAAATTTCTAGCTCCCTCTCCAAGCCGCACATGTATGCCACTTATCACCATGGGGGTAAGGTGAAATTTTTTTGTCCCTTCATACCTTTTTAAGGGGAGAAGTGGGACATAAAAATTCACCACCCCCGCAATTCTCTTTCCAGGTTACATGAACAAAAACTAACTCCCACGTGCTAAAAATGAGCACTTTCCGTTATCTCCTCTTCCTGTGCATGCATGTCACTTGTCACCCAGGGGATAAGGTACAATTTTTGTGTACATTCATCCATTTCCAAGGGGAACATGGGGACAAAAAAATGCACCCCCTTCCTCATGCTTATAAAACCCAACACTTAGCCATTTTTTTACTCTCCCCACACTTAGCTCCATTTCTGCCTGGAACGCTGGTGAAATTTTTCAAGAATCCTCCACCTCCAATTTTCCTCTTATATTCATTCCTCCATATTCCCATGATCACGGAAATAATATTTACATAAAAAAGTTACAAATTTTTTAAAGCTCTAGATCAATTTTTTTCTAGATTGACTTTATAGCCCGCGAAGGAAATATATTTATATCTTACAAACTAGTGCATAGATTGAGGTGTGTTTTTTTGCATTATTTTCCTTTTCTAGGAACCATGAGAATTTTTTTTATATAAATGACATACATTTTTTGGATTTTTAATAATGAAAAAACCAAAATTTGTGCCCTGATTTTGTAAAAATTTATTTCACAATGTTCTCGTGAGCGGATTGAATTGAAAATTTGTGCATGATATCGTGAGATGAAACCTATCCTAGTGGAGATAATTTTTTCAAAATAAAAGGTGTGGAATAACACATTCAAACAATAGTAAGTATCTATATGAGCACTCACTAAAACTAGTAAACTCTCATAGTGGGATAAATTCTTCGAGGCAGTGTGCACAGGGAACAACCAAGGCTACAAACTAGGTGATCCGAAGAGGAAAAAAGGAAAAAGTAAATTTTCTAAATATAGTAAGCTCACATTACAAGTGCAAATATGTGTCATCATTAGTCATGAAATTAAAATTTTTAGGTCTTGATATCATCTTAGCTCTCATAACTAAATACTCGGGTGTGGTGAGCTTATGATGTCTCAAATAGGAAATTGTCAATTTTTTATCAAAGGACATTCACATTTATTTTACTTGAAGTGCATGATAAAAAGGTGGATGAAACCGGTTCTAATTTAATTCTCCTTTTGTTACTTCGTGATTGAAAGGAGTTTGTCTCGTGTTTCATTCGTTGTCAGTGATCCCGTGGTGGAAAAATCAAGATCAAGACAAGGTGAAATAAGTACATTCAATTATCCTCATGTGAATAATTGAGAATGAAATGTGATAGTGTCTCAAGAATTATAAGGTTTCATTTAATGAGGGGATTCATATTTTGATGTTCTCAGTGGTCTACTTCTCAAGTGCTCATAACTCCTCTTCTCAATGTATCTAGGTGAGATGCAGAGGTTCATCATTTCAAAATATTTTCAGAGGAAAAATCAAAAAGTTTTCAAAATGAACTTAATTATATCTTCCCATCAATTTAGGAGTGTGATAAAAGTCATGAAGGGTCATTTTTCACCTTCTTCTTCTTTGTGGATCTTCATCAAAGATGGAGGAATCTTCATTCATGATTTGGAGAATTTCTTCTTCCCTCTCTTCGCTCATTCTTTATCCTCTTATCTACCCCCTTTCTAATTCTTCATTATGAGAAATCATGATGTTTTTCCTATTCATTTAAATGTGACTATAGTCAATTTATTGTAATAAGTCACCCTTAATTAACAAAATGGGACTTAATTTCATCCCTAGGGATTGGAAGATTCACATGTTGTGGATGAAAATGGAAAATTCATTTGGGGGGGCAGGTAAGTTAAGAGTCCTCTTGAAATCTATAAATTGTCATGACTTCCCCATTCTTAAGGGTTGTCAATTTTGTGTGTTCAAGAGTAGATAAGTACATATGAAAAGAAAAAGAGATAGCTAACTTCCTTTATTCCCCTTCTCATATATTCTTCCATTCCTCTCAATGTACAAATTTTCCAAAATATCAATGAAGAAATGAGTTTCTTTATTTTCTTGATGAGGGAATTGATGAGAATTTTTGTTCACAATTTCATCTTATCTTTGCGTTTTCCACAAATTTGTTTTCTTTCTAATTATTTTTGATGATATACTCTATTTTATAGTTTCAGGCATCTTATGTTCTACCTGTGATATAAACCCACTCTCTTTAATTCCAAATCCCTTTTCCCACCTACTTAGCAGATTCCTCCCTTGAAATGAATTGTAAGAATTTTCCGTAGCTTCAATTGAGTGTTCCAGTTGGATCCCCAACCTTTATGCCACACACAGATTTCATTTTCATTTACAGAAAATAAATGGAGCTACACCATTCGAGTAGAGGGGCCTATAGTCCCAGAGAATTGGCAAATATCCATAAATTTGCTAAATTGAAAAATTTTCTTGCCAACACAATCAAAACATCCTTCTCCATAAAATACAAAGCTAAGGAAAGAATTCTAACCCAAATAGGGTAGGAGTTGGAAGTAAAAACAAATTGATCCATACCTAGCTACCATATCTCAATATGCAAGATTGTTTTACCATAAAACCATGGTCCACTGCTGAGAGAATGGGAAATATTTGAATCCACTTTAAAATGGAATGTGAAGGACTCATTAGCTAAAGCCACAACCTTCAACATCAATTTTCTCTTTGCCTAGATCTTGAAAGTGTTAATGTTTTGACAGAGACCAACAATGCTCCAAATTGTAGTAAATATGTACATATGCTCACAGGAACTTACAAAGAAGGGGAGTCATCCTGCCAATCAAGGAAGAGGGATTGAGATTCCACTAGGTCAAAAAAAGAGAGGATATAATTAGGATCCTCCCTTCTACATCTTATCATCATGAACTTGTATCAAATTGGGTGAAATTCCCAAGGACACTTCAGTGGAAACATGTCTAGTATCCTTTCTAGATAGGGATTCAAAATATACTTTCCCACTCATCTGGTCATTCTTCTTCATCCCATCAAATATGTTTGTATGTTCCTAAGCTCAATTTATTGCATCACAACCCACCTCTACGTTGGATCATTGATTCAAAGAACAGAGCATCCATCATTTCGTGTTGATTGTTCAGTTCAGAATCACCACTCAACACGTCATTGCATCGAGACTCCCTTGCAACGTTTTGTCATTAAATATCACTGCCATTTTCTTGCAACAGTATTTACACTCCACGTAGAGACCTCACCATCCATGTAAATTGATGTCAATATCTGTTGTGTATATCTAATTGTCACACGACTTTCTATTCAAAAGTGAGAAAGGGCAGTCCACGCCAAGATAGTCTTTGGCTTGATTTCCACAATTATGGAAAAGTCATGATTTAAGTTAGTGTTATAATATTCCAGTCTTTATACGTCAATAAGTATTTTAGGCAAAATAATTTTAGATGTATTGCTTATTATGTTGAATAGGTTTAACAATAAAATGTCAATTCTTGTGGTATTATCCAAATAAGTTTGTTTAGGTTATTTAAGTATATAAGTCATAGTATCCAACATGTGTATGTCAAATCCAATTGTAAAAGCTATGTGCTAAAAGGTATAATTTCATTTGTAAAATCTAATTTGTAATTGTATTTTTTCATTTAAGTTTTTTTATTATCGAAATAAATCATTTATTATAAATGATTCAAAGTCATATAGTCTCCAATAGGTTCTTGGACAATCTCTAAAGATTTCAGGTTCCAATTCCACCAATTGACCTTCCAATTTCTTAACAGTCCTTTTGTTACCCTGTCAACACAATCTAGAAGAACTCTATCAGCAAAATACCATACCGTACGGTCTTTAAATGATCTAAAAATTTCAAAAACAAATAAAGCACATTCCAATCTTTATTCTCTCCAATTTTTGTGATTTTTCACCAGTTAATTTGAGTGCAATAACCAGTTTTCTCCTTGATGCCCTAACTCAAGGTTTCACAGTCTTAGACCTACCCGAAAGGAGAAAAATGACAAAAATCTTGGGATCCAAAATGTTTTGAAGCCTACTGTTAGTTTCTAAGGTTCTATCCAGACATCCTTCAACCTTCCAAAATTTTAAATCTTAATAATGAGCCTCCCTTCGAATGTTACAACTTGAAACACAGTCAACCCTGCCTTTTCAAGAACTGTAGATGAAGACAAAACCCTAGGCTCTTGTTGGCTCAAATTCAAATTGGTGGGGTTCCACAAAACGTTCACTCACCTTATGATACACGACACAACACTGATTTTATCACCTTTCAACCACTATAGGTTTCTAAAGCCTGATTCAAGACACAACTCAGAATTTGTAATCAAGAAATTGTAGTCTTTTATAACCCTACTGGACAGTATAAGAAACAATGATTGATACTCGCTCTCTTTGAACTATAGATTTTCCCAAATACATACAACCATTACATGAAATACAATGCACTTAAGTCTTAAACTTGTGCACAATTAATGAGAATCATACATGAGCAATTCACCTTTCCCACAGTATTGTAGAGATTCAATAGTATTTTCAAGGATTGATTCACTTTGGAAGTGGGCTAACTCCAAAACCCTCTCTCTCTCCAACTCCCTCTCTTAGTTGGCCTCTACCAGCACTGTCATGAACAATGAGAGTTAGATAATAGGTAAAGCTTCCAAATTTTCTTGAACAGTGAGAGGAGAGTACTGAGATGGTTAGTTCCAATCTTCATACTTCTATGTTACTATAAGGCCTTCAAATTATTGTCCTTACTTGAATGCTTACTTCCTTCCTTAATTCTTGTCCCACTGTACATTGCAATCTTCCCATACAACTGCATACAACTGTCAACAAAACCTGAAGACTGGGGGATTATTCTTGCCTAATTCATTTTAATTCTACTTTAGACAACCAGTAGGATGATTTCTAATAAATTTCAATGCTTGAAATTGAGTGGAAAGTCCTTACGAAGACCCTACAGGTGTAAATTGATAAGTTAATAAGTTAATATTTGGTCAATGCCTATAGTCATACTTTGATGGTTATAAGAGTTATTGAGTACCTTAAGGGGTTCATTAAACATTTCTTTGACAGAACACTAAGCAATAGATCTATTGATATGAACATATGATCTCAGACTGATGATCTTATCTTGCACAAAAACCTCATAGTCTCTTCTTGTACTTACATAGATTTAGATGACCTCAATACAATATTCACCATCTCAGAACATAGTCAATGGTCCAATCATGCTATTATAAGTGTTATAACACAGATATAACCCATCTCTGTATCCACTAGAAGATCACTGCAGCATTAACACAATTTGTACTAACCCTTCAACACTTACCTTTTAAAGTCTCTACAGGCCTAAATGGCATAGAATAGACATGTAGATACAACCTTTAGAGCAAGCAGAACATTCACCAAACCTTATGGTGATCTCAGAGATTTGAAACATTCCTACTTCCCTAGTTGGCACCAACACATATTCAATCAACCCCTGTAAACAAGCTTGTTCAAAGTTCTAAGTGGGGTGTCTCTTGCATATTGTATTTGATCCTTAAACTATCTGCACTTCTAGATGGGGTGTCTCTTGCACTAGCCCAAGATTCTATCTTGTTGTAAAATCTTAAGCAACTCTAGCACTATGTTTATACCAACTCCAATTGATGGCACATCGTAGAAAATCCCATTGCACCATGAAAATTTTTTCCCCATTTTTCAATCAGAACCTGTGGGAAAACACTTCTTTGTTTCTCAAGCTAATGGCATGGTTGGAATAAATAACTTCATGGTTATCGCTCTAATGAGGAACCTATTGAATTCAACATCATCGATTTGCTATGATATCCTTATCTATCCTCTGATGGTACAAATCGTTCTTCAAGAGAAGCCAACGACAAAATTTTACATCAATCTTCATTTCCAAGTTCCATGGAAATATCCCTTTTCATTTGATAGACTAGGTGCCATGTTTTGTTTTTTCCAAGCCCTATATAATACAGCCATTAAAGGTACTAAAATCATTAAGTTCAATTTCAAAAGTGCTATCAGTTCCCTTGGGATGATCTTTTCTCTGGAAAGTAATTATTCAATTCATCAAATCAAAGTCCCAAAAATTTCTAAATGAGAACTCCAATTTTCTAAGAGATACATGATAAACCATACAACTGCTGCAAACATGTTGTCACAGGGACAGTGTATTGACTGTTAGATCCTAATTTTATTGGGTCTGTGTCAGTAGTCTTAAAGCATCACCCTCCAACTGAAGTCTAAAATTTGAAAATATTCCTGTCTATTTAGTGTATGGCAATGGGCATTGTAAATCATAATTTGTGTGAAGACTAAAATTGTTACTTAAAGATTTCTGAGCTGAAAAATAGAACATACAGAATGTTCATGTTGTATGATTTATACATGGATGCCCTGTAACATACTACAATAACACCTCAAAATAAGATACTAAAGGTGTACTTATGACCCATGGACCAGTGTCACTTATGATCAACATGAATTGAATGTTGGTCTTCATCTAATGATGATCATTAATGATTAATGGCAATGACAGACAGCTTTCAAAAAAGTCGCAGAATGATCAGGGAAGGATGCGTATCTAACATGGGCTGCCTTCAAGAATATTCGTTATTAAGGCTTTTAAGTGGCATGCAAAATAGTAAACATTAAATCATTGTTTCATGGAATATAATTAAAAGCATTAAGTCCATATTTCTAGGTGAATTTCCAAAAATTGGAGCAAATCAAGAAATTCGGCTGGATATGCAGATCTTGTAGGCCAGAAGCAAATCAATAAATTCGTACATGGATACCCAACGTCGATTTCTCTCTATGGATTCCTGTGATAATTTTTGTATTTGTCATCAGCATTTAGTTCCTCTCAAAAGGTAGTAACTAGTTGTGTTCCACTCTGAACACATTGTTTGTAAAGCTTTGGTGGGTTTGTATTTGGAATTTACAGATTAGATTTGACAAAAAGATTATGAGGTCTTGTACTGACCATTCTTAGATGACATGTAATCATATATTTCTATAAATGAGTTGTAATCATGTATTTCCATAAAGAATAAGTAGTTACAATTTTGTAATGAGCAGCTAAAACCGCTGCCAAAAGAAGAATAGAGGGATACTAGTGCCAGACTGCAGTGCGGGCTAAGTTAGTATGACTCTGATTTTAAACCAATCAATGACCTGATGAACTTTAGGAGAATCTCAGACTGTCATCCTACAGATGCATGCTTCGGGAACCATTCACCAAGGGATACAGTTACTGTGAAGGCTTCATTCACACTGCTAATCTGCCAGACGTGACAATTGACATATAAAACATAATTTTTTCGGAATTTCAAGTGCCTACACACATTAGTCACAAAATTGGTGTTGCAGCCTTCATGTACACTCCCTTCAGGCATTCACGGAGGACCATTATTTCAACACCTCATAGATGTCTTTAAGATTGAATTGTCATGCATTAAGCTACCTGGATGTCTTCTCATAAAGCCTTATTTGTATCATCAGTTGCCACTGAACCTTTCTTATAAGGGATCACGAATCACCTAGATATGCTGTGAGTATGTGACATTCTTCTAAGTTCCCTCTGCTTCAAATGGCAGTGGCACCTGAAATGATTCAAAGTTATATAGGTGAAGCAATGATTTCACTGAATCAGATATGGGCGTGCCGGTAAGCATTTCAAGGCCATCTAAGATCATTTTTTTTTGAATCAAAATTTTAATCGAGCTAACTGCCGACGTTGAAAGTTCATTTCATAAACTGTAGCGCCCTCCCTTTTGTGCAGCACAGTAGGCAACTGCCTAGGTTGCCTATGTTAAGACACGCTACTGCATATATCCTCTTATTATTGTGATTATCCAGCCTTGCAAGTGATTGTGTTCCAATTGTATTGTTGTTTTTCCCTAGTTTCTAAACATTTGGTGCTAGAACTATATTTCATCGTGTTGTTCCTTAGTTTAAAGATTCCAATTGATAAGAAGTTGTTCAGGGGTTTTGGGGTTCAATGGTGAGTAAGCGTTTCTGCCTCAATCAAGCTCTTTAGTTTTTCAATTGCAATTTTCAGTGTATGGTGATTTTTCTGCTGATCTTTCTGCTGATCTTGTGGAATAAGTTGTAGTGGGTTTATCCTTTTGCCAGTTTGTTTTCTTCCTTTTCCAAGCATGTTGGAGGGTTAGCTTCTGGTATTTTGGGGGCAATAATTCATTAAAAATTTTCAATATAAATTTTATTCGTACTTCTGCATGTCTTCTTTTCTAAAAGTAAGTAAGAAATCACTAAGTATTCCAATAATCATTACAATCTTTGTATATTTTTCCATTGCTTTTGAAGAATAAAAATAGTTGTTTTCTGTGGTTAGCAGGCATGATTAAGATAGTACACTTTTTTGGGAAGCATCTATGCAATGTTGTAGCTATTAAGCAATGTAGACTGTAAGAAGTAAGCTCAGTGCACTTCTGTAATCTATCAAGTTTTTGGGTTTCATATTGGAAAGGAAGTGGAATTTGTTATATACAGTCTTCCCTCAGCTTGTTGTACTATGTTTTTATTTTCAGCTTGAAGGTGACTTGATCATGTTATAGACGGCCTTATTCATCATGGTTTTGTATGAGTCTTTGAACATGGAAAAGAGATGGAATAAGTCTCCTAAACTTTGTGTTTTCAGATTTCTGTTGCAACATGATGTATTGTTGAATATTGTGTTTTAGTGTTATTCTTTTTGAGATCTTGTGTAATTTCATATGTTTCCAAAAAACATGATGATTTTTTCATTAGACTCAGTTGGATGTAGTCATTATGTACTTCTATCAAATTACCTGAATTATATATGAAAATAACATTGCTTTGAAGTATCTCTTCTTGAGTTGTCCAAATGTGTGACACTCGACATCCAAAGGGGTGTTTGAATAATTCATACTTGTTATAAACTTGATTTGAGAGGAGAATGCAATCAGTTGTATCAGACCCATATAATAACTCAGTTACATTTGATAAGTCATTACATGATCTTGTCATGCTTCCTAAATTGATTATTGTCTCCATGGATAGTAAGCCCTCAGTTCTATTTGGGTGAACTATGTTAACAAAGAAGCATCATTTTTTCCACATATTCATGTTTGAAAATACCTTGAATACTTTTATGTGTTAAGTTTGTGATAACCTGTTTCAAATAAGGTTTTTATAACTCAACCTTGAAAGTAAAATTCTATTAGATATAACAATTTAGTGGGAAATTGTAACATCTTATATATATAGCATTGGTGTATTTATACAAAGCTCCTTAGATCCTCCTATATATGTAGCTGTGTACTTGTATATACATCGGTGTATGCAGCGACAATACCTGTATATGCAGTTGTATACCTGTATATGTAGATGTATATGCAGCGATAGTACCGTATATATGCAGTTATGTAGTGATCCCCCTACCTATATAGTTATAGTTTTATAATAATTTTATGGCATAAGAAGCAATTATAAACCTCATGTTTTACCTGTATAGTATAACTATGTAGTAGGCCTTTCATCTATTTCCTCAAGGGCACAATCCAATGCAATCTGAAGTATGGCCACCATTTCTTCCTCAATGTTGGGATTTCCATGTACCATTCCTAAAATGTTGCATCTGATGTTATCTTTGTTCACTTGCCCTAGTCCAAGGGTGATCTGTTTGGACCCCTGTTTGTTGTTGCAAAACACACAATAATGTTGAACACTAAAAGTTTCTCTTCAATGTATGTTTAAGTTTTACTATCTTTTTTGTAATAAATACAATTTCCCATGTGCAGTTGTTTACATATATGCAATTTTGAATTCAACACAAGCTCAAAATAATACAACTACATGGATTCACAAGATTCAAAACTTATTAAAGGTTATGCAACCAAAGTTGGGAATATGTTTTAATTGCAGAGGAAACTCTATTGGTTACCATAATCATCTCAAGACTATGAGTGCTAGAGGGAGGCTCACTAACTACTATTTCCAATAAAGACTTTCTCAATGTTAACAATATTCCAAAAGACAATAAGAGTCCATTCAAGTTACTAAGAGATTGTCTCTAATGAACCATTAATCATTAAGAACACATACATTACAAATAAATATTCCATTGTAAAATAATTCTAAGAGGCAATAGATGTAAATTCAAACTCAATAGTGATAGTTTTTGTGAACTAATATTGATCCACTTATTGAGAAAACATTTATTTATCTAATTGTATGAATTTATAAATATTTTGAAGTAATGAAAAGAACGTTAAGCTTATTTTTTTGGAATCTCAAGATTCCTTTTTTGGGCATGTTACGTCAAATTTTCATGATATGAAATAGTTCATTTTGTTTTATGGCAATGGATAAATTCTTCACAGAACTTGATTTATTTTAATTGCTCCCTTACTTTTGCTAAGCCATATTTCAATTTAGTTAGTTGTGTTGCATGTAATATATCTCATTTGAGGATTTCTTTTATAATGAATTCAACAATGAATTTGAATTCATTATCATTATCTTTATTCATTCTAATTTCATGTATAAAATTAAATTCAATGCTTTGTGTAAATGAGTTTACATCCATTGAAATTATTATTTTATTTTTTAAAAAAATTGGGTATTTATATAGACATATAATAATAAAGAGTCCATGACTAATACTTGATAAGTGCTAATATAAAAATAGACTTATCTAAGCAATTATACTTGATAATCTTCCCAATTCATTTACTGTGGTCTATTTCAAAGACTCAAAAAGTGCAAGAGGAGTGTGGTCACAAAATTAAATTATAGTCTCTTATTGACTAAGAAAATATCAATTAGAAGATTATTAATTAGGAAATGTTGGGATGCAAAGGGAACATCCGATTTTTTTAGTAACTAAGATTGAGTATTATTTTTAACTTAAATAATATTGTTTCACCATCTTAATTACTTGAAAAACGATAAATTATTAAAGAATAACATTAAGGTAATTGGTAATAGGTTTTGATTGTCTTCAAACCCACTTTCTATAAAAAAAGATGTATTTTAAAACTAATATGTGAGTGAGAAAGATGATATATATTTTATTTGACATATAGGGGTAGAGATAACAAGGGGTAAATAAAATTGTAATGGAAAAATGGGTAAGTGAGGTACATGGAAAAAATAGGGGGTATTTTTTTTTTAATAATATAATGGGAGGGGGGTATTATCAATTAAATAAGTAGAGGTAAAAATTAAAATCAAGGGTATTCTTTAATACCCTCCGAACACACGGTGCTATACCATACTTTTACTAGGTGAACCCCCTGTGTGGAACACTTGGTCGTAAGTTCACTCTTTGGCTGATCATCGAGTCAGTCTCAATGAACAATATGCATATTTTTTTATTAGATTTGATGTGGTTTGTGGGGTCCAATTCATGAGTTCCATTAATGGCCACTCTTATCAAGTATTATAAACGTAACATCAGATTGTAGCGAGGTAATCTTATCAGCAGGAAGCATATGAAACCATTATCTTCTCCTCCTAAGTGAAATAGGCCCTATTAAACAACTTAAAAAATTCAATATTCCCATAGTCTTAGATGCAGATTCGGTAGGAAAAGGTAATTAGGATAATCCAAGTGCAATAACGAGATTGCAATACTCCATACCACTTGAAATCTTAGGCACACAAGTACTAGGAATTCTCAACGACTCTCGACCCTACATAGAGTCCACTAGTATATTAGGTTCAACAAGAACCCAATATTTGGGAGGAATATTTGAAAAAGTTATTGTTATCCATTTTCACCTCTCGAGTGAAAATGGATAACTAGGAGCTTGCATGCAAGTAGTCATTAAGAGACCCTCATAGCCAATTCGGAGCATACAACAAAATTTACGTGTTCAGTGCATCATCATGGTCTCCAGAAAGGTTGGAAGCCATGAGAGGAATTGTTTCTTCTTCCTGGTTTTCATCAAGTTCAAATGCTTACTCAGATTTGGGAGACCGATAGCGGGGCCCACTTGCAAGTACAAATGGGAAGAATCTAGTAAAAATGGTTGAAGCCTTTTAGGAACCCCACATGGTCCTTAGAGTACGAAGGAATCCAAAGAGTTTACAAGAAATCAAAGGAAAAAGGAGAAAAGTGCAAAAAAATAATCTAATTCTCCTAATTAGCCCATTAAGCTACTATCTAGCTCACTGAGCTGACGAAGAGAGTGAGTTACTTAGCTCATGGATGATCTGGTTAAATATCGACATGACTAGCGAGTCGATTCAAGGTTCTGAGATAGTCTAGCAAATGACACATCGTGGGTGAGAACCATTTTGTGCATCTGGAGTGACTTTGAAACATGCAGGTCGAGTGTGTACAAGGAGGCCGATACGGCTGTGCCAAATGCGAGGGAGTTAGGCGGAACATCGACGCGGGTCTACATTGAATATTGCGGTGCGAACGAGGTACACGAGAAGCTCGTCGCGGAGGAAATGAACAGGTAAGCCCGCAAAATGTTGGGATCGGGGATGATAGTTTCCCCGCGACACGTTGACATCCGCAATACATTGGTTAGCGGTCGGCATGAGCTCGACACGTGGAGTATTGAGAATCCACATGTGGGAGGTGAGGTGTCCAAGGTGGGATCGACGTGGAGCTGAGGAGTTATAAAGGGTCAGTCAGGGTGACTAAACGTGGTCAACCCCGATGCAAACAAAAAGGGTTCGAGGTGATGCAAGGGGTGCCAGCTCGGTGAGTCAACTACCAAGCTGGCCCCTAATACAAGTTCTAAATTATTCGAACGCATTCCCTCCAAACATGAAACACTGCAAAATCAATGGGTCCCACCATTTTTAAAAAAAAATTCCCCAAACATTTAAAATATGTAAAATAGTAGAGAAGGAGGGAAATATTAAAATCATTATGTCCAACTACTAAAATTAATACACAGTCTAATAACAGAGAAGTCAAGGTTGGGAAGCCAAAAATAGCTGTATGTACTCATATGAGCATAACTTTCGCATTTCTCAACGAAATCACACAAAAGTGGACTCATTGGAATCAGGGTTCCGAAATTCATTAAAAAACAAAAAATTCAAGAATTGATGGACTTTTAGGGGTGAATTTTGCAGAAAACGAGATTAGTTCCAAATGGCAACTTCCAGGTAATTGAAAGTGCAATAAATAAGCAGGGGCGACCGTTTTTCCTCTGTTGTAAGTTATGGGACAACATGAGATAGCTTTTGAAGGTCACATATCATCAGTTTCCCACATTTATTTTGCCTTGAAAGTTGTTGGAAAGCCAAATTTGTGTTGCATTTTCTCTCTCTCATTTTCTATAAATTATAAAGAGGGGCTCATTTGTAAAAGAGTTAAGACATTTTTCTCTCTTGCCCCCCTTCTTCTCTCCTCTAGATTGAATGTGGGAGTCCCAATCCTCCTCTCCAAGTATTGTAATGGAATTTTCTTTCCTCTTCCCCACTAATGATGTACTGTGTGTACTTTAATGGAGCAATAGATTTATGTTTTGTGATGCATTTTCTCCATCCTCTGCATGATTTTTTGTATCTAACTTTCCTCTCTTCATTATTGTGGTATTTGTGGATATTCTTGGTGTTCATTGCAGGTTTGTGGGAGCTATGTTTACTTGGGGATGAAATGGTGCATTGTGTGAATCTCTTTGCTCTATGATGCTTGTCCATCCTCTCCATGCTCACCTCTATCTATTTAAGGCACTAGCATTTTTTCTAGCAACCCTTTCTCTTGGTGATATCACCTCTGTAGTGAAAGATTTCCCCTTTCATGCACTTCTTCTTTCCATGTCTCCTTTGAATTATTATATTAGGAGCAGCTAGTAGTTTTCCTTCCATTAGAGTTAGTTGTTGCACTAGTTTAGGAAGAGGAACTAACCTTCCCTAGAGGGCCATCACAAGTATGCAAGTCCCACAACTTGAGAGATGGTCCAATGTAAGCAAAAAGTAGAGATCTGCATTGAAAAATATCAGGGTGCTACTTTTTTGTGATAATAGTTGCATTTACTTTATCTAGAGGAGAACTCAAATTGAAAATCAAAGATCCGAGAGACAATCCTTTAGTTTGATATAACTAATTTTCTCACCCTTGTGATCAACAGACTCTCCTGTAAGCCATGAAGGTAATGGCCAACCTTACCAATACCATTTCAATTATAAAAAATATTTTAAGAATAAATCAAGCCGTAAGAGGGAGCTTCGGTTTCTTGGGAAACCATTGGCTGAAAGCATATCCAGTGATGAAGTTGTAGAAAAGTTCTTTCATGACACACTTATCACATTTTGGCATTTTTTCGGAGGATGTCAAATTGGCTCTATTGTTGATCGAAGGTATAGAGTGAAAGGGTTTCATGGCCTAAACATCGTCGACAATTCGTCTTTCAAATATTGTCCAAGAATAAATCCACATGCACCTACCATGATGCTTGGCAAGTATCTATTTCACCTTTTCTTGAATTTTTCTTCCCATGGATTCAATTGAGTTTCTTATCAAAATCCTTGATCGTTAATCTGGATATTTGTAGGTGTATTACATTGAATAATTACAAAATAGCAAGCGCTAAAAGACACAATCATTGATAATTTAGCCCCTCCAGGGAATGGACATGAATAAAAGGAAGAGTTTACCTTTTGATTGAGGTTTGTTATTTTTTATTTTACTCTTTTATGGTGTTATTTTTTTGGTTGCATCATATTTAACTCATTAGATAAGGCAAAGACATGGATGAAAAATCAGAAATATAAATGTAGGAATTAAAACCCTGCATGTCATGTACCTTTTCCACATATCAAATTATTCCTAGCAAAAGGACATCTCCTACATTCTCTCCAGTGTATTGCTTTGATCTTGCTCACATTACTCACATGAGTGCAATCTAACACTTAAATTATCCAAAATAAATATGCAAAAAAGAAATATATTTATAGAGATATATGTGAATGTAAGGAGTGGTAGAAAAATATTGCCAAAGTGAAAATTTGTTTGTAGTTTCAGCCCTTGCATTTATTAGATAATCAAATACAGATAAATTTAAGGGGAGTTCAAATACACATATAAAGGGACACGTCTGAGATAGGAAGATGTGGGGTGGATATTGTATCCTAAGGTATCGGTTTTCATTTCATGCATGCTCTCCCTCATCAACAACCATGATGAACACGTTATTCAACAATCACCAACAAAAAAGGGAGTGGTGTGGGACGTTGAGGATTTTGATTGGACAATAGGAATTAACTAGATGCATAGCCGAGATCTATTCCATGATCCAAATTATTCCTCCCCAAGAAATATCTTGTATGTTTACTCAACGTTATAGTTGTGATCTCTGATACATTCGTTCTCACGAAGTGATGGCAAAAATCTATTAAAGGAGCCCAGGATAATACTTTCAATTATGCTCAAGGTCATGCCCCCAATTTGACAAGGGATCATACCATACTTAGTGGTAGAACCCTCAGAAAGGAGGGTAATATGTTGTTCCTTATTCACTCGCCACCCAACATGGAAGCTCATGTGGGTGAGACTATAAGTGATTTCAATCAATCTAAAACCCCCGTTACATGCATGGTCACATATACGTAACTTCTCATGTGGGCAGCGCCATATGAAAAAAAAAAACACCATCAAGTTTAAGAGATTCATGCATAGAGACAGACCACATGGGTGTTTGTAATTAAATACATACGTGAACAACCAAACTAACTATGTTGTTATATCGTATGATTTGTGTTGATATGCCCTGATAACACAAAGACTTGAATGGAATTCTAGAAGTAAAATGGCAGGAACTAAATACATGCATGTCGCACACTATAACTTAGAATGTTCCTCCCCAAATATTGTCTATTTTATGTGCTCCGCTTTATTGTAACAAACTTGCTTGCATTATTCAAATAAGTGAAATTGTTTCTTTAGGGGGGGGGGAATTCGTTACTACAAAGTTACCAAACTCAAAGACACCGATTGCTTCTTGTAGATCTTTGGAAGCCCCCTTGTCAAATGTCGTATGCTAGCCTATTATTCTCCAACATCTACTTTGCCGAAAAATTGAACTCTTCCACCACGTGGTTCGTTGTCTTCATTATTTGATTCAGGTTTCGACTCACAGGCAATGGATCCAATGCATCTGAATAAATGCAACCACTAAATTCAATGTATACGAGAATCTTTTAAAGAGTGTAAAAAAGAAATACAAATTAGTGAGGGTTGTAAAGTAATTTGTCCATTTTTTACGTGAAAATTCGAAAAGGAGCTAAATTTGTCCATCTTTTGAGCATGGAGAATGACGCCTCCGTTGCTTGGGGTTTCATCAACTTCTTGATTGCCGAGATCTCACATTGCCACCTCACTCATTCACAAATCTTTGCACTGAAAAACCGAGCTTGTGATGCCTCCTCTCAGACGTGACAACAGTGTTGGGTCTCTTAGAATCAATCACTTACCCTCCCCTATATATATAATTTGGAGTATGCATTCGACATAATTATGTGCTCCCAAAATTCACATATAATAATCAAGTCACATAAAATAACGCAAGAAAAGCGGATAATTTTGGAACGAGTCTTGTCAAACGATTCAAACCCATCCTTAGGTCACGTCCTGAATAAAGGTTTGTCACTAGTCATAAAAGCAAAGATATTTTAGTCGGCATTACATGGTCAAAACGCGGAAGAACAAACGTGACCGAGTTCACCACTCTCTCCTTTATCCTTCGCGCCCAACTCCTTTCTCTTTATATCTTCATTACGTTCTCCACATACACAACAAAACTCCCACAAAGATTTTCCTATCCTTACAAAGAAATTTAAAAACCAAAGCAAAAAATGGAATTCCAAGCCCAACAGCAGCAACCCGCATCCGTTATGGTAGGCCAACAATTCTGCGCTCCATACCAGATCGAATTGACTGTGCAGAGAAAAAGACTGACCTTCACAGGCGGGGATTTCACCGTCACAGACTCCAACAAAAACATCGTCCTCAAAGTGGGTGGCAAAATGATGAGCTTCCATGACCGGCGCCTTCTGCAAGACGCCGCTGGAAACCCCCTCCTCACCATGAAACAGAAGGTATTAATTATTTATATCTTGTCACCATCCTTTCTTTAATTTATATGCAGGGATTAATTGCATGAAGTTTCGTTGCAGACGCTTACGATGCACTGTAGATGGGAAGCATTTAGAGGGGATAGCTCTAATGACAAGAATTTTGCCTTCACCGCCAAGAAATCGTCGGTGTTTCAGCTGAAGACGGCGCTTGACGTATTCATGGCGGGTAATAAAGACGAGAAAGTGAGCGATTTTCATGTAAAGGGAAGCTATTTCGACCGATCCTGCACAATTTATCAAGGCGGCCGTATCCTTGCAGAGGTATGTACAGAAAAAAGCTAATTTGATGCTTAGGTTTATCTAATTTGGGGAATTAATCGGATGTTAAATATGTTGATTGTGTGAATCAGATGAGGAGGAAATACACTGTGAAAAATGTGTTGTTGGGGAAGGATACGTTTGCAGTGATTGTGCAGCCCGGTGTCGATTACGCCTTCGTAATTGCTCTGATAATAATTCTGGACGAGATCAACAAAGAGGGGACTCAACAAGACTAGACTAATTTTTTCTTAAAAATTTAAGGCTCTCTCTCTCTCAGTATCATAAGTTTATGGAAATGCTTTGTAAAGAAAGGAAAAATAAAGTTCATATATTTACAATTCTTTTTTATCTCCCAAGGACTAGGTCATTTTTTATTTGAATGGAAGTGGAATTTTAAAATTTGGTTAGGGATTTAAATAAATAAATAAACATCTGATCCCAGATCCTGTAGACTTGGATCACCGCTTTCTCCGCCGGGAACAAAGGGAGAAAGGCCAGACACAGTTCGAGTCGCAGTATCCACCACATAAAAATTATATTGTTATCATAAACTATTTTTAATTTTTTCTTTAAATCAACTATAAGATGGCTTATACAGTAACGGCTTATACAGTAATTAAAAAATAGTTGATTCAATATTTCATTTTTTTTTTAAAATAAAATTTTTAAAGTATACATTGCAAAGTAAATTTACCATTAGATTCAATGTGTTTCAAATTTTTTAATCCATAAATTATATTTTTAAAAAAATTGACAATACAATAATATGTGAATTGTTTAATTTGAAAACATCCTTGTTTGAAGCGTTCGTGACACAAATTTTAAAAATACTGAAATTAACTTCCTGCCTATACATTTTTCAATTACGTGTTTCGTAAGAGGTATTAGTCGTTCAACTCTTCTTGTAGAATACTTGTCTTTAGGACGGATTTTAAGTTATATATCATATCCTTTTCGATTATCTGTGTATTTTCCTTCTAGAACTTGTGGGACTTGATGTATATTTTGAAAGAGTGGTTTCTTAAATTGTCATTCCATATTTCTCAAGGAATAAGTTGGGAAACCTTCCTCTAAAATATATTAAGATTAATTAATTGGAATATTTTACATGGTCAAAATATTGCATTCTTGTAAAAATTATATATACACTAGATAAAAGATGCGGTTCATATAATAGTTAAACCATAATCAACATTGAGATGGACAATACATACCTCTTTGTTAAGGTTATCATTTGCCAATTTTTATTATTTTTGTAGATGATTCCTTAAATATAAATTTTATAGCTAAAAAATAGTGTTTCATAAGTTTTGAGTCCATAGAGTAAGAAAAAGTATACCTCAAATATTTTAATAGATTTCTACTAAGCTTATCTATTGAATATTCTATCACAAATGGCCTCAATAAAAGGAGTACGAGTGAAAAGAACATCCTCAGAAAATGGAGGCATTATCATGAAAAGGTGACCATTTTTGCATGGTACGAAAATGGAAATTTCCCATTAAGGTCGTAAAAAATCCAAAAAAAATGCTAAAATTAAAGGATCTAGAGAAAATCAGGAAAAAGAGGCAAAAATAGGTCATATGAAATGAAAATAATGAAAACATTGCTATTAGGTCTGATATGAGGAGAAAGTGAAAAGGGGAGTCAACTAATGACTACACAAAAGGGACAAGTTAAAAAATTGCATAATAAGAGCGAGCATGCCAATAATATCCTAACATGGACCAATAATTAGTAAACACATAGATACAATAATATAAAATAAACTAGCTAGTTACTTGCCAAAACCACGTGTCTATGTTTAGTGACCCAACGTGATTGGCGTGTGAAAACATATCCAAGTGTATCATGTTGGGAGGAATTTAATAAAATAGTACAAAGGAAACTTGTAATGGTTTCTTGTATTCGATATAAGAAATGAAAATCATTTGAAAGTTAATATGAATGAAAGGTTTTACCAAATTATTACAAAGTATTGCTTTTGGAACTTGTAAAAAAAGCATGTGCTCTTAAGAAAATGATGAAAAACCACATTGATATATTGATGAGTAATTCATTTTAGAAACACTAAAAAAGAACCCACCTTACTTTTTCTTGTCAATAGTAGAACAATTACAAATTAACAACTTTTGATTACAAAAAATAACTTCGAACTCCAACACAATATCATTAACAATTACAAAAATTAACAACTTTTAATTACAAATTAATAACTTTTGATTACAAAAAATATCATGAAATACCAAAAAGAGATGGAAGATATATAATTTTCTAAAAGATCAAAATTCCCTATGAAACCAATTTATTGGCATGTTTTCAACAATTGATACATAAAAGTGGACTACTACATTAAAAAAGGAACCATTAATACAAACATGCCATACACCAAGATAAGAATCTAATGAAATACCAAAAAGAGATGAAGACATATAATTTTCTAAAAAATCAAAATGCCCTATCAAACTAATATATTGACATGTTTCCAACAATCGATACATAAAAGTGGACTATTAGGTTAAAAAAAAGAAACCATTAATACCAACACACCCAAAATTTACAATAAACCTAAAAGAAATGGATTTTTACACTCAACCTTAAAAAAAAAAACCAACTACTAAAAATAAGCAAATCATACTACAAGGTCAATTTTGATGCACAAAATTATATTCCGAAGGATGAGGTTGTCTTTGATCTTTCGATAAAACAAAAAGGAAACAATTGTTATTCCATCAAATCTCACGTTCTTGACGACAGATGAGCGACTAGAGTCGCAGTGGCGTTGAGTGTGCTTCCTCTTTCCCTCATTCCAATGTTGGCCTTGTCCTAATTCAACTCTTTCATCTTCTGCCTCGCCTTTTTTCCCTCTTCTCTTTCCATGAATTCCTTCACGGCTCTTTTTACTTCTTCTCTCACAAATCCATCGTTTTCCATCTTGAGATCAATGGCTACCTGAATCTGCCTGATGAGAATGACCCTGTTCCCGACAGAAGAGTGTGAAAGGACGGCGACTTGAGGAGCCCAGTTAGGAACCACAAGCCCTCGGTCCCTTGTTCGACTCTCAAAACCCTCAGGTAACAGTTGAAAAACCTCCGTTTCGAGAGAAAAGACCCCATTTGGCTTCCAATCCAAGCACCATATCTGTAATCTGCGGACTTGACAATACTGATCCGCTTCAGAAGGAAACAAACACAACCGAACACGGTGGCTATTCATGTAATCATTTTTAGACAATCCGACTCGTCTGGCTGATCTTCCACATGAGCGGAGATAAAAAGCATTGAAGCGGCCCTCACAATTTTACCTTCCGTGAGAGCTTTAAGAGGTTCCTCCTCCAGTTAATCAAAATAGTCTCATGGGCGCCATAACACTAACGTGCAAGAGCTAAGCCACATAAGAATAGAATAGAGGAGGTATAAGATCAATAGGCTTACAACTCCTCCACTATTAATCACCTGTCAATCACCTTATAGAAGATAATTCATCATATCAAATATTGGTAGCTCCCATGTCGCGTGATCTTGTTCAGTCAAGGAAATGGCCAAGACAAGCCGATGAAACTGTTGTTGTTGTTGTGCTCTTCATTTACGGAATGCAAACTTGGCACTATCACATGACCAGCTATGAGTTGGTGATGAACATAACAAATGCGGAGGATCACTTCGGTGCTTCTATATGATCGGTGTCTACGACGAGCTCCAAAGCTACAAACATGTGAAGATGAGTATTAGAATTGACAAGTACACAAATAACACTCCCCAAACATTCCAATAGCATATCAAGGTGTTCCACCTCTATCTCGAGTTTATAATCTTGCAATTAAATGTGTAGCATTACATTGAATATCACTTGAACCTTGTTAGTAACACAAAAAACAACCATTTAGAGATAAGCTATTAAAATAACTTGTTGGGGAAAACTTAGTAATAGTATAATTTTCCATTGTTGTTACTGTATTATTATTCTATCTAAGGTAATAAATTGTTATTGTCATAGTTAGTTTGGATAAATATTTGTTCTATGGTTTTATAATTAAATTTGTTATTATTTTATTCACGTAGTATTTTGTTAATCTATTTGTATTGTTGTGTATGTATAAACAAATATGGTTTTGGGAATTGTTGTGTAATATCTATATATATATATATATATATATATATATATATATATATATATATATATCTATATATATTGTAGCTTTTCCATTTTCTATAACTAGATTATTTGATCAATACAATAATCCAAGCTTTTGCCCCTATTTATAATTTACATTTGGTATCAAAGCAGGACATGATACATCTGTAAAGTGTAGGAGAGACTCCAGATGAGATAGGAGGATTTTGAGAGCCAGAACATCAACCTATTACATCTTACCAACCCTATACCTGCATCCCATGCTCTACAAAGCTCTATAGAAGGTTTTGCAATTAATTTCCTATAGTTTGTAAAACAAAAATTGCACTTGGAAGAGAGGAGTCACCTAGGCATTGCCTCCTCCACTAGGATTTTTTTTTACAATCAAGGAAAAACATAAAGCAAAGCATTTTTTTTTTCCAGAATAAGGGGTTTCTTTAGCTTCAGAAGTTCCCCAGTGGTTAGGGAGAGTTGAGAAAGTTAAATTTTCTGCAGGCGAGTTGAGCTACCTAGGCAAGTTGGGAAATAAAGCTAGGAGAGCTCTACATTGAGTTGGGGAAAGTTTCATTGGGGGTGAGTTGTGAACCAAGCTAGGTGGGTGCATAAGAGAGTTGTGACTTGTCCTAACTGACCCAAGATAAAATATCTAAGCAGTCGAGCTCGCACTCTATAGCTCCGATCTGTATGTCGATCTAATCTCCCCACAAACCGATCCCCTCTCCACGTAAATTTTTCCTGATTCAATTAAATATGTATATTTTGTTAAAGTTTGAATGTAAAGATCTGCTACAAATGATATAAAATGAAATATAAATGCTACGACAATTTATTTAATTTAAACTATGAAAGGAAATGAGAGGGGTAAGGTACTTATCTTAATTTCACTTATCCCGTAGTGAGTCTGGACTAGAAAATATGGTGAAACAGAATCACAGACCATCACAATGAACCAAAAAAATATATAGTAGAGGTGGGATTAGCTAGACTAGGGTTCCTCGAGAGGGACAAAGGTTCTTGCAGGTGCCCTAGACATATTTCTTAGTTCCTGGATCTACGGAAACGGTCAGAACCTAGTTCTGATATGGTCATTAGGGCTTTGCACTTGTTCACCTTTTTTCACCTGTACATCGCACTTGGATATCCAAGGTATCCGTACCTATAATATTCTCTCGTAAAACCCTAAAAAAGACATCAAATTCTACAAAAAAAAAGAGGCAAATTAAGGGCTTGGACTATCCTCAACTGTCATAATGGTGAACTTACGAATGAGCGATGCGCTACATCTTAGACCTAATGCATGTATATGTGCTTGTGTCTACAATAGTGGTCATAGGTCACCCTCACTCCAATGATGCTAAGATAGCAGACGGTAGTTAGATAAAAGGAAAATATGTTGATGGAATAGATTGAACTCCCCTTCCTATGTAGTCTGTATGTAGAATAATGTGCACAAATGCAGTCCCTTGATGTATGTAGATAACTAGCCCTTGATAATAATTATTTACCCTTATTATGATAACTAATGACCCACCATGCTAAATAGTACCTCAGGATATGAGAGGGAAAACTAAAAAGACCAACCTCAAATGTCAAAAATAAGATCAAACATAAAAAGAACATGAGCACCCATGATGGACATGAGTGCCTGGGGCTAGTTTCTAATCCTAGGTGCTATGTCTAGGGATAAGTGATGACAAATGAGTGAGGACTGATAGACAAGGCTCCCTATTACCTGACAATAACTGGGTGTATGAGTGATAAGTATGAAAGATAAAATCAATAAGGACCAACAAGACAAGTAGATGGACTATGGAATGGGTCATTAGTGAATAATGTTCTTACGCAATATCCATATATAAAAAAACATACTTGGTGGTACAATAGATAGTAGTAAGTGCGTGATTTTGTGTTTACATTTTTCCCCACTTTATGTTGGTGACATAAATCTTGGTAACATAAAGTAGATAGAGATGCATACCTGAGAGAATTTTAGAGAAGCATGTGTTGTAGAAGTATGTGCAAATGTGGTAGAAGTATGTGATGAATGAGAACACATACCATGGCAAACCATGGATTAGTGTGTTGATCCATGCGGCATAATGAGAGACGTGGGACCATTATGAGGAGTACTAAGTGAGATTGTTGATTGTGGCGTTGAATGATTGGATTTTTTTTTTTCATTCATGGAGATGTGATGGGGTATGGAGTGGTTAGTTCCCAACCTGATTGTGTGTGTGTGTGAAAAATTGAGGATTTGGGTGTCCTACCGCCAAAGGAAAAGCGTAGGGAGAGAGGTATAGTTTTACCCTCCAACTTTAACTACATTCTCAAAAGATCTAGCCACTACAGACGGACAAAGACAAAATTTTGTACACTTTAGACCCATTTTTATCAAACACGATAAGCCATATAGGAGGATTATAGGAAAGGAAATAATGCCTCATTTCCCCCACTCCATGGGTGGCCGTAATAAGGTGTCATGGCTTCCAAGTTAGGTCATATATAAGAAGTCACAAAATGTGGAATAACTTCCCATGTGAGGTCATTTGGGAAAGTGGTGACATAAATATCAAGTTAGGTCATCTGGGAGGATATGCAAATACACTGTGTTGTGTCAATTGATTGAATAATGGAAGATCTGTGTTATTGTGCTTGATTGATTGATTGACTAATCATGGAGATATTTGATGCCTATTTCCCCCAAGTTAGGTCATTAGGAGGAATCACTAGAAATTGATGTGAAATTTCACATTGTGTATGAGAAAATGTTTGATAATGATGGGTTGGAAATGTAGATTGATCGAGTAATGGTGTAATGGGAATTATAAGATGACCCCAATTGTATGTGCCTCTTTTGGAAAAAGGGGGATTTATAATGAGAATGAATGCTGAGCCAAAAGTAAGTGCGTAGTGATGTAATGAAGAATGTTATGATAGATATTGTAAAAGTGTGTGTATATCGATTGGAAATGATGTCAAGTAGAAATATTATGTGTGAAACATGTGTATGATACGGTAGTAGGAAGAATTCTAAAGAGAACGACAAGAACAAGATAGAAATCATAGTAATTATGCACAAGATATGAGTGAAATCATGCGATGTGTATTAGTTAAGAGGATGCTCGTAAATAATGGCTATAGTAAGGTAGGTAATGAAGAGTTACTATAAATAGTAATGTGAAAAAGTGAATAGGTAATTCATTTGATTATTTCCCTAATGTGATTGTGAGATCTGTGTGTGTGAAGATGCATCAAGTGAGAACATCATGATTGATTCGATTTGAAATGGTGGTGGCAACTGTGACATCACATAAGCCAACAGAACTAGTAAGTATGATGTTATTCAAAAAATGTGTTGATATGAGTCACTCTTGATGAATTTTCACAATTTTTTTATTTTTTATTTTCTTCGTGTTTTGGACCTAGAAAAGAGTGATGAAGGCACTACTTATCCTCAGGACACTAGCACCCAGGCATGTGTGCTAGTGACCTTCTCTTGGGTGCCTCAATCCTACTTCTAGGTGTTGGCATCCTAGAAAGCTTGGGTTGAGCGCAGAGTGATATAGATGTGAAATTTGATGTGTGTTTGTGTTATAGGTAGGTGTATTTACATATTTATTATGTTCTAACGTCGTGTTTCTTGTTGTTTTGTGGTGTGAAGAGGGACATCCATTCGAGAGAGTTTCACAATGGCCGGTACTTGAGTACATTGCTAGGATAAGGGTTGTCAAACGATGAGTGGGATGTTCTAGACCATGCTGACTTATGGCACATAGAGAGGATGGGGGATGTGCCCCATAATATTCTTATGATTATAGCTCTATGCAAGAGATGGTGTGTAGATACTTGTACCTTTTGGATACCTAAAGGGGAGATGGCAGTGACTCTAGAATATGTATATCACATAATATGATTTCCTACTATATGGGAGAGGGTTCAGGTGATGGCCATGGATGATGCAAAGAGGATGATGAGGGCCGATAGGTGATATTTTACTAGGACCCAAGTTCATAATGAGGTCCATATTAACATGGATGCTATTATGAGATCAAGGGTTCCATGATTGTGGAAGTTTATTTCCTAGTGATTGCTTCGTCGATTGCAGTGGAGGATGGTGAGGTAGGCATCTTATATAATATGCATGACACATGTCATCAGATAGAGGAGGAGAGCATGAAGTATGTCTGTGAACGATGTGTATTGTCCCATAGGTGTAGGGATCTATACAAAGTTACATAGGATCAACATAAAGGTGGTATTAAAGCTACCACATGTTAGGAAATAAGGTACAAAATATGTGGAACAATCCCACAAAGAATGGTAATAGTAGAAACTAATATGTAGAATAATATCATAGATCTAAAATAAAAGAGTAGAAAACACAAGAACACAACATAGAGACATTATTTAATATGGTTAACCCAATTTGGGCTACGCCCACCAAGAATCACTTGCTCAGATTTTTATTACAAGCCACCTCTTTCTATCAATACGGTAACCAAATCTATTTGGATCTATGCTCAAAAAAATCTCCTGAATTCACACTGGAACTCACACATATTTGCAATGTTACATCAACCCTACCATATGCAAAAAATCAAATAAATAGGAAACTTCTTAAGCAGTTTTAAAATACCATGGGTACCAAAATCATGGGAAACAACCACCCCATAAACCTATGGGTAAAAAATCTTACCCATATGAGAACATTACATTTCCCGAGATACTAGGCTAGTTTTTTGAGGCCCAGTGCCGGCTCTGAACCCTAGTGAGAAAATTGTGGATAGTTTACAATCTTCAACACTTCCACACATGAAAAAAAGCTCCACAACATAACAATATCCCACTTGGAGACTATTTTTCCTCTTGGCAAGATTCTCAACCCTTTAGTGTCGTTTGTGAAGACCAACCAAAGCAGAACACATCTTCAGTTTCTCCCTTGTGACCACCTTAGTCATCAGGTCTACAGGATTATGACTGGTATGAATCTTTTTCAACTTCAACTTCTTTTCGTCCTAAATTGTCCTAATAAAATGGTACCTTAACTATATATGCTTTGTGCTAGATCGGAAATCAGAGTTCTTAACTAAGTGAATAACACTCTGACTATCACTATGTAGCGTCCTTTCCTCATGCTTATACCCCAGCTCTTCAAGAAATTATTGTAACCAAATCATTTTTTATTTGCGTTTGTGGCTGAAAAAGCCACCAAATTTATAGTCATGAAATCCATCTCACTGTTTTCCCACCTATAGTGTATATATAACCTATTTTTCTCTTGCTATTGTCTACATCTACTGTCATGTATAAATCGACATAACCATGAAAAGTGGTGTTTGATCCACTGTAGAAAAAAACTCTCCCCGTGGTCCCTCTAAAGTACTGAAGGATCCACTTTATTGATTTCCAATGATATTTACCTGGATCAGTCATAAATCTACTTACTGCTCCCAGTGTATGTGTAATATTAGGTGTATTGCACACCATGTTATACATCAAATTGTCAACTGCTGTTGAGTGAGTTACATTGGACATTTGGTTTCTTTCCTTCTTTGTCTTGGGACACAAAACCTTTGATAACTTGAAATGGCCTGCCAAAGGAGTCCCAAGAGGTTTAGTATCTTGCATATTAAACCTCTCAAATACCTTCTTAATGTACTCTTCCTGAGATAAAGTAAGATTTAATTCTTTCCTATCCTTGGATATTCTCATACCAAGGATTTCTTTGGCTTCCCCCGAATCCTTCATATCAAATGAGTTACTTAGCTACTTCTTGATTAATTTTGTTTCCTGCATGTTTTTTCCTACAGCCAACATGTCATTCACATACAGACACATGATAATATAAATGACATCTTGAAATGTCTTTTATATAAGCAATGGTTAGAATGGCATCGAATATAACCTTGATCCATCATTAAGCTATCAAATTTATTATACGATTGACATGGATCTTGTTTCAGGACATACAAGATCTTCTTTAGTTTGCACACCATCTCCTCTTTACCTTTGAAATCATATCCCTCTAGTTTTTGCATTTATAGATCCTCATCACAATCACCATGGAGAAATGAAGTCTTTACATCTAGGTGCTCTAGGTGCAAGTCTTATGCTGCAACTATTCCAAGAATAGTTCTAACAGAAGTCATTTTTACTACAGCACAATAAATATCATAAAAATCTACACCTTTTTTCTATGTAATCCCCTTGACCACCAACTAGGCCTTGTATCTTTTCGTTCCTTCTTTCTCTTTAAATTTGTACACCCACTTGTTCTGAAATGCTATTTCACCTTCAGGTAGCTTCACCAAATCCAAAGTATTCTCCATGATAGATTGATGCTCCTCATTCATGGCTTGGTCCCACTTATTCCTGGCATATACCTACATTATTTCGTCAAAGATCTTTGGCTCTCTATTATCAATGAGTAATAAATAATAAAGAGAAGGAGAAAAATGCTTAGGTTCTCTTCTTACCCTAGAAGACTTCCTCAATATAGGAATTTATGGTTTTTGTTGAGTATTTTCTTGAACTAGTTCACGTGTCACTTTCCCATCTAGAAGATCCTCTCCCAATGCATATTATTTCTTGGATTCTTCCCTGTTTTCCTGCAACTGTTGCATATATATAAATTTTTCATTAAATACCACATCCCTAGATTGAATGAATTTCTTGTCCTTAATATTCCAGCATTTAAATCCAAAGTCATCACCACCATAGCTAATGAAAGTGCATTTTTCTGATTTAACCTCTAGCTTAGTCTTATCATCCTTGTCAATATGAATAAATACCTCACATCTAAAGACTCTAAGAAATTAGTAATCAAATTTCTTCCAAAACCAATCCTCCTTAGGTATCCAAAGCACTTAAGGGTCCTCTGTTTTATCATGTACACAGTTATTCTCACCACTTTTTCCCAAAAATAAAGAGGTAGTCGTATATGTAACCTCATGCGCCTAGTCCTATCCATTATTTTCATGTTCATCCTTTATAACACCCCATTTTGCTACGGAGTTCCTGGAACCGTCGTTTTCCTGCAAATTCCATTCTTAGAACAATAATTATCAAACTCATTATTGTAATACTCCCCTCCATTATCTAACCTGAGACATTTTAGCTTAAGACCTATTTCATTCTCTACCAAGGATTTTGATTTAATAAAATTTTGAAATACATCAGATTTATTTATAATACAATATAACCAAACTTTCCTTATTGCATCATCAATAAAAGTAAAATAATAATTTGAATGCCCCAGAGATGATACCGAAGCTACCCTCGACACATCGGAAAGTACCAACTCTAACTTACTCTCTTTCTTCGTTGGTCCAACACTGAGAAAACTTACTCACTTCTATTTCTCATATACGCAGTTCTCACACAACTCCAAATGTCTTTTTGTATTTCTAAGCAAATTCTTATTTATTATCTCCATGCCCTTATGGCTCATATGACTGAGCCTATAGTGCTACGATGTTGTATCTACGTCTGAAGCCACAACATTACAAACATTAGTACTATCATTGGTTAAATACAAAGTTCCAACCTTCTTACATCTTGCCACCACAAGAACACCCTTGGTAACCTTCTAAGAGTCTGTTGTAGATATCATAGTACAACCATAACTTCCCCATTTCCCCGCCAATACCAAATTTCATCTTAATGTAGGCATATGTCTAACATCCTTCAATAGAAATGTATTCCCATTCTGCATCTTAACCTGAGAAGAACCTTTTCCAACTATGTTGCAAGGCTCATCAGCACCGAGAAAAACATGCCCAAAATCCCCTTCAACATAATCAAAAAAATAATGCCTATGTGTAGTAGCATGGAAAGAATCCCCCGAATCTAAAACCCAAGATTCAACAATATTATGCAAATAAAGAATCAAAGCATCTTGACATGCATTACCCGTTTCCACATTTGGCTCCTTGTTTTCCTCCTATTGTTTCTTCTTATCACAAAGCTCCCAATAATACTTCTTTGCATTCCTAGACTTTCCATAATGCCAACATAACATCTTGCTTTTGGTTTTTTACCTTACCCTATCTTACGATTTTCCACGGCTTCCTCTATTCTTCTACCTCCATCTAGTTTCCACTATAAAATACTTCCCTAAATTAGATGATTTCCCAGATCATTTTATTCACATTTCATTGTTTAGAATCACCCCTAAAAAAATCCTCAAACTTGAACTTTGAGTTAGATGGAATCAATTTTCTTACTGCCATTACCAAGCTATTTTAACTCTCTGGTAAAGAGTACATAATTAATAAAGCCATAACTTCTTCATCAAATCATATTGTAACAAAGCTAGCATATTCAAAACCATGTTAAATTCATTCAAATGATCTACTACTAAATTATTATGAGAAATCTTCATATTAAACAATTTTTTCAGTAAAAATATCTTGTTAGAGGAAGATGGTTTTGTTGATGCATAATCACAGCACCCCTGAAGTCTGCAACTTGATGGGTTGAGACTCACAGTGTGATTGCATAACATGGAGCATATATCAAAGTGTGGGACTTTATAAATCGAGAGAGATCTCTGGATGAAGGCCGGTTCCAATTCTTTTGTTCAGGTGCACACATTCATATTGCAGAGGATCTATTCTAAAACCTACTCTAACTTGCGAAAGAGACAGGGTTAAGGAGATGCAAGAGATAAAACCTAGAATAACAAGGGTGATGCACCAAAGGAATGATGAACACATGCTTTGCAATAAACATAAACCTAGAAAAAATAATATAACTACCATGCAAAGATAACCAATACTGTGATGAGAGATCAGAAAGGAGGCAATGAATGCAAGAGAGGGTTGAAAATCACCCACAGACATGCATTATTGCTCCAGAGTTGATACAGTGTACTAAAATGGTCAAAAGGAAAGATTTGTATTACAATCTAAATGGGAGGCTTGAAACTTCCACAAATTCACCTGTAAGACAGAGAAGAAGGGAGAGTGCAAAGCAAGAGTGTCTAACCTTTAGAAAATTGCCCCTCCTTACAATATATAGGAAAAATAAGAGAGAGAGAGGAAATAAGAATTCAAAATCCTACTCGAACCACCCAGAAAAATGCATTGAGTTCACCTACTCTAACCACCCTAAAAATGAAATAAGTCCACCTCCAAAATTGATGGGTTCCATGACACAACCCATGCCTTCATCAATGTTCCTTGTTGGGAAAGAAAGGAAGACCAAACCCCATTATAATGGTAGGTGAGAATCCTAAAAAAACCTAAAAAATGGTTGTATTTAATTTAAAATTATTCATTAATGGTGGTGGGTGAGTAGCAGACATTGAAAGCTTTCCAAAAAATCCTTTCCCGCTCAAATCTGAGCTTCAAGTTGAAAGATATGGCTATCTCAGGATCAGGGTCCGGTGTTTAATGCGGGATCACAATATTTAAAAGAGTCTATCCATGTAAGATCCACGTGGCAACCTTGTGCATCTTAAGGTTTCAGCCCCCTCCTTTCATTCTTGAAGTTGTGCCAATTGGACACTTGGCCTCATTTGTGGGCCTGTTCTTTTTCCTTTATGTTTCACTAAGTCCCTCCCATTGGCGGAGCACTATGTCTGAACCTAGACACGTGCAGGGCTAATGCTCATCTAGAGACCGATTTTAGACTTGACCTTTGAAGGTACGCCATCGAGACACGTGGGGGCTTCTGCTGACTCTCTTATACTTAGTTGATTCAGGGTCTCAAGTGAACACTTCCTTTCTCCATTGTTCTCCTGTTGAGCTCTAATATCCTTTAACATTGTTTGGCCTCATTTCTTGACCTTGCTACTCCATCGTTGAGCTCACCTGATACTTAATTTTTGGGATCAAATGTGAGCTCGCACGACTAAACCAACCTCTCTGCGTCTCATATGTAAGGTGGTGTTTGATCAATTTTTCCTGAGGGGAAAAATTAGATAACAGGTTTTTCATATAACTTCCCTAATGCATCCATAAGTTATTTTGTAGTCTATTCCTTTGAAACATTAAATAATACCGAAGATGTAATATATATCCAAATTATTCCAAGTGCCTTCCTATCCAGCAAATACCACTCTACATCCGTCATGCTCGAGGGTTTGATCCCTTTCTTAGTCAGTGGAATATAAGGATCCTTATGATAAATGTAATATTCCATCTCCATCTTCCAAAGACTACAATTATGTCCATTGAATTTATCAACCTTTGATTTTCCATCATCTTCCATATCTCCCACTCAAGTTAAAAATTTCCCTATGATTCAACACTTCAACAAACCAAACCAGGCTCTGATACAAATTGTTAGGAAATAAGGGATACAATATGCAGAATAATCCCGCACACAATCACAATAGTAGAAACTAATTTGTAGAATAATATAAAAGATTTGAAAGTAAAGTGCATAAAATAACAGAACGCAACACAAAACAATATTTAACGTGGTTCACCCAATTTGGGCTACGCCCACCAAGAATCACTTGCTCTTATTTTTATTATAGACCATCTCTTTCTCTCAATATAGTACCCATATCTGTTTGGAGATAAGCTCAACAAAATCTCCTGAATTCACACTTGAACTCACACACATTTGTAATGTTACATCAACCCTACCATTTGCAAAAAATGATATAAATAGGCAACTCCTTAAATAGTTTTACGATACCATGGGTACCAAAACCATGCACCAAAACCACCCCATAAACCTATGGGTAAAAAATCCTGACCATATGAGAAGAACATGTTTCTCGATATATGTTTCTTCTGGCGAGAAAAACTATGGATGATGTATAGTACTTTTAGTGTACAGTCTTCAACACTTCCAAATATGAAAACATGCTCACATCATAGCACTACATTATTACATGTATGAGCCTATGAACATATTATAGTACTGAGGCTAGTTGGTGGACCATGAGGAGATTGGGCTAGGGAAGATATATTTGTTGGGAGATGGGTAGGTGTTCATGGTAGAACAATGGATAAATAAAGATATAGAGTGATGTTAGATCATATGGTCTAAGAGACCATTATATTGAGGCCATATCGAGACTACAGAGGATGACAAGAGGATGTAGTAGACATACGATGCGTTCGATGGAATATGAGGCTAGAGGATCAATTTCTATGGGTGACTGAGTTATTTTAGGTGGAGTGTGTGTCACGAAAGTTTGGTATGGCCCAAGATGTGCCCCAAAATCCATATGTATGGGTGAGATCGATTAGGGCATTGAAGAGGGCTAGAGCTAGACTGGGGCCTAAATGAGTGTAGCTTGTACTTCTTGGGCTAGATGAGGTTGACATGGTATTAGATCTGATAGATGTGGATGACATAGGGTGTAAAGAGGTATACCGTGCATGGTGGGTGTCACATTAGTGGGTATTTTTGTTTCCAATAGTTGTAGATGTGGAAAAAGCATCGCCAAGAGGAGGAGTAGAGTGGTAAGCATGTGCCCTCAATAGATTAGAGATAGCGATATCAAAGTGCGAGTATTTACATAGTTATGTTTATGATCGGCTATCTGGTTGCATAATTATCATTGTTGTCTAGTGTGGTTTTCTATGGATGTAGGTGATGCGTAATGGTTTTCGATTGTGGACACATCTATCCACACATTGACGTGGAATGTGCTCACTGATGTACTCATGGTGGAGATACTATAGCATGTGGATGCTATTGCGGAAGAGCACGCCCATTTATTCAAGCTAGTGGTGATAACAAAAATGATGTGTACCATGCTAATGGGAGAGAAGGATGAGGCATGCGAGGAGATACATCGAGACAGATAGGTGACTAGTGTCGGTCCTCTAGCACAAGATGTATTTGTATGGTTCATCGAGTTACATGGTCACTTCACCGAGTAATAAACTGAGGTGACATTATTAGGGAGGAAAGTGGAGAGATATAGGGGCCATGCTCAGTGGCGTAGGGTGAGTAGTAAATATTATAGTTCTAGAGCTCTCACAGTGGTAGATAGTGATAGCGATGATGGGATATGATATGGACTGATGCATCGATGTAGGGGGAGTTTCCCCTCAGTGATGATATGTTTCTTTACCATGATTGTGAACGATATACATGTATATACATGTATATATATATATATATATATATATATATATATATGGGCTTATTGGCATATGGCCATTGTATTTGATGTTTATTGATGTGATTATGTGATGATTGGGACTCGTATCTTGATGTATGATGCATTGATTATTATTAATATGCATGTGATGTGTGATGTGTTTAATATTGTTTATATTTGTTGAACTGATTTGTAATGGGTAGTCGTTGATATTGAGTAATGTAATTATAGATAGATGAATGATTATATAGTGTATATGATGATATATTATGTATGTAATGTGATTGTAAAAAAATTGATTATATGCAGGAATAAATTTATGCTGACTAATAAAGTAAAAATGAATAATGTGTAAAAGTATGAGATGGTTGTAATAGTGTAGAAAACTGTATGTTAGTATGATGAAGACAGGCATGGAATAGTGATTTCCCCCAGTGTATAAATGATAAAGTTAATTTATATAAGACCCCGTCTGTAGTCAAGAATGAACCGTAAAGAAAGAGTGTGTCATCATGAAGTTATTCAATGGTATGGCTAGATAGATAGATCAATGAAACTATAGTGCAAGAGAGGAAGTGAGGTTCCTATTTAACAGATCCCTCAACAGTCATTCACACCAACCTCCATTATCACTGGAAAATCATCCTTCCCCAATAACTCATTTGTCTCTGTATCCATGTGATTTTGAAACTACATTGAAACAAGAGGAGGGTAATTAGTTTCCAAACTCAATTCAAAACTCAGGAGAGAGAAATTTTCTATAGGAGTAGAAGAAATATTTTCCTCCTTCATTAACTAAAATATGAAATAATATGTTCTATTTAAGTTAATCTAAGTGAGTAAAACAATGTAATAACTGATGTAAAATGAAATACCAATGCTAAATATTTTTATTTGATATTTAAATGAAATGAAATAAATGAAAAAGGAAGAATAAAGTACTAACCTGAAAATTAATTTCCTCATTATGTATTGGGAATGAATAGGATGATGTGAAAACGGAGTAGAGTGTGATGGTTTAACCTAAGAAATTGCAACATATGAAGATATACCTAGACTGGGGTGTCTATGGGCAGGACCTTAGTCTATAGTATAGGCAACATGGTTTGCAGAACAACTCAGGACCCGAATTTGGCATTATCGCTAGATCTTAGCAAAGTCTTGATATTTGTTGCATGAATGTAGAAATATACTTCATTGATGGCATTGCAAACCTGTAATGAGTATTCACCTACAAAACCCCTACAAATCATCAAACAACTAAAAAAGAAAGATACATATGAAGGGGTTAGACTGACCTTAGAGGCCACAATGGTGGACTTACAACTAAGAGCTACAGTACATTCAAGACCCAATGATGTTTTGTGTTCTTTGTGTGTGTAATTATGTGTCTAAGGTTCCCTAGCATCAATGATGCAAAAATAGAGGGCAATAGTTAGATGTAATGCAAAATGGTGGATGGAATAGAATAGACTTCCATTTCTTATGCAGTATGTGTGATGTAATTATGCCCAAATGTAGTCCCTTGCCTTAGTAGATAGCTATCCCTTAGTAGTAAATAGTCCTACCGATAAGATAGTGATTTTGTTATGTTTGTATAGGGATCTCTTGCTCAAATTTTGACACTAATGACCTGACATGATGATTAGTACCTAGGGGAACGAGAGAGAAAATGATAAAGACCGACATCGAACAAATAAATTAGATCTAAGTGCTTCTGGGACTAGGGCTCCTAAGATAAGGACTGGGGCACCCATGGGCACCCTAGTTCTACCCTAGGCACCCTAGTCAAAGACTAGAGATGACAAATGACCAAATAACAACACTTGAGAATCCTTGACAGACGACCAAAACTGTGTAAATAATTGATGACTGTTAAAGACAAATGATGATGAAGACCAAATAACCAACGATAGGAGTAGGGGATGGGTCATTAGTGAATAATTTTATCATGCAAGATCCATATATAAAACAACATATTTGACTGTATAAATGTAATAGTAAGTTCTTGATTTTGTGACTACATTTTCCCTGACTTTATGTTGGTGAGAGGAAAGCTTGGTAACATAAAACAGATAGAGACACATACATGAGAAAAGTCTAGAGAAGCTCATGTTGTAGTAGAACATGTAGGTGTGGTAGTAAAATCATGACGAAATAACCATATAGCGTGCCAAACCATGGATCAACGTGTTGATCCATGCAATGTAGAAAAAAGTGTAATGTCATGATGAAGTGTAATAAATGAGAGTGATGATATAAATGTTGGATGATTGATTGGATTTTTTAATACAAGTGATGATGATATGAGATGGGGTAGGGAGTGATCAGTTACCAACTCAAATGCGTGTATAAAAATAATCATACTGGATGATTTGGTGTCCTACCACTAAGTAGGAGGAGTGTAGGGAGAAAAGTGTGTTATTATCCAATCTCTAACTATATCCTCAATATCTAGCCGCCACAGATGAACTCAGATCATGCATTTTTGGTTTTGGATCCAAATAATTTTGATCAAATAGTTGACTCATATAGGAGTAGTATAAGAAAGGCACATTTGACCCCACTCCATGGGTGTCATCATAATGTGATGGCTTCAAAGTAAGGTCATCTGGAATAAAATAGGAAATGTATGATGGCTTCAAAGTAAGGTCATCTAGAAATAAACATAAAATGTAGCATAACTTCCAAGTTAGGTTATCTGGGAAAGTAATAGATATAATCTCTGCAAGTTAGGTCATCTGGGAGGCTGAATGTGTTATATTGTATTGATTAAATGATAATGATTTTGATTGATAGATATTTAAACACATTGATTGATTGATTGGTTGGTTGGCTACTTATACAAAGATTTTATACTAGTTGCCCCTAGGTTAGGTCATTAGGGGGAAATTGATAGAAATTAGTGAATAATCACATGGAAATATGATTTTTCCCCCAATTTAGGTCATTAGGGGGAACTGATGAAATGTCGCATAGAAAAATTGTATGTTTTTGGCCCCCGATTAGGTTATTAGGGGGAATTAATGGTGAAATGTTACACGATGAAATAGTAAATATTTGAAAATGACGTGTTGGTAGTGTTGATTGATCACATGGTAATTTAAGGTGAATTATAGGATAATCCAAATGATATGCCCCCCCTTTCATTGAAAATCTAAGTGATTAGAAGAATTAACGCTAAACTTAAAGTAAGCACGAAAATAGATAGAAAGTGATCGAAATCACTAAAAATGTTTCTGAATTGGATGGAAGAAAATGATGAAGGAGAAATAATGCACACGTGATATGTATAGTATGTTGGTCGGTAGAATTCTAAAAATAATTCCACAAATGAGGTGTAAATCAGAGTCAAAACGCTCAAGATATGATGAAAATTGCATGGTGTGTATTAGTTGTGAGAATAAGCATGAAATAATGACCATAGGAAAGTGATTGGTGAAAAGTAACTATAAATAGTAAGATGAAAAAGTGATTAGTTAGAGAATTTTTCTTTCTTTTGATTTTAAAATTGAGCTCTGAGTAAGTAAGGATCCCGCAAGTGAGAGTCAGTGCGAGCTATCCATTTTGAGATGGCGGCGAGCATCGTAGCATCACATATGACTGTAGAGTTGGTATGTATGTTGATTTTTGAAAAATGTATGATGTAGTAGTCATTTATGTTTGAATTTTCACAAATTTTAGGTTTTTAATCTTATCGGCAGTTTGAGACCTAGGCGATAATGGTGAGGGTGTTAATGACCCTTGGGACAAAATCGCCCAAATCTGGGTACTAGTTTCTTTCTCTTGGGTGCCCCAGTACTTCATCTAGGCACTTTGGTCTGGAAGGTTTGCATTTGATGTATAGTTATGAAAAATCATATTTCTAATGTAAACAAATGTGATAAGTGAGCATATTTGTACTTGTAAGGAGTTCTAACACTATTTTTGTCATTGTTCTATGGTGTGAAGAGTGATATTCACTCGAGGGAGTTCCGTGGTGGATGCCAGATTAGTATTTTTCTTGGATTGGGCCTGTCAGTTGTTGATTGGGATGTTATTGCTTATGTTGGCCTATGGCACATAACACAAATGAGGGATGTGCCACACAATATGCCTATGTTGACTGCACTATGTGAGATTTGGTAAGAAAATAAATTTACATTTTGGATGCCTACAAGGGAGATTACTATTACTTAGGAGGATGTGTATCATATATTACAGTTGCCAGTTGTTGGAGTGAAGGTATAGGTGATGTTGTTGGAGGATATGGAGAGATAGATGTGAGTTGCTAAATTGTATTTTTGGAGGACTCAAGTACCTTTTGAGACCCATATCATTTAGGATGCTATCTTATGATCCGGGGTTCCACGTTTGTGAAATTTCATAACAGTTTTGATTGACTTCGTCTGTAGCAGTGGATGGAGGAGGCATAAGCATCATGTATAAGATGCATGATATAAGTCGTTGGATAGAGGACAGAGGGTACTCGATACTTGTGTGCATGGTGTGTGTTGGTCCATCTTTACAGAGATCTATACTGATTTACTCACAATGATAATGGAGGTGGGATTAGAGCCAATACATTATTACATGTATGGGCTTATGACTATATAGCTGTGTTGAGACCAGTAGGAGGTCCATGAGGAGAATGGGCTAGGCCAGAGATGTATGTGAGGATGTGGAATAATATTCGTGGACATAGGATGGAAATAGATATCTACATCTTACTGATAGATAGGATAGGTCTTGAGGTATTTACAAGGAATTTATATCACGACTATGGAGGATATCCCAAGGATGCTATAGAGTTGTGGTGTATCTGTGGGACTGTGGTTAGAGGATCGATTCCTAGGTGTGGCCAATATTTTTTAGGTGGAGAGAGTATCAAAAAAGTTTGGCATGGATCAGGAGGTGCCCCCTGAGCCTTATATATGGTTTAGAGCTATCAGAGCATGTAAGAGGGCTAGAACTAGACCAGGGCCAATAATAGAGTAACTAGTACAACTAGGGCCATATGAGGAAGACGCAATGATATAGCCAATAAAATCAGACAATATGGGTTTTATGGAGGAGTACCACGTATGTTGGTATTTGTATTCCCATTATTTGCAGGTCCAATGGGGCTACCACATGGAGGAGGAGGAGAGGGGAAAGACAATGCACCTAATAATGTAGCAACAAATTTGGTTGAGCGTAAGTGTCTAAAGATAGCTATGTTGTGTATTTTTTTTTTGGTCTATGTGATAGTGATGGTTTTCTAATGCATTGTGTTATTTGTTTTGTAGGAGATGGGTATTGGCACCTGATATTAGAAACTTCCATCTGCACATTGACATGGAACATACCAGCTAATGTACTTAGAGGGGTTATAATTGAGTGAATAGATTATATAGCGGGTACGCATGACCATTTATTCAAGCCAGTAGCCATAACATCAATGACATGTAATTTTGTTGATAGGTGAGATGGATTAAGCACGCAAGGAGACTGGACGAACCCGAGAGGTAGTAAGTGGTGGTCCCTTGGTGTAGGATGTGTTTACACGATACATGGATTTTTAGCATCAATTTTTTGAGAAATCTATGAAGATTACCTTATTGTGAAGGTAGGTCAAGAGGTATCAAGTCCGTGAATAGTGGCATTGTATTGAAATGGAGGCATATAGTTTGAGAGACCTTGCAGTAACTGAGAGTGATAGTGATGATGAGATTTGACTTGTAGTAGTGTATGTGATGTATAGAAGTTGTCCCTCAATGATGAATTTTTTTTGAAATGATGATTGTATTCGCTATATATGTATGGACACATGTTATTGTTATATTATGAGTGTATTTTGTTGTCTATAGATATTGCAATGTGATTGATGACGTATGATTTATTAATTTGTGTTGGAATGTATGTGATGTATTTATATATAGTTAGTTTTGATTGTTGTAAAGTTACACTATGATGTTGATAATTAAAAACACAATGTGGAATATGAACGATGATAGATAACAAATGTGATGCGATTGATATATTAAATGAAATGTTGATAGTAGAATAGATATGAAAATATATAATGTATGATTGCAAAAGTAACTTTTTGTGATGTGATCATAAAATGTTCATATGATAAAACTAGGAGGGGAAGATTAACGATCCCTGCCAACGTGTAGATTTAGAGTCTCATTTAGTTAAGACCCCTCAACCATCAAGGATAAGTTGCATAAGTAAGAGTGCATCATTGGGAAATGATTAAGTGAGCTAGATAAAATGACAAAGAACGTAATGACAGGTTCTTAAAATATATCATTCAATAGTCATGTAGGAACTGTAAGAACACAAGTTCATCATCGGGGGTAAGGTGATAAGAATCACCTACTAAAGGTCGAGGTGGCTTGAAATGGTGGAAGCATGTGAGTTGGAAGAAACGTTTGAATATTTTCCGAACCAAATATCGTATGGAGCTACGGTGGGATGTGCAACTATAGAGGGATATGAAAGCTAATTTGAAGGATCAATATGATGTGATGGATAGTGTGAATGTAATAGATGCGGTGGATGTGATGGAGAAGAAATGGATGGATGTGGTGGAAAGCGCACATGAGTGACATATAACAGTGATGAATGAACTATGAACTAAGAACCTGATGGTGAAGAGGAGTCAACCGGAGTATAGACTCGCTAATGACGTAGAGGAGAGATGGACTACTCACGTGAGTGATATCCAAAGATGTTGATGCCGTTTTTCTCTAATTGCTGCAATCTAGCATGAAGGGAAATAAAATTGTCATCCCTATGGCCATTTATGTGATGATATTTATAGTATGGTTGATCATGCTGACATTGTAGCCTATTCTTTGGATGATGTTGGTTGTACGGTAAGAAAATTAGACACTTTTTAAGTAAGGTAAACATCACATCATGAGGTCTATTATGATGGTGAAAACACAATGGATTACACAACAAAGGTAGAGAAGAAGGAGGAGTATCCTGTTATGGAAGAGGAGAAAGATTGTGCTGTGGTGGGTGAGTAGATTGAGCATGTTTGCTTTGCTTGTAAGGAAAAGGTGGAGACTATGTAGGATGATCAACAAATTTTGACAGAGGAGGAGTAGATCATATAATAGAAGTATATTTATGTCAAGGATTAATGACATTTTCTGAATGAAGATCTAGATCTAGCTCTAGGAATTTAAAGCATAGAATAATGAAGGACACACATGTATCATATTTAAATCTTTGTTTGAGATCAAGAATCAAACCGTGACAGAAAATGAATTACTTTTCAAGGTGAAGAGGTTTGAATGATAGCTAATGCATACAAGCATTAAATTGTAATATAAAATGCTTAATTGGTTCTGATGATCCTTGATGTAAAGTAGGTATGCGATTGTAAGTGACTTAGGGCCATTGTTAAGGATGAAACGATAGAGGAAAGTATCCTCCATATCATAGTAAGTACTTTTAGACACAAAGGGAAGATGAGTGTTCCATTGTAACACCTCATCAATAAGATTGTATCGGAAAGCTTTAAGTAATAGCCTATCATTAGAATAAGAGGCCATAGCCATGCGGTAGTCTAGAAGATGAGAATGAGGATCACCAGTACCATCAAAGCAAGTGAATGTAGGAATTATAAAGTCCTTAGGTAATTCCAAATTATGAATCTTATTTGGAATAGGGTTACCATGTAATGAGTTGTTATCAATAGAAGCATAGTAAGCCCTATTTTCTAGAGTAAGAGAATGAACTTGAGTTTGTAATTGACCTAAAAAATACATGAGAGAGATGATATCCTATGAATGAATAGTGGACGATTGAAATAATGTATTAAGAGGTTGTAATTTTCCATTATGAGTGATCATAGGAATATCGAGAGATGAAAAAGGAGATTCTGATGCTAAAGGCACACCAGTAGTACATTCCGAATAAGATATAGGAGAAAATGTAGATGGAATATCCATAGTAATGGTAGGAATCTCATCGAAAAAATTCCTAATAGGTGAGGTGGCTGATGGAGATACATTGATATGAGAAGAGGATCTAGTGGGTGTAGATGATACAATAAGAGGAGATGAAATGGTAGGAGAAGAAGTGATAGATGGAGGTGACTCATGCATGGTGTTAGATCCAATATCATGAGAAGGTAATGATGGAATAGGAGATTCATACATGGCAATATGAAAATAATGAGAACTATCGCTATCAATTGTGTCATCAACATTTCCTAGAGATTCAGATATGAGAATATTGCTAAGAATATTATCAATACGATCATCAACATAAAATGAAGATGTATGAGAATAAACATGTGATGAAAGATGAGAATTAGGAAAATCATGAAATGGAACTATAATAGTGGCTTGAATAGAAGAAAAATTAGAATGCACATGTTAGTGATTGCAAATACAGAACAAGTAATCAATAAGAGAATCATTTAAAATTTCCTTAGAAATATCAGGAGGATTACTAGTAGTTTCAAAGCAAGGTATACAAAAAATGAAGGCTATCAGATCCTCAATAATATTAATTTAGATGGGAAAATATTCAAAGCGAGTAAGAACATATTATTTACCATCTAAGAGTTGTTGTTTGATATGAGCTAGAATATGAGTAGGATTACTATAGAGATCCATGAGCTTAGCGATTTAAACCTTCTACTAGATATGGTTAACACTGAAATGAGACATGATGGGTGAAGAAGATGATCTATTCTTAGAAATTAGGGTTTCATACGGATCCTAGGGAAAATATTCTGAAGTACGGGTTCACCAAAATGACTAACTAAAATATGAAATAATATATTCTATTTACCTTAATCCAAGAAAGTACAACAATGTAATAACTGATGTAAACTGAAATATTGATGTTAAATATTTTTATTTGATATTTAAATAAAATTAAATAAATGAAATAGGAAGAACAAGGTACTAACCTAAAAATGACTTACCTCATTGTGTACCGGGACTAAACAGGATGATGTGAAGATGAAATAGTTTGATGGTACAACCCAAGAAATTTTAGTAGATGAAGATATACCTAGACTAGGCCTCCTGGAGAAGGATTGGGGTGCCTATGGGCTCCCTGGTCTATAATATGGGCACTCTGGTATGTAGAATAGCTTAGGATATAAATCTGACAATGTCACTAGATATTCATAACGTCTTGATCTTTATCACGTGAATTCCGCAATATCTTCGCTGATGGCACTGTAAACAAAAAATGAATATTCACCTACAAAATCCCATACAAAACATCAAACCCATAAAAAAGAATGATGCATATGAAGGGGTCAAAAAGACCTTAGCAGCCACAATGGTGGACTTACAGCTACATGTTGTACAACATTCTAGACCCAATGTAATTCTATGTGCTTTTTGTGTGCAATGATGTTCCTAGGGTTCCCTAACACCAATGATATAGAAATAGGGGTTAATAGCTAGATGTAATGTAAAATGGTGGATGGAATATAATAGACTTCCCTTTTCTATGCAGTGTGCGTTATGTAATGATGCCCAAATGTAGTCCCTTACCTTCGTATGTAGATATCCCTTAGTAGTGAATAGTCCACCCATAAGATAATGAGTATGTTATGTTTATATAGGGATCTCTTGCTCAAATTTCAACACTAATGAACTGAAATGTCAACTAGTACTTAGGAGAGTGAGAGGGTAAATTATAAAGACTCACCCGATAAAAACAAATTAGATCAAAGTTCTTTTGGGACTAGGGAACCTAAAATAAGGACTGGGGTGCCCATGTGTCCCCCAGTTCTACCATAGGTACCCTAGTCAAATACTAGATATGACAAATGACAAAATAACGACACCTAAGACTCCCTAAGAGACAACAAGAACTATGAAAACAACTGACAACTGTGCATAAAAAAATGATGATGATGACCAACTAACTGACAATAGGACCGGGGCATGGGTCATTAGTGAATAAGTTTTTTATGCAAGATTCATATATATAACAACATATTTGGTGGTATGAATGTAATAATAAGTGTGTGATTTTATGACTACATTTTCCCCCACTTTATGTTGGTGAGTGGAAATCTTGGTAACATAAAGTAGATAGAGATGCATACTTGATAAAGTTATAGAGAATTCCATACTATAGTAGAACACGTAGATGTGGTATTTAAAGGGTGCCAAAAGAAATATATAGCATGACGAACCATGGATCAACGTGTTGAACCATGAAATTTAGTGAAAAACATAATGTCATGATGAAGTGCAATAAATGATAGTGATGATAGAAATGTTGGATGATTGATGATTTACGAATGCATGTGATGACGATGATATGGGGTAGGGAGTGATCAGTTGCTAAACGAAATTTGCATATACAAATAGTAGACTGGAGGATTTGGGCATCTTCTCGCCAAAGGAAGAGTGTAGGGAGAAAAGTTTATTATTCTCCAATATCTAACTACATCCTCGAGATCTATCTGCTGCATAAGGACTCAGATCAAGCACTTGTGGTTTTTGGATCCAAATAAATTTGATCAAATAGTTGACCCATATAGAACTGGTATAGGAAAATCACTCTTGCTCCTATTCCATGGGTGTCGCCGTAATGTGATGGCTTCAAATTTAGGTCATCTATCCAAGCAAGTGCAATATGTAACATAACTTCCCAAGTTAGGTTATCTGGGAAAG